>JAODJX010000001.1:7712936-7735261 GCA_026776945.1 Isichthys henryi | reverse complement strand
TGGGGTTTTTTTGGGCCGTGGTCCTTGCTCCGGTGGGTGTTTTTGCCCCCCCCCCCCCCCCCCCCCCGACGTCACCATTCTGAGGAATAAAAAAACGCCTCAGCATGTGGACCCCCTCCCCTCTGTGGTGCTTCTTCGTTTTCCTGTCTGGTGTGGGGTTTTACATTTCTGTCATCTCCCTTTTCAACAAGATAAATAAGCTCAGAGGCCGCTGTTGAGCCTGCAGATACACTGTTAGAGCTTTCGGCAACAGACTCGATACATTCCCTCCGAAATGGCTTTTTGGATCTCTGTGTGTTTACATAGCATTACCATATATTAAGCTCATTTCTAATGCATAATTTTTCACAGAGATCTCTTTGAGGCAGCAGTACACATGCACCCCCGAGGGAAGGGGGCCCTCCTTCTCACCATCGCTATTCACTAGGGCTGCTGTGCCTGTCACCCCCCCTTGCTCTCCTTATCACTGTAGCCTCTACTACAGTGATGTTACTGGGATTTGTCTTTGCTTAGTTTAGATGGGGGGGGGGAGACAATCTCTGGACTGTGTCTCCTCTGCTGCAGGAAGTTTTGACTGAGGACTTTTTAATGGATTTTATTAGGTGACCTGTGAATTAAGGTGTTTAACGGTGTGATGCCTTTTGGATGCCTTAAAGTGTTGTGTGAACCTGACATGTAGACTTTTGGACTCGGCTGCCATGTTTTTGGGGAACACTGACAGAGTCTGGTGATGCCTTTTGCTTCGAGTATGGGGTATAGAATTTTTAGGTGTTATACAATAGTCTTTGGGGGAAGATCTCCGGAGAAGACAAGACCCCTTCATTGGCTTGCTGGGGGGGGGGGGGTGACCTTCTAGTCACAGCAGAGATCATATGGGATTGTTTGTTGTGAGAGTGCTGACAGCACCGAGGCTGTGCTGGCGGTAGGGATGATGATGATGGCTCTAGTATTTATTTATTTTTTTTTAATTGCACTCCAGCCTGTTCTGTGGATAGCCGCTAAACTGACTTCTGAGAATGCAGATTCACCATGTTGACCAGTACACACATGACATATGTGCATCCATTGTGACTTTCTGTGAATGAAGCCGCTTCCGCCTTCATACAGTACTTGGGTGGAGCGGCATGTGGCCCCAAGTGGTCTGGTAAGAAAGGAGACCAGTGCAGATGGGAGAAGGTCCCCAGCTTACTGTGCAGCTGGTCACCTGTGTGATTTCTACACACACTTTAAGGCCTTTTAAGATCAGCTCTTGAGAACAGATATTTACAAAGAACAAATCAGTATGTGGAGAGAAGCCCTACTCAAGCCCCAGTGAAAGACACTTGTAGGTAGAGGAGCAGCTCTCTGGCTAGACGTGAGCTGCCCCTTGTCGCCCTGCGTGTAACTGGAGCCCTGGCAGCTTTGGCGTGACTGGCTGTCATTGGCCCTCTCGGGCCAGTAATTACCTTAATGGGCAGGACTGAGCCTGGCTGGAGGAATAGGGGCTACAGGGCCAGCGTTGGGGGCAGGTTTGGATTCAGTGTTCATCAGCAAGGCCCCTACCTTCTCTAATGGCTCTAGTGACAGGTGTGTCTGCAGGGCAGAGGCCCGACATGGTGATGACAGCCTTGGAGCTGAGAAAAGACCAGAGTGTGTGTGTGTGTGTGAGGCAGTGCTCGCCTGAGTGGCACCTGTGAAAAGCACCAGGCAACTCTAAACGCAGTTGGCCCTGAGGTGTCTTCTGAGGGTTCCTGTCTCTCTCCTGCCTGACAGCGGAGGCGTCTGCACGCCGTAGCCCGTCGCTGCGGATGAAAGTGTAGAGAAAGGGGGTAACATGCAAATGGAAAAAAAGACGGTTTACGTGGGGGGGAAATTAGCTGATGAGGAGGTTTTTCTTCCATTGATGTCCTCGGTCGGAGCAGGGAAAGATTGGTACGAAGGCGTATCGACAGCATCACTGAGCTCGTGCGCTTTGGAGCGCAGGGTCTCTACAATGACATATTGCACACGCCCCGCATCTTCAGCACTGCTCACAGTTGTATTATGAGGGAGCAGCTTTAGCAGCAGTTTCTGACTGGTTACACTTGCAGGCAGTGACTGGTTCTGTTATACATACAGTAATGTGCAAAAGTCAAACGTAACTTTGTAAAACTATATTTACTGTCAAAGTGTGTCAGCCGTTTCAAAACCTCTCCTAAAGCCACCCCAGTATTTGCAGCAACCATTCAATACACCAATGCGTTTATTAACTCAACCATTAGCCCATCATTGAGTCATCAATACCTCATCGAATTATTAATCTAAGTTAAGGGAGCCCCTCAAAAACAATATCTGCAACATTTTGGGGAAAAGGAGAAATAATTATTGATGTTGTTACTGTTCATTTGCATATATTCTGATGTTAATTTGTTTTTTGTTTTTTTTTCCCTGATCAAATATGCACATAGTACCCAGATATTTAAACACACACACACCTCTCCTGCACTATTAATCTAATATATCTAATAAACTGTGGATGCGAAGGTTTTTTGTCATTTTGTAATGGTAGCTTCCAGTGCAGAGCCACAAGGTTGTCATATCCTCGATTTTATTTGAGACAAAACTGCCTGTTTAAAACTTTAGGTGATCCCCTAAGTTCTTGCATAACTCCATTACCTCCCTGGCCCACACTGCATGGTGGAAGGCAGGAAGTTTGGTGGTAGGAGGGTGTAATTATTAACCAGTCTAAGGTTATATTCACGAGTGCCACTAACCTTGGACCCAAGGTGCTCTGTGTTACTCTTCTAAATTGACTGAATGGCACCCCCTCTAGGTCCAGAGAGCTCTAAAGGTCACTGTGTTTTTTCACCCTTCTCTCTTGAGGAACATGACTCCCCACCAGCATGTCCAAAGTGTTTATGTAATCAAGCTTTCTTATATTTTTCTGCTTCTGGTGACACTCATTTGGTTGGTGGTAGGTTTAAGTTCATATTAATGGTTCTGTATGAGTTGTTATCTGAGACGAAGCATAAGATAGACGGCACTCTGGAAGGGACAGCTGTTTACGGGCACAGGGAGGTTTGACTTTCTGGGAGGGCATCCAGTGTGACCAGTTCTCCTTTCCCAGCCTCTGCATACCCTCTCTAATTTCACCCAGCATTGAATGATGAATGTTTCCCTCAAACATCCATGCTCTGTGGAGTGTAAAACAGACCTGTGCTGCCTGTATTTATACATGCTGTTTTTTCCATTGACACTGTACTCTCCATCCTGATTGACTGGGTCAGCGAACGGTAATGTTTACAGTAAAACAGTAGTATGAGACTGCCCTGGGCTCCGAGATAAACACCGGCTTTGTGATGCACACACCTGAAATTCCTGTGCCTTGCTCTTGGCTTTCGAGTGCCTTCGTGGAATTCTTGGACACATTCTGAGAGGCTATGTGTGTTTCTCAATGAGCACGCTGTCCGCGTTGGGTCTTTCTTTTGAACTTTTAAAGCAGAACAATCAAACAAAAATACGTTTTGCTTTCTTCCCCCAGCATGTGTTCGTAATACAATGAACCCCCTTATTCACTTATTTGTAAATGTCCACTTTGCAGCAGAGAGATAAATGTGAATGTGCTGAATATGCTGATTTATACTTCAGTCAATACCACAGCATGTATCCACACGTACCTTTGTGGCATAATTGATGTATACGGAAAGTATGAATACACTTCAGCAAGTGAAATCTTGCATTAACAGAGAGAAAACAGGAAAATAAATTGCATGTGTGTTTTGCACATCTTAAAAGCAACCTTTTTGCGTTGCAGAAGTTTTGTTCGAGGTTTACAGGCGAGTAGTGAAGCCCCGACTTTCTCCTTGTCCCTTCATCCCTAACTTTGAGTTGGGGGGGGGGGAGTTGCCTGCAGTGTCGTCTCATTCATCATCTCCCAGGGTCTGCTCTGAAAAGGGGCCATTTGGGTCATTAGCATAATTTTAGGGGGAGTGTCTGAAGCCTGTTACAGCGAATCTGGATTCCCTAACCCCTCCCCCATCTCCACACGCGCGCCGGCCTGTGCACGCACACACAGCCCTTGGAGGGAGAGCTGCACTTTCTCCCAGCACTAATCGCACATTAAATCCAATTAAAACTTGTGTGTTTGGGGAAGGGAAGGGGAGATAAATCAGGACTAACTGCTTCATTTAGGGTGGGGGAGGGAGGGGTTCCCTGGCCAGTGGAATCCCTGTCCAGATTAGCTGAGCCCCCCTGGGGACTCCGGCTGTGGATGCAAGCAGGGCCCCATGTGATTAGGATCTGTGCTGCTGAGATAACTGCCTTTCTGGGCCAATAAGAGGCTCTCTGACCAGCAGTTTGAACACTTGTGTCAATCTGCCCCGACTCTGGCACATGGGGAGCTGTGGAGGTGCTGGGCACTGCGGGGTAGCTGAGCATTGCGGAGGTGCTGGGCACTGCAGGAGAAATCCAGTGACGGTGAAATAAAATCAGCAGACTTCCTACTGTTTTAATCTTTACAAACTCGTCTTATTAATTTGATTACTTCTACATTGAATAGTTCCCAATTTTATAAATTTTTCTTTTAACTTGGTGATATTTGGAACAGGTTGCTTAAGAGTTGATGTCACAAAACAGGGCTGCATAAAAGCAAGAATTACTAAAGATGTAAAGCCGCAGAATATCGGAAATTTTTAAAATATCGCAGTGTGATTTATTTTTTTCAATAAATATTGCATTATATAAAGTGATAAAGGAGTTGAATATTTACCCAAAATATCCGATAGCCAAACAGGACTTATCTGACAAGCTGGGTTGGTAAACAAGCGGATGGTATTGCTTCAGGTTGTGCTGACACATCACTTGGTTTCGCTCAATATCATCTCTGTGGAAACCAAAATATTTCCATAGAGCGAAAGGCGAATGTCTTTTGGTGACCATTTCTTGTTCGCTTTTCTTCTCACTCATTTTTGTTACATTTTCTCAGAAACTCGTCACACTGTCTATGAGTGAGTCCGACAGCAAGGACACCAATGACTGATTGCATGCAGAGCTCCTTCAGCAGTAAACTTAATACACATTTTTTAATATATACTAGATTGTTCTTGAGAAGGAACAATCGTTAAAATTACAGAGCTTGTTGTTTTGTTTGCTCTGACGGAGTAAAAATGTTTTAGTGAAACTAATTGATGAGCTCAACTAGGCCTGGGTGATATTATGGTGATACAATATTCTGCCATATTGTGGGTGTATCATAGAACTCCCATTTTGGTGAATTTTATTAGCAAGATCTCAAAATCGCTTTTGAAAATGCCGTCAAAATACCATGTGCCATGGCATCATTGCATGTGCTTAACATGGAATGCCAATATAATCATCACATATTATACAGGCTAACTAAGTGATCAGAATTACTGTAGTCCTTTATAATTCGTGTTGCTATATATGAACAGTCAGTCGCTACAATACTGAAAAATGCAGACTAAGTAGACATATCCAATGGGAAAAATAGGGTTAGGGGAATGCAATCGTAAAACTTAGTAACTTATACCCAATGAAATTAATTAATAGAAACAGTCATATCAGTGGCCAATAATGTAATTATATACATTTTAAATAAGAAACTAAGGCATTAATAAATGACATCATAAACATCCATGTATGGATCAAACGTGCCGAAATCGGTGACGCTAACCGAGAGTCGGGTGTAGTGAGACACAGCCACCATGCAGCTAGGCATGCGCACAGCACACATGCAACTGATCACACTAAGCAGGCTGCATTGCGTTTGTAGCTGGAGCAGTGCTTTTCTCACAGACTGAAAATACCGCACAAATACAAGTGCGATTCCGCGTTGTGTTGGACTTGGGTACTAATATATCAGTCAAATCAGATTCATAGAGTGATGTCATGCTTCGTAGTAGTACTAACTGTGCAGGAATCCAGAAACATAATTACCCCAAGCAGCACTGCATTCAGCACACTGTAAAATTAGCTTTAGCATTAATGCATGTTCTTCATAGCCCTCCGCAGCATGATAATGCTGTTTATCTGCAGGCCATCAGTGCTGACTGTTCAGATTACAGTCAGCAACTTGTCAACGTTACAAGCTGTTCAAATTAGTCACTAACACTTGTCAATGCACCATCGCAAACAACGCAGATCCTTAAAACACAAGAAATGGCTTGGGTCAGAGACGTCAGTATTTAATCACTAATCTCTCTAAGCCTTTTTAGCTCAGGGTGATGGGGGGGAGGGTGGTGTTGCCCGGTCGGAGTTCTCTCCCCAGTTATTAGATGTGTGTCAGTGAACAAAGTAGCGATCAAAGCACGCGTAACACCAGCCGGATGCTACTGGAATCCCAGCAGGTTCACTGGGAAGAGCAGGAACCGTTGAAGGGAAGGTGCTCTGCTGCCAGGGACCCGAGAGCAGCCAAGTGGACAGGGTGCAAATTGCTCCCAGTTAATGACTGCTTTTATGAAGAAAGCACTCTATTGTTAGAAATATATTGTTCATGTAGGGGAAGGTGTCCTCTACCTGCCACTTTGGATATATTTTTTGGATATTTGTAAATGCAACATTGGACATCAGTGTGATGGCCGGTATGGGTGTAGATTATTTTAAAGGATTTGATTTTCGTGTCCATGTTTGGGTTGAGTAGTGTTCAGATGAAAAAGCATTACCTGTGTTTATGGGATTTTTCATCTCTCTCTAGGATCAGGCTAGGTGCCACAGCCTGGAAGCCCCATAGTCTAGGCGTATCCCAGATGGGTGTCAAGGAGCTTCAGCATAGCTTGGTGAAAGCAAGATGTCTGTGCGGTTTCTGGTCTGGACCTACTGTGTATGTTCATGTCTGTAACATTTATCATAAAAAAAGCTTTATGTTCATTTCAATGCTTAACAAATAACGTGTATAAGTGAAGTCAAGCAATAATATGTTACTGTAGCTTGGCTGGAGTTACCAGTATTTGAGACACTCCCACAATCATTTTCAAGAAGATTTTATTTTTAATTGTTTTGTAACTGAGATGTAAAGAGCTATTGGTAATGTACTGATTCAAGCATCCAAAGGCCAGGCTGAGGCAGCTTGAACCCAAAGTATAGTACATTGCTGACATTCTGAATCTTAAAAGCAACCTTTTTAAATGGAAATATGCTTGTGTGTTGTTGTGGAATACAAAATAACATGAGAGCTGCCCTCTGATTACCCCTCTTTGTGTGCGAGTTTGCGCATGTGTGTTTATAAGTTACTTTTGAATTGAAAAGCATTGAGCTGGATATGGGGTTAAATGAGATGCTAATCACTCGGCTCTCCTGTTAGCAAACAGATAAGGATTCCAGGCTGGCTCTGGGCTACTGGCCAGGCCAAGTGTGTGAACACAGGCCCTTGGCCCTTTTCAAAGGCCTTGCAAACACCTCCTCCATATTCAGGTTTTTATTTCCTCTTTTTTTTTGTTCATGTGCCATTACTTAGAGCAGGGGTGTCAAACTCCAGTCCTGGGGGGCCGGAGCCATGCACATTTTTGGGTTTCCCCTCATTTAACACACCTGATTCATCTCCTTGTGCTAATTACCACACAGCTCTTGAGTTGAATCGTTTGTGGTAGAACAGGGAAAGAACTAAGCTACACAGAGCTTCGGCCCCCCTGACTCGGAGGCAGTAACATTTAAACGCCCGTGGAGAGAGAAGTACTTGGACTTGACAGCATGCTCTGAAAGTCGAATCCAGCTGTTTCTATCCTGGACGACTTCTTAAATGCCATGAGCAAGACGGATGAACTGTCTGTGGCCAGGTGCTGCTGTATCCTCACCCCACAATATCAGGCACTATTCAATAGCTCACTTTGCTTCGCGGTTAGGGCTCCACTGAAGCTTGTTCCATTGCGATACTACGATACTATGATCTGACAGTGACTGGGTCAGTTTTTTGATTTGGTAAAATACCCTAGATATGCTGTGTACACAGCACCGGCCGTGTTCCAGTGAAGAGGCGGTTCACTGTACAGATTTACAGCTCGACGTTGGCCATCCGCACCAATGGTCCGCAAGTCCTGGAACCTGCCGCGGGACAGATGCAGTTCCCGGATCCCTGTTTCCTTCCTCCCACGTCCATGTGCCGAGCTGGACTGTGGGGCCACTATTTACACTAAGACTAACGCTGCTGGCGCTCGTGACAGCTCAGCCGTTTCCCCTCACGTCCCTGTTAAACGGGCTCATGTTATCTCAGCTTGCTTAGCACCTTGTTTTACCCAGCATGCTTTGCTTTTAATGTGGGTCTCATTGTGAAAGTGCGGTGGGTAATGGGTACGTGCACGTTCTTTAAACAGGATGGAAAGTGGGCAAAGGAGAGAGAGAGAGTTTCCACAAGCGGGCGTTTTCTGAGGACCAAGAGGAATACAACACATTAACCTCTAGCTAACTAGTTAAAATCAACTTGTTAGTCATTGGTCTGCTCATGAGTAGAATAAACATAAGGTTGGTGACTGATTTTAATGTATTATAAATACATTTTGAAATTAATAATACTGCAAGTGAGATTTTAAGGTTGGAGAGCAGAGACGGTCCGGGAGTCCTAGAATCTCACATCTCCATCAGCCACTGAACTGGGTTTGATCTCCTTCCCCAAGCTTTCGTCACTTATGACCATGCATGCCAGGATATGCATATAAATGTGCTTTTAAATGAGGTGAATCCTGTTATTCTGGCTTTAGGGTCTTAGTGAAGCCCATCTTCCCTTCTTCCCCCGCAGATTCAAAAAAGAAGAAAAAAATTCCACTTCCAAGGTTGCTTCTTACATCAAATTATAGTGAACTTGATAAAAATCATTAATAGTGTCATTTAAATATGCAAATTCTCTTATAGAAATTCTGATGTATGTAGACGTGATTTGGGTACAGTGCTGACTTATTTAAAAAGGCCGCTACTTCGGTGATTTGCCTTTTATTCAAAGCACATGTGCCTATGAGCATTTTGCCGATGTGTGTTGAGTGACGGTTCTGCCACAAACAATCCGCCAGGCAGCAGAGTTCAAGATCCTGTAAATATTAAGCAAGACATAGACCTCCAGTTTTAACGATTACAAACACAAATTGGAGACCAAGGTGTGGATTGCACTATACTTTCTAAGAGCAGAGGTCTCAGTCCTCCTGAAGTCCCACAACCGATCCTGTATAAAACTTAACCGTGGTTAGTTTGGTTACAATCAGCTAATATCACCTAGGTGATAAGTCCACCCTCGGACCTGGCCCTATGGCGCAGCTCCACCTCTCCCTACGCACATGTACGAATTTAATTATAAATGCATATAATGTTTTACTATAGATTTGTTTATGAATGAACTCAAATGGCTCCTAATGTTTAAATGTTTAAATGACGTATGTCGCTGCAGTGATGCACAGCCTTTCAGTGTGAAGGTTCCGCCTGAATAATGAGGTCCGCGCCTGAGTGTGCATTGAGTTCAGCTCAGTGCTGTGTCTTCTCTTGTTTAGCATTGCCCCCTACTGAAACCTACTGAGAGGGACTCTGCAGCTTCCCTTGCGTTCATGGTCTCCTCTATTCCCCCCACAGTCCTGGTTTTGAGGGAGTTTAATGGCAGAATTGCACTACATAAGATTATTGTCCTGTGAATCGACTTATGATTCGTTAGGGTTTGCTCTCTTCCTTTCTGTCTTCATTTGCCTTTCTTGCTCTTATGCATGCATGGCTGCTGGCGCCTGTGCTCCATGCCGCTGTTGGTATCTACAGAAGCGCACACGCAAATCCAGCTTATGTACAGAAATATGTATGGATTCCCTGCCGTTCAAAATGCAGTGAGCCTTTCACACGTAACATATGATGAATATACGGATATATGAGCTGATATCGCGTCCACCTTGGCCTTGTGCCCTATACTGCTTGGCAAAGGCTCCAGGATCCGTCTATGTGATCTTCACCAGGATAAGCAGTTGGAAGCTGGATGGATTCTTATTCTTATATTGAAAGAGAGAACCAAGAACCCACTGATTCATTCCCTGATTCATGCCATGCCAGCTGTTTCTGCAGGCCACACATCTACTTTCTGCTTAAATCAAACCTAGAACCTTTACTAACGTGCTTAACTCATAGCTGCAGCACATTTATAGTTGATACATTAATTATCCTGAATGTCTTATTTAGTAGCGAGTGGTTTTGAATAGGATGCAAAAGGTGAATCTTATACCCTATCCCCTCTTTAGTACATGAGGGGTGGGGTGGGGGGTTATTTTGCCTGAGGAGGGGACCATCCTGTCGTGCTCATACTTATATAGATTTTTGTTCTTCTGCTGTGCTATGCAAATATTTGAAGGGAAACTGTTCTTGAGTGTCTAAGGTGGAAAAAGTTTGTTGGAAACTGTAAGCTTCATGTTTGGATGGTTCTGAGAATGACAGCAGATCTGGTGATCGCCTGTCTGGATCCAACGGTGTGAAAAATGGGATTTTACTTATCCCGCTGTAACGTGACGATGATCTCAATAATCTCTATAAATTCTCCAGTTGGATGAAAAGTGCAGTTTGCAGGAGACTGGCGAGAGAGAGGAGATGTTGGCATTCCGTTGGCATTATAGCAGTGTGCAAAATCTATAGTGCTACTTGCTCTAACAGCAGCCACAGATGGTGTATAATGACCAGTGTGCTTAGCCATGCCCTTTTTTGTATGATTACAATGAGCACTATGAAGTCGTGTTCTGTGTATGTGAATGTTTGCAATAGCTGAATGGGTTTGCTGTGTGAGGATCAGAGTGTTGCATACATCAGCACGTAAAAACATCGGCCTACACAGCGACCCAGTGCCTCGGACAGCGTGCCATGCCAGAGAAACGTGGACCCTGTCCTACACATACTCGTATTGTCTCGCTCTCTCATGCTGTGGGGGCAGGCATGGCCCAGCCCTGACTGAGCTCCCGGCCAGGAAAACTGCCTCTTTGGTCGTCTGTGTGTCTGAGGCTGCCCTGCCTTTTGGGAAGCAGTCTGTAAATCCTCAAAGTGCACAGGGAGCTGCTGCCAGAGAATGCCGCTGAACCCCTGAAGTGATCCATGGCACATTCCTGCAGCATCAGTAGCAGGAAGGACCTCCATCACCCTGCTTTGATGGCCTCCTGCGCAGCTTCCTGTTCCTGCGAAAGTGCTCATCCACGCTTACAGCGAGCATGCTCTGCTGCTGTTTTCAACTGTGGCACATATCAGCCTCTATTCTCTTTGAGATGGAAGAGTTTTCTCACATCTTCACAGAAGAGCTGAGGGTGTGCATATTTTTTATAGAACAAAATGGAGTAGAGGGCCAGATAATTTTTTTGGAGATTTCCATGAACGAGGGTTACATTTTAATGACGACTGGAATTTCATTGATCAAGAGATGTTTATATAAGTGGTCTCTAAATGATCAATAACTAGTCTTTTAAACTCCTTGTTTTGACAGGGCACATTTTTGGGTTAATTGGCATATATATCCCTGTTTCGTTTCTCTGTTTGCCAGAAATATTGTGCAAATCCCTCAAGGAAATTGTAAGTCTTTCATGGGCTGTGAGTGGAAGCTTTAAAACGACCGAGTCTGATAGTTTGATACTGAAGTAGACTCTACAAACTTGATTGGCCTCAGAGAACCGCAAGAGTTCTACCTTTGGCCTAAATAAAGATTTCAGTTGGTTTTTTAGATCATACTAACCAATTCTTCAGGTTGTGTGCACAAATATCCCGTTTTATTTGGATCATCCTAAAGACACACACTGTGAGGCATGTCAATTCAGAGAGGAGCTGCTGTACCTGTTATGTTTCTGCATTCATTTTGTCTTATGATTTATAACCTCAAGGCTAAACTGACACGTTTGTCTTAACCATTACACAATGCAAACCCAACGAGGGCGCTGCTTGTAGCATTAATCCTAGGAATGCAAAGTGCTCTGAGCTGACATGGGGAAAGTAACCACAGAGGCTTAAAAGGCACACAGCCCAGTTTGGAAAATACCCCTGCTGGTCCTCTGTGCCAGACTCGTGTGTATGTTTGGTGGGGAAAACCACTCTTTGTAGTCCTGCCAATGTTTTGCCAGTGTCTTGCCAGTACGCCCCTGTCTTTCTCCAGGCTGAGCACCATCTGTTGCTTGGATCGGTTCTCTGGCTTGCTCATGCTTTAAGATCCCGTAAAACTGGGCTTAAATGGAAAAATCGTGAGCACTTCTCAGTTTGGTGGTGAGCAACGGAGACTTCCTATGAGGCAGATGAACTCTGAGCTAGATCTGAGCTGGCCAACAGGAAACTGCTTAAAACTGTGGTTAAAACATGTTCATTCTACACCCAGGATATGCCCAAAATGTACCATAGAAATCGGATTCTTTATTAATGTGTTGTCAAAAAGATTCAGCAATAGACATCTGAAACTGACGGTAATGTGGAGGTGACACCCGTTCCAGCCCATCCTGCCGTTTTTGATTCCACACAGGAACAGTTATAAATCTCCTTCACCAATCTCAAACAGTGAAGTCTCCAAATGATGCATGAAGTAATCCTTTATCTTCTTCCCATGTCAATGCCCCATAATTTCCACTGTGAATCACCGTAAATAATTTTATGATTTGTATTTGTCAGCTATTTGCGTGCATAATGTGTGATTAAGGACCCTCAGTTAAGGAGTGGATGAACATCACAGAGAAGACTTCTGATTATGTGATATACAACAAAAATAAACCACTGAACAGATGAAAACTTGCAATATTAGCCACCTCCAGGTTGCAGAGAAATGGTGCACAGATTCTTATTCCTCATGTTACGGTTGACGATGTAAGAGGTATATAATATTTATCGGTTTATTCTATTATTCACACAGTCTATTATTATCAACCTGATGCACTCAGAATTTGTCATGCAAAGCGTTTTGTCCCGTGAGAGCTTTCAGATGGGATATGTTCTCTGCTTAGAGGAACCAGAATATCGGATGCCTTCAGTGCTGAAGTGGAGCTTATGTTTGAGCAAAACTGTCTTAATGCTCTGTCTTTGCATGCTATTCTGCGTTCATGCCTGCACTGTGTCTGACAGGCGGATGTTGTTTTATTCAGTATCACATGGAAGGATGAACAGGTCTGAGGTATTACTTCTACTAGTAAAATCTCAGAACCTTTTTGATCATTGTAAACTCCTTTGGTGTACAGGAGTTTCAAGACTGATGACAGCTGAAGAGCTTGGCGATGGTTTTGCCCACGGCTACACCTCGTAATTGGGGGGAAAGGCGATAATGGTGTAACACGTGCAGTGGGCAGGACAGTAAACAGTGCAGTGTGACACGTGAATGGGAGGACGCAATGGAGACTTGAGAGAAGAGATGGGCTCAGCAGTGGGAGGGACAATAACAGAAGATGCCCCTTCAAACTGCTACAAATAATTTTCATGAAAATCACTTGTGATTGATGCTTTAGGTTGATCTGCCATAGTTTTTTAATGAATATGGTAAAACGAAGCAACAATTTTAATTTCAGAATTCAGTACAGGAGCAAAGTTAGAAATAAATCTTTCCACTGCATCCGTTTTCACCAGAAACCAAAAGTAAACATTAATCAAAGGCAATGCACACATACAGATACATACTCACATACTCAGACAGACTCTTGTATATCTTGCCTCAGCAGCAGTTCAAAGTGTGGTTTGTTTGAAACAGATTAAAGAGTGTCTATGAGGTGATGCATTAGGGTTGTCATGTGGAGGAAGGGAGAAATCTTTTGCATTAAAATCCATTCTTTCTTTCTTTATCGGCAGAGAGATGAAGACGAGGCTAATCCCTTTCATGAATGTATTTGCATCTGTTAGAAATAAACAAAAGCTCCAAATATTTCATTTTGATGTGTAATATGAAACTATGGGCCAATCCTGCTTAGGGGAATTTGCAGAGGTCCTGGCTCTGTAAGAGTGGAGGGTGGGACATATTGTTGAGGAAGTCAGGGAGAGGTCGTAATGTTTGGGGGTAACTGATGGCTTCGGAGGGGGAGGGGTTAGGTCATGACCTTGCGAAATGATGTTGTTTTAACTGAGTCCTAGAACTAAGAATCTGGAAATGCTTAATGGCAGCATCACTGTAAGTTTCCTGGTTTGGGTCACACTGAACTTCAAGCCATCCTCAGTTTGGAGTTCAAGGTAATTCCTGTTAAATCAGAAGTATTTCCCTTTTTCTGTAGACACTCAGAAGCCCAAACTCTCTGATCAGCTTTCTCTAGCGCATTCGTGTCCCTCCACATCAAAGGCGTGATCAGTATCCCAGTTAATTTATTGACTTTGAGACTTTTTGGTAGGCGCTAGATTTTAAACCCGCAATAGTCGAGGAACGTTATAAAGATACATTTGTAGGACATTTGAAAGGATGTTGCTGCGTTTTAAGCATTGATCTTCCAAACTTGGTCTACATATCCACATTTTTTCTGTCTCTGATCTTGTGATAATCCTCCGTTGACTGCAACTTTGAACTTTAATCATACTGACCTGATGGGTGGTTTGCTTTATGCCCTCCTGCCCCCATTCGTGTCAAAATGTTTTACAGAAACGGCTGCAAGCTGCAAGTCCACATCAGGTGCTATTGGTTGCTGTTGTACCACACAGGTTGAGAACAATTAAAAGGTTAAATTTAACTCTGCCTCCTATTTTATTTTTTTTTGTGACCCATACAGAAGGTGCGGAAAAGCCAGTTGCACTATGCAAGCTAATCAATATGGTTTATCTCCATCTTCGTTTGTACATACAGTAATAGAGTCTGGGCTGTGACTAGGAATGTATATGATAATAAACATGTTATGGATGTGGAAGTGGGACACCAGGTTAACTTCTGGTGGGTCCACTCATAGTAATAAGAACTGGACAGCCCCACTTTATTAACCTGCAGCCAATGACACAGTCAGGCTCCATTGTGTGTAGAGGGAAGGGGAGGGGGGTTAGGGGCACCTGGGATAAGGAGATTTTCCATGAACTGGTTGCTCTATAGCTGAATCCCCCCGCTTCCGCAGGAGAGCAGCTAGATCTGCTCAAGGTGGTAAGAGTGAGAAATCTTCAAACAGAGAGCTAGTGCGTGATTTGGTCCTTCTGAGGCATTCAAATACTGATAAGTAATTATCGTAGCCCAAAAGCAGACCCAGCTTTGCATAACAGAATATTTTTCTGCAAGATGTTTGCCGTGCATAAACCTTCAAAGCGTTACACACTGAATTTTCAGCTATGATAATTAAATTAGAGTCTGCAGGATTTCATGGGGACGCTGGCGTCTCCTACACCAGCTGCGGTTGCCTGATGTGCGTTTTATTCCCGCTTTGATTTGTTAATAATCTAGTAACGAACATTTACTGAAATCACTTTGAAGATGAGTTGGCCAACACATTTATACTTCAGATTAGGATGAGTAATGAGTTCCTAACAGAACTATGGCTTAATACAGCGAAGATAGCAAACAAACCTGTTTGTGTTTGACTTAGAAAAAGCACCAGGCTCCAATATGTAATTAGAAATACAAAATATTCTGTCCTAAATGGGTTATAGGCCAGTGTTTAATTCCTATCAAATGTGCACTTAGTCCTTTTTGTACTTGCTGCATTCATGCATTTAGCACTTGTTCACTTGTGTGGAATATGACACATTTCGCCCACCTTCTCACACTCCAGTCTTCAGAAGAACACATTGGTGTTACTCGCACATGGTAGCTTGTTCTCACCTGTGGTTCTTGCTGCTTTAGGAGACCTGCTACCCAAGCAATGGTTTGTGTTCTTTTATGTCGAACTCCGGACTATGTGGCATCACAGGTTCATTCACTGTGTATTATTATACTACGGGTGTTATAATACTGTTTTTAGACCATGCTGACTAAAAGCAAAATGTAAAACTTAGTCGATGATACACTAATGGGCGCATCCCTTGTCTTTGGTGGATGCAGAGTATTTTAAAGAGAATTAGGCCCCCGTTTACCTGTAGGTTTAGCTATCAGTTCTGAATGTCCCTGAAAGGTTGGTGTCTTTCAAGGCAGCTTCGCATACATGGTTCGCTGTGAAAAACATTTTAACTAATTCATTCTCCACATAAGATCAAGAGTCAGATCGTGAGTCGGAAACCTGCAGACGTTGGTATGGAAATAATGAGGGGGGGGAACAGTTTAAGCTCAAAAGGATATGATTTGTCAAGCTTAGCAGGCTCAGTGTATACAAAGACGTGGCGAATCTGTGTAAACAGATGGGTGTTTACCTGCCTGTGGTCTCGCAGATTAATCACCTGACGTGTATGAGGGGGTGAGATTGGTTGTGGGATGCAGGATTCTTGAAGCCCTTGCTTGGCAGTGTTCTTTTTGCAAGATGACTGATGACAGACTGATGAGGGTTAATGGACAGATCCTCCAGACGAGGAGTTACCCACATTGGGTTTGCAGACCTGTTCTGTGGCATCTGAATGATCCGACTCTGGAGTTCACTCCATTCTCTTATTCTTATTATGTGAGTTGCTTGCATTGTAAATAACCTGGATTCTGCATAGATTAGGAAGGCTTTCAGTTGCAGAATATAGGTGGTTTTGGATTACCAGGAAAGGGAGGCTTCCCAAAAGCATCTTAATATCATATGATTGCACAAACCTGCCTCCATTAACGTTTCCAAAATTGGTTTAATGTAATATATGCTTCGAGTGTAATCCTAAGCCACAAGCAGCTATTTTGCAATTTAAGTAAGGCGCTTTTTTTTAAGCATTCACATTCCTCAGTTCTTCAGTTTTCCTTCAATACAAATGGCTGTCGAGCGTAAGATTGAAAAGTATTAGGAGAGAGGAACCGGACATCAAGCTCAGCGTGTGGGTGAGCTGCTGTTATTGCACATTGTTTAAAGGGAGCGTCAGCTTTTGTTCTCACTCACGTCTGTTTACGTGAATGAGCTGTTCCTCATCACCTCCATCACCTAGATGATGATGTGTGAAATGTCATCATGATCTTCATCTTCATCCATACTTTATGGTCCACCTGCATGTCTAGTCAATGTCAGCACAAGCTTCCTGTAAGATACCCTTTAACAGAACAAGGGCACTGATGGATCAGTGTTTTGATTGGCATCATGATGAAACGGTAATTTCATACTGGGTCGCTCGTAACTCAGAATGTTTTTTGCGACAGTCTGATGGGGAAGCAAAGGTGCAAAGTGTTCTGGAAAATCCTTTTGAGCAATGTCAATTAAGATCAAGCAACAGTGGGTTTTAGCATATTTTTTTCAGGTAGGTTGTCGAATAAATGACCCACAAAAAAACTAGAAGGAAAAAACAACAATAAAATGTAGAAATGTTTTGTTTGTTGTCATGAACTGTAGATTAAAGGATTCTAGGACGATAACACATCTGTTTTTGTTAACTTTTCTCTTTGCGATATGAATCACTTCCATCTTGTAATGACACATCAGTGGAACCAAAGGTAGCTACATGCCCATATTCTCCCGCCTCTGTAAACCAGCCTGAGTTTCCCTGAGTGTTCAAGACGGCCCAGGAGCCCCAACTGCTTCATCTCAATGGCCATTCCCACGTCGTCAATAAAGACCGAAACACAAAGTTCTCAGTTGAGTGAGAGCATAATTGAAAGTCACAATATTTTGTCAATTTGGTTAATTTGTTAACTGCGTATCCTGTTGTTGGATTGGATTGGATTCGAAAACATATGCAACATACGTGCTTTAGTAGAATTATTTTTATCTGCAAATATTGCATTAATCAAAAACCGGATCTTTGATGCATGATCTGCTCTTGCAGGATTTGGTGTGATGTTGCTGATTCAAGTTCTTATATGATCGAGTCACAGACCTGCATCCTGTGGGTTTAAAAAGAGCCTTCTACTTCCACTCTTCCATTTTCTGTTTTAAAATCAGCTGAGGTTTTAGAGGACTGTGACTGGATTTCATGTGTTGTTTTGTGATGAACCAGTGAGAGTTTGCTTGCTGAGACCAACACATTTATTTACGATGAGCATCTCTTCTCCCTTTTTCATTTGAAATACAATGTTTTTGATGTAAGATATGAGTTGATGTATAATATATGACAAAGTGCACCTCCAAACTGAGTAGTAGAAGAACCTGGTACCATTTATTTTATTATGTTGCAATTGTGTATTAAGCCTTAATTTATGTAATTACCCCTGATTAATATGTCAGTCTGTCTGTTGTTGTAGCTTTGTAGTTATGGGCAGGGTTAAGGAAGCTTTGTCTCCTCTTTGCATGTTTTCTATGCTAATTTGCATCAGATTGTGGGTTTTAAAGCTGGTGCATCTCACAGTTGCATTCTTCTCATCCTCCTCAAGGAAGTTTCTACATTAGTTAAGGTGCGTGATTTGAGTCCGAAATGCCCAGAGCCTGTCCCAGATGTCTCAGTATCTTTAAGAGAAGTTAAAATGGCACAAAACTCCTCAAAAGTGTGGCTCCAGCTCATCTTTGTGCATTTAAGTGCCAGTCTGGATTCTATTTGTATAAGCCAGTCTCTACTATAATGGCTTCTTAAGGTTCACAATAGTGTTATGTCAAATGGCAGAAACTCCAGGAATTGTTTCTTCTGGCATCGAAGTGTATTGCATGGATTTCTTCTGGAAAAGTGGCACACTGGCTGCAGTAAGCCTGTGGATTAATGTCTCATTTTATACGTTTCTTTGGGGAATATGAATGATCCAACTGCTTTTAATTAAACATTCATGATTGCGTTTGAAATCTTACAGTTAATGGTAAGAGTTTAAATTCATTTCATCTTGCTAATTATCGGAGTCTGATTGCGGTCCGAAGAGCGAGTGTCGTAATTGTTCATTTAGAAACTTCACACGGGAACAGTTCTTGCAGTGCTAATTAAGTCTGAAAGATTTTCAAAAACGGAGATGGAAAGCTGTTGGACTAAGAAACACAGCTCGTCAATTTAAGATTTAAAAATATTAAACATGCTTAATTTCTTGAGTAACTGAATTTTGATTGCAGTAGATGACAACATATACCGCTCCAAGAAAGTATTTAAATCAGTTGCAAGTGCAATAGTTTCGTAATCTATTTTAGCCGGTACCTGTGGCGTATAAGAAATGAGAGCTGTGAGAGAAAAATTGTGTTCTGCACAAGCAACCAATCTGACGCAGATGAAACAATTTAAATAAATACATCAAAAAATGTACCATTGAAAATGCCATAAGCTTGTTTAAATCTCAAATATAATTCTTGGTCCTTAAGATTATTGCAGTCTGTGGCACAGGAAACATTAATTTTAGGTATCTTCAGAGAGAATTTTGTTGCTTGATAGTTTAATGGCTCAGTATTTATAGGACCCTTTATGAAAATGACTTCACCCAAGTAATGAGGCTTCCAGTTTAATTGCCTGGATGCTTCTGTACTGATTCCTTTCCTTCCAGTTGTTCCCAGCTGCCCTCTCTGCCTCGTCTCCTTTCTGATCCACATGCATAGAGTAGGGCGTTCCTGTAAGAGCTGAGGCCTGTCTCTGGAAACAAACCATGGGAAAGTATTTGTTTGGACGATCTTGTACCTGTTAAGGTAAGAGAGGGCCATCTCCCTCTCCTGTGGTCTGGCACAATGTGCTGTACCACCTTACCGGGGTTTCATTATAAAACACGTCGACTCAATCCTGTTATGTGACCACCCCTTATATAGAACAATCTTTCCCTCCTCCCTCTCTGTCACCTGAGCCCCTCCCTTTCTAAGCCAGACAGAGTGACCATT
This sequence comes from Isichthys henryi, assembly GCA_026776945.1. Lineage (NCBI taxonomy): Eukaryota > Metazoa > Chordata > Actinopteri > Osteoglossiformes > Mormyridae > Isichthys > Isichthys henryi. The sequence continues at coordinate 7,715,609 of JAODJX010000001.1, read as the reverse complement.
TAGCAGCAGCACAACTGTTTGATTGTGTGACCAGACCAGCGGGCCGTAACACCACCGGTCCACCGCTTCTATCCAGCTGACAGGAGAGAAGCTGCTTCCCAAACGTTTTAGTCAATTATCAGGGTGCATTATTGACATACTGCACTCCTGCAGAAACCTGAATGGCCCCAGGTTGCAGGTCACGGTTCCGGTTTGAGTTACAGCAGAACATCTACCTTCGCCTGGCGTTTTTGGCCTGATTATTTATTTTTAATGGCTTCTAAACTTTCAAAACGATAGCTTTCGTGAACTAGTTTGTGGCTTGCAGTTCTCAAAGGACTCTGATTCTTTTTTCGCCTTAGATGTGTGACTGCAGGCCTTCAGTCTGGCCTAAAGGTCAGAAAAACCCACCCTTTGCAAAAGGTTCTCTTACTAAAAGCCCAGCTTATGTTCGCTTACAGTCCGGTGGCTTGGGTCGGGGTTTGTTTTGGTTCTCTGCGTGTGCATGTATGTGCAAACAGACATGGTTTGATGTCGTTTCATTTAGGTTTTTCAGTTGTATATTGTTTCCGTAGCTGCAAACACAGTAATGAATGCAGTCACACGAGTTTAGAGTATTGGTTTGTCCTGACAAGTTTCAGAAATGTCAAACACTTGCAAAACAACGCGCTCGTCTCAGAGTCGAAATGAAGATGACAGGTAATTAATAACATCCATCTTTATGCAAATTTGTGCAATTTCTTAGGGGAAGTACACAGCACAATCTAGACAGAAGCCATAAATCAAACATTATCATTAATCTGAACAATAAACTTCACGGTTTTAAAATAATAACACCTACCCCTTATCAAGGTGGTGAAAGATAAACAAAACAAAGCTGCCCCTTAGCTAGCTATGCCTCTGCTTCTCTCGGAGGCTGCGGGGCTTGTAGCTGGAGTTGTTTGTGCTGGGAATTCCTTGTTTCCGTAGCTTGTGGGGGCTGCTGGCGGGTTGGCCGAAGCACAGATGAGCTTCTCCAGATCATCTCCGTAGCCGTTTTTGTTTCTTTACCTTGTTTGTCCTTCACCTCATTCCTTTAATATGTGGCCACTTGCCTTCACAGTTAAAGGTGCAGTATTCACATGGGCTACAGCATTCAAACCGTCTGACCCACCGAGCCTTTATGATGTGCGCCTACCATCCAGCTACATTTAAATCCTTGCTTGCTTTATAATTAGGGCTGGGTATCACCACTGATTGCTGGACTCAATTCATATATATGTCATAGTGACAAAGTCCATATTTGATTTGATTTCAGATTCAGTTTGATTCAATATCGACTTCATTAGGGATGTGTTAGTTACAATACCAGTTTTGCTTGGATAGGGAAGAGATTCTCAGAGATCGAATGCTGTATATTGTAGAGGGAGCCCTCAAACCTGGCGCATTATTTAAAATATGAACATTAGGAATTGCCCAAAAAGCGTCTGAATTAACAGACTTTTAATTTAACATGAATGATAAGTTTTGAATCGGATATCTGGATGATGTATCGTTAATTGATTTTAGAGATTTGTGGTATTTCCACAGTATTTCTCCTCCATTCGGCGCATCTACATACTTTGCTTTTGTCCAGCTCTTCACTGTCTTCACGTTTCTGAAATCCGAAATGCATCCAGATTTCTGCCTTCAGGCTTGACGGAACCTTCACTGGAGCAGTTCTGACCCAAGTTTTTTTTTCTTTAAATCTGTCTTTGTCTGCCAGATCTTGTTGCGTGAAGCTGGCTGGCTGTGCAAGACTAACAGGGTTAAAACTTCACACGTACACAGGGAAAGACAATAGACGGTACAAGGTATATTTTACAAAACTGATCTTAAGGTTTTATGGATCAATATCAGATTTTGCAAATGCGAAGCAATTTGAATCAGAAAACAACTGATTTTTTAAAACCCAGCCGTATTTATAATGCTCCTGATTGGTCACGTCGAATATCAGATATGGTCACATTAATGAAACTTACAGTTCAGGGGCATTTCCACATATTGTAGTTTGAGAATGCAATTTAAAAAACCAACATTCTGTGGCACCACATTAAAAAGACCGATCGGCTTCCAGAAGGACTTGCAGTTAGCAACTGTTTGTAAACCTTTGCACTGTTGTCTGCACCCATTTGAACGAATGCTAAGAGCATGATAGTTCCTTCCAGTGCGCCGCCGATTATTAATTACCTGAAGTTAGTCTTGGAATATGCTCAGTATTGAATATGAAATGAAGGTGAAACAGCTGTGTTTTTAAGAAGAATGTGATCTTGTCACATTTCAAAGCACCGGCGTGAAAGAAAAATTGTCATTTTTTTCAATTAAATGGCATTTCGCTTCGCCATGCTGATGCTAATCATCCTATTATTAATGTCTTGGACTCCAGGCTTTGCTCTTACTCATCTGTATAACGTATTTATGTCAGACCAGAATTCACTCTATGCAGGCCATTTGTCTCAATAGAAGCAGGTTCACACCACACTGATCTGATGCCATAGGCAAGGATGAACGGGCAAATTTTGTCCAAGTTGTTGGTGAAATTTATCTTATCAAAAGGGGTTGAAAGATGACCAGTGTTTTTTTTTGTTGGGGGGGGGGGGGGGGGGTAACCAGACCTAAAGGTTGAGAACCCATGCACAAATTGCAGCCGACCGGCCCGGGCCGGCGGCAGGGCGG
>JAODJX010000001.1:7673476-7695211 GCA_026776945.1 Isichthys henryi | reverse complement strand
GACCCAGGCGGAGACTCGAACCCGGGTCCCAGAGGGGTGAGGCAACAGTGCTAACCACTGCACCACCATGCCGCCCCCCGAATATAACCATGATTTCAATTAATATTCAAAATGGTCTTCTAAGCAAATATATTATTGTAGTAATATAATTATACTGTGTGTGTGTGTGTGTGTATATATATATATAGTGATGTATTTATAGCAATATAGTTTTCTGTATAAAGGAAGTTCCCAGGTTACAAATTAGTTCAGTTCCCTAAGTCTATCTTTAAATGGAATTTGAAGGTTAGTCAGAAAAATGATGCAGTACAATCATGAAAACAATGAATATACAGTTATAATAAAAGTAACACAGGACAGTGTCACAAAGTCATGCTTTAAGCAGAATTTTTAGTATAATGATGGTCGATGGCAGTCTAACCCTAAGTATGGGCTGGTCCCATAAATGCTGCCTGTGGTCTATATTTGTGACTCACTGAATTTCATTTGACTTTAGAATAGTGAACCAGAATAAATTTGTGCTTGTAATTAAACAGGACAGCTCAGTAGAGACTGAAATGCGCAGCATAGCTACTGATGTTTCATATCTGACCAGTTTCATTGCACGACATGCAAACATATATCGCAGCATGAAATTCAATTTCAAATGTAATTAAGATTGCAGCACTAAGCAGTGGTACATTACATGTATGACATTCGCCATGCTTAAGTTTAAACCTTGTTTAACATAATTAACACCAAATATCTGGCATTAGTATTGGTCGTATTTGCACAAATATGGAGTATCTTCAGCAGCTTCCTAATCGCGCAGAATGTTCTGTTCGTCGGCTTTCGTCTCCCTCTGCTATCATCCATGCCCTTGTATTTTATGTGGAATTTCAGCAATTTCAGCAGTCAAAATTCTGAATATTGTTAGTGATTCATAGTTCTCTGTAAACAAAGTTCATCAAAACCTTTTTGATTCTAGGAGGCAAGTGTGTTTTTTGGTGGGGGTTTTGGGGGGCGGGGGTTGGAAAATTAGTGTCAAACGAAACTAAAATCACTGAAAATGCGAAGAGCCTGGAGAGCAAGCCAGTCATTTTGAGCCATGTGTCTTTTTTCTTGTGGTTCATAAAACAAAATGTCAGCAGGTCCAGGAGAGTGAGTGACTGTTTGAGACAGGAAGGTTCGGGTGACAGGTAGGAGTAGGAGTCCAGATCCAGCACCGTACTGATGCATCATTATGGCACTCAGCCTGATTCTGTAATCAGGGTCAGTGTGTTGTACACCTCGGAAAGAAGCACCATATTTAGTGTGCAATCGTTTAGCTGCTGTGGTTGTAAGATGACTGCGATCTTATTTCCTCCCGGAGGAAGGCGATGACGAAAAAGAAAGATGAAAAAGAAAGATGTTTTCTTTCTCTCTTATTTCAACATCGGACCACAGCATTTTTTTTGACATAGATAACATTAGTCACATTACAAAACTACTTTTAAAAAACTTTCAGAAATTTCAGTCTTTTTGCAGAAAGCAGTGTGCAAAAATGTGAGTTTTAGAGGAGATTAGAGATAACAAAAGACAGAATTTTTCTGTATACTGCCTGGTGTCCAGGGGAAGATTATGATTATGGCCAAGGGTCAGCTCTGGGTAACTATAATCATAGTCTTCCTGCAATGATTGATGGAATAAAGCGATACTTTCCTTCTGTGTGTAACAATGTATAAGGTAACATTTTAAATGTTATGTTTACTTTAACATAAAGCCTGTTATGTTAGGTAATATTGGCCATCCTCCTGTTTGGGGTTTGATTCAGTGACATGCACATACTGGAGCAGAGCTGTGCAGGGGTACAGCCCCCAGAAGAATACCCCTGTCAATGTGATTATGTCACCACTTAGCAGAATAACTGGCACTGATGGGTTTGAAGTGCATCCCTAATCCCAGCAGGCCAGGAATATTTTGTGACTATCCCTGTAGGTCTCTCAGCCATCTCTGGCAAGGGTGTTGCGTTTCAGCCTCTAGCAGGATGTACAGGCAGGGCACGTTCAGTATCGGAGCCTAGGGGCAGGTCAGACGGCCTGGTAACAACACCTCCCTGGGGGCGGCGTGGTCACAAGCTCAGCATGGACCCTCGGCAGCTGATGTGCTGATCCTGAGGGGTGGGATGGCGTTCAGCATGCGGGCTGGACTCTCATTTTCTCGCAGTGCCTGCCCTACACTTTGAAGTTGGTTTTCAAACAAAATGTCTGAGATGCGGAGGATGTTGAGGTCATCGCTTACAGCAAGAGGCCCTGCGGTGCATCTTGTCGCCCACGCCTTCCATCGCCGATCGAATGACTGTCCCATACTGTGTGTCACCTTGTGGGCTTGGCAACAACAGCAGCCTTAGTTTGACCAGTTGGCTGGGTTCTGCTTCCTTACACTTATGTGCATGGTACTTTTCCATGAAAAATGACAAAAGAGAAAAGCTGGTAACCTAATATGTTCTCATTTGTAATCACAGGCCCGACTGACCAGATACAGCATTTGTCTCATCATGTCACTTTCCGTTAAAACCATTAAGAATTGTCTTCAGCGATCTGCAGTTATGATGTCACCTATTGTGTGTGTGGGACTCCACCTTTGGCCACACGTGGGGAACTGAGAAATCTCTGTTGAGAATGACAGACGTCCATGTGTGCCGATTCTACATAAGTAATGTCCAGGTTTTCCACAAGCCCCAGGCTGGTGATGTTTGCCTTCAGTCATGGATAAGTGGGATGACCGTAACAGGAAAAGAGTACCCCCCCCCCATCACACGCAAGCCTATTAACGCAGAAACAGTTATTCCAATCACTGAAGCATCTTCAGTCATTTATTTTCTATTTCATCAAATGTACGATAATGCCAATCTGTAAAATGGAGAACACGAGTGCTGATTTGACACGTTAATCAATTCACTCACAGTCGTGAATCCGCTGTCAGTCACCTGATTAAGCAAACTGTAAAATGAATATGGCAAACATAAAAAGGCTGCTTTGAAGGTTTCCATTTGGCTTTCAAGCATTTCAGTTCATTGTGCATATTTGAAATATGCGAATTCAGTGTGACTTGTGAAATACAAGTTGGCTTTCGGAGCTTTGACAGAAAATACATTTATGCGTAATGGTATGACGAGCTAATTGTACTCTATGAAATTCTGATTAAATGCCTCTGGAGATTAATACGTCAACTGGTAGATCCTAATAAACTTAAATGTGAAAGGCTGCAAGCCTAATATGGGCTAAATTTGAGTTTTTAGCAGTTTGCCTTTTTGAAAAAGAACTAGTGTTTTGTAGAAATTAATACAGTTAATCATAGTTTATCACCTGATTTTCTTGTAAAACAGGATCTGCATGTAAGTCCCAGCCCTAGTGTTCATGCACAGAAACTGGGGTCTGTAGTGAAATGAGCGCGTTCCTCCATGGCTCCCATGGTCCAGTTTGATCATGAGGTAAACTCCTTGGCTGTCTCATGGTATTTCAGGCACGGTGCCACCAGGCTTTTGGTTCTGAAGCACGTCACATCATAAATTTTCTCCGTCAACTATATAAATGTATATTGAAACTGAATTTATAAATTCTGACCGCTAACCGTTCAGTGAAACAGAGCAAGCCAGGGAATGCAGCACTGCGATATCACTGCCACACTGCATATGTGACATGATAAACGATGGATGTGCAGTGAGATTTCAGCATGGAGAAATGCGGGTCACCGGGAGGGGAGCCGGAAACGGGAAGTGCTCTCTCGCCCCCCCATGAGTTTCTCAGCCCTCTCTTCTCCCATCATGCCTCTCGCTCTGTTGGAGGCGGACATTGTTGTCTTTCCATAGTCACCTCCAGTTCTGACGCCTGTGATTTTCAGTGTTGATAAACCGAGGCCATCCTCTCTAAAACACACAGTGCGGAATGGAATGACCCAGCCAGTCCAATCACTGCTGAAATCTGACTCAGCTTTCGACGCCTCTGCCTGTGTCCACAGTCCGCATTACTCTCTCCAGGCTTCTGTTCTCCTCTTTCAGCCATTTTCTGCCTTCCTTCCTAACTCAGAATTTCCAATATGCAAAAAAAACCCCCATTAATTAAGGTATGTAAATGTACACAAACATGTCCAATGTTTCACAAAAAGGCCACAGTAAGAACCACGGCACACGTTAAGTTTAAATTGGAGAGAATGCCTTTGATGTGCTTGAGTCAGAGATGAAATGTTCACTTCTCTGCATCAATAAGAAAATATTCATAATATTCTAATTGTTTATGGGAGTCAACGCTGGCGAAGCTCTTACTTGAGAAAGTGAATGAGTCACTGGGATACGTGGCGACTGCAGAATGTACAAGATCAAATACAGCAGCTCCCTACTGCGTCCACCATACCGTCTGCCTTTATTGGCTGGGCAGAACATCCACCTCTCACAGCTTATTGGCTGGTCTTCGGACAGACCACCACGTCTAACCCCAAGAGAAAAAGTCCCTGTCGTTGCCATGACTGCAGTTTTGGGCCTTGATTACGTTACTTCACCAGAAAAGACCCAGTTGGGGTTCCACAAATCCAGTCTGGCCAAAAAAGAGGGGTGCCTTCAGTCCCACTGCATTCTGCAGAGTGCATTAGACTCTTATAAAATGTTCTGCGACTATGAAGTTCCATGTCTCCTGTGACCCCCTACCCCAGCACCTTCAGGTAGGAGGAGCGACTCTCTAAGCTTATAATTAAATCTGTTGTCATCTTACAAGAAGCCTGCATCCAAGGAGTCTAATTTAATCAAGTGGTTGCTTATGGTTGCCATAACTGTCGTCCTGCTCTCAGACTGTGTAACGTAAAGGGTCAGTCACCTTCTCCATTTGTACACTTTCCAAATCACTATAGGCCAGTCAGGAACATTTATCCATCATCCATCCATCCATCCATGCATTCCTTCATTGATACATGCATTCATCCATTCCCAGTTAACGTAATTTTAAATGCAGCAAGGAATTCACCGAATTTACTTTGCTACAGGTCCAGTTATACATACATATTCAATTTCAGATTTTATGTTGTAGCTGTTTTGATTACTGATCCAGTTCTGTAGCTTCCTTGCTGCTGGTAAAATGTCAGCTGGACCCTGGCTATTTGGGGCCCTCAGAGCAGCTTCAACAGTACAGAAATCACTACTCACAATTCTGTCAAGTGTAACCCCACTTTGCGCTTTGCTTGGCCGGTTAGCGCACTTCTGGCCAATTTTCGTTTACGGTCCGTCGCTCGAGGGTCCGCTCCAAGTGGGGAGCGGCAGGTCCAGATTTTGATCGCACCCCCGTGCTGTCAGTTCCCTCCAGGAGTGCTTTAATCACAGCCTTCAGTCTGTGAAGGGAGTTACTCTTTCAGATGTGCACAGAAACCATCTAAGGACTGCTAAAGTATCTGAGTGCTGGCAGCTCCGTGATTAGAGTGAGAATATCTATAGGCCCACTGTTCTGGGAACTTGTCCCCTGCACTTTTGGAAACTTTATTCATATAGCAGGTCGCGTGTCCCTGTGTCTGATCTGGCAGTCACTTAGAAATAAGTGGATGGACCCGTTCATTTACACAACATATACTAACAGCGTGTTCAATAAACTTATGTGCAATATTGCTAACACACAATACACATGCTACAGACAGTTTAAAAGAAAACACTTCACACCTGCACTCTCATCGTCACTCTGTGAATAGCGCATAGTTGTTTGTTTGCTGTTTATTTAATGTTGATTACTGTAATGTTGCCCTCTAGTCTCTGAAGAAGCATTCAAGTAAGAATTCCAATGTACTCTGTACACTGTACTCATAACAAAACTGAATCCGTGGATCATTAAAAGTGTGTCGCAATGATGTGACCTCTAATGACTTTCTTTTCATAACCGGGTCTGAGGCTGGATGCTGACAAGATCATTTACAAAGCGCCGGCTGGTGCGCGCGGTGTTTCCCGTCCTCCTCGGTCCAGCTTGTGTTTCCCGTCCTCCTCGGTCCAGCTTCTCTATGAACTGACAGGTGGCTCTTTGCGGAGAAGTACAGATACGCCGAAACAGGACAGTTTACCTGCTTTCGAAAGAGATTCCAGAAACGATTATCCGAATATATATGTAAAAAAAAACCACAATCTAAGCGAAAGATCAAACGTATATGACTTAAGCGCGTAGTAAAAGCCGATTTATGACGTTTTACTTTAAATGCCTACACGCAAAGTATACAGGCAATGTATCCACAAAAAGTGAGATTAAGAAAATACTTTTCCCCTACGAACGTCCGTAACATTATACATATTTTTCACCTTATGATTGCTATGATTCACCTTAGAGCAAACAGTATTCCTCCCGCGCGGTTATTGCAGCTAAAAATGACTGGAACCACGTTCTCTCTGAAAATACCCCCATCGCACAAAATAATACAGCCGTATCGGCCACTGCAAACATCCTCGCTGACACCTTGCCTGTAGGAAAGTTTTGAATCATTTTAAAATCTGCATCCACACCAACCCTCAGATATCTGAAGTTTGGGTTTGAACAGGACAAATCCATCACTATGTTGACAGGCCGCATCTCGTCCGTCTTTTTGCTTTATGATTCGCTGCTCATTCACCAGGCGCTTGCAAACACTCTTCTGAAAATATATTTTACCACACGTCAGCATATTTAAATTGAGTCCTTAATCATTTTCTTCACTTATTTTGAACTCCTTGATTTATAACGTATAGATAGCAGTGCTGGGCTTGAGTTTTTAGGAGAAAAAGAAGTATTCTTCATCTTTCGTCTCTTTTTTTCTGACAATAAATATTTCCATTTATATGCAAATGATTATCTACTGACCAGCCATGGATAAAACTCTTCTTGTTTTCATTGTCAACAGAGGTATGGCGGTTTGAAGGGGTAAACGCTAGAGAAAATCGCGGAGCAGAAAGCTTCTTCATAGGCTAGTCAATAATCTCAGTTTGAGTTTTATTTTTCCACCGCTGGCTTTAAAAGGGCCGCATTAACGTCTAAGTTATAAGTAGTTAGAAGTTACTTATTTTACACTGGGAATGAAGCTGACTCCCTGCTTAGCCGACTACTTCCCAAATTGCTGACATAATTACACGAATGTAATTTTTATGAGTCACAGGAACCTTGGCGTTTTCAGTGAAGCAGATAATTAGACTTGGAATAAAGCGGGGACTGAATAATTAATACATCAAAACTAGATGAACTTTTTCTAATTATTTTTATTTAATCTCCATTCTAATTATTGTTCTACTCCACTGAGCGAGATTGCCTCCATTTTCATGGAGTGAAATGCAGTTTGTTGGCGGAATTCTCGCCAGTGAAATATTAACCAACTGTGGCGGGAGGGGAGTGGGCCAGCAGCCGGCTGATCTCCCTTTCTCGATTTAACTGTAATCTAAAACTCCGCATTGCTGGCAAACTTTTCATTCTTTGATTCTATTCTATTTTATTGTTATTTATTTTTGAGAGAGTGGGATGGCTGGTTAGCAGTCACATCGCTTTGAGCGTGCGGCGGAAGTTTGCCGTGTTCTAGCTGAGCGCTGAAATTTGCTGAAGGGCGCCAGCGCGGAGGAGCTCGCTGACCACAGGCGGGCTCAGTCACTTATCTGCAGTGCTTCAGTACTGGGAAATGGCCATCAAGAGGAACTCCACATCAGATAAATCTTCACGTTTTTGCTGAAATAAACAAAACACATTTCAACACATTTGCTCTTCTGCGTACAAAGGCATAAAAACTGTATTAACGCAGTGCCCAATAAAACTGAGCTTCTATACATCAAATATGATCATGCATTTCATGCAGGAATATTCTAACAAGTATCTTTTGGTCGATATATATAGACACACACAGATATATATATTCACATATATATATTCACACACGCGCACATAATAATAGTTTGACATTTGTCGTTTCCTGTGATTTCTACCTGGTCTTTTTGGGTTGCACCTGAAGGCAAGTACGCCATTTTAAAATATACAAATATAAACAGGGTTTAAAATGAATTATTTAAAACAGGACCCGAGTCTATTACATAGCGTTTATGCCTTGCGCGTTTTTTTTAGCCGTATGTTGTCCAGTTTTATACTGTAGCACACGTGGAGCACTGCGCTTCAGCATTTACAGTGTAATAATTGCAGGTTTTAGTTCAAATGAAATTTATTGTTTTTGACGATGCACTGTGCATACCCATATTTACAGTAATATAATTTTCAATTTATTTTTCAAAATTATTACGTCTGTAATAATCTTTAATGTAATTATAGTCATTAATTGCAGGTTTTTAATTAATGGCAGTGCTCGATTCCAGAATTATATTTATGTTTTATGGTTTTCCGCTATCTACATGAGATTATCATCAGTAGCAGTGAACTATCTCAGATAATCAAATATATTTTATTCGGATACTTTTTGACTTGTGATTCTGATGTTTAGTGTCTTGTTATTAACCTGCTGAGTTATCGTAATGCTATTTAAGACTGCAACAGTATTATTGTATTTGCGCACTAATCCAGGGTATCTGTGTTTGTTTGTACTGTTCCCCTCTGTGGTTGTTCATTGTAATCTCATACTCAATGCAATTTGAAGTGTTTTTCCCTTTACCAATATGCATTTATTGCCACCTACTGTCAGGCTTTGGTATTGCAGTGACCAACGACGTGGATCATCGGCAAGAGTGACCAAATGCGTACATAAATATTTTGTGTTTTCATTGTTATGTAAGAAACAGGGTTGGTGTTGCATGTTTTTATTTTTTTTTTACTTCATATAAAAATGCCGAATGACAATATACTAGGTATTGTTTTTCGCAGTTTGTGAACATTATTGGTCAACTGGATTAAACAAATGTAAATATTTTACGCAATAGCATTTTGCCCTTTCATGTCTTTTGGATGTATTTGTGAATTTTCCTAAGTAACTGTGAGTATTAATGTAGCCTGTGTCTAGCAGTCAGAGCGGATCCACGTGAGAGCATCTGTATGAGAGGGGAGAATGACAGCGGAAGGTATTTTCAAAAGCATGTCGGGCAGACGGCTCCGACCATCGGCGTCAGAATGGAATGTGAAATATCTGGACACACCTGATGTAAATGGGTCCTTCTCGATCCCTCTGCCTGATGGTGGCACGCATTCTGCCCGCCAGGATACTCTAGCGGGTGGAAGCTGATCTGGGTCTTGATCTTTGTGGCCGATGTGCAGATTTAATGTATTTCTATTGGTCCAGCTGGTGGGAAGCGCACAGGCCACGAGGCAGGGATATACGCTGCATGGAATGCCAGTCTAATCCAGGGCACATGCTCAGTCCAATGCGCAGAGGTCATTTGCTGTTTTCTGTAAAACACTGAATGGGGAGGCGATGTTTATTACCACACATATGTATTTATTTTACAGTGCTGAGTAGTGACTAATGGTGTTATTAACTATTATCAGATTTTTCGATCAAAGCCGTGACTCAGACCTTTGTGGTACCTTGAAGTTTTGCATGTAAATTTGCATCAGTGTACACAGATTGCAAGACTCCACAGTGGGTCAGAGTTATTAAAGGTCAGGACTCCTTTTAACCATCCCAGCTTCTGGTCGACGGAGTCCTACTGAGGCACCTTTTGTACAGGGGCCTGTAGCCTCTTGTTTACAGAAGCAGGACGTGTGCAGTCCGTGGGCGAGATGCATTTTCTTCACCCACACGCATACGCCTAGGAAGACAAAGCCGTGTTCGCGCGGGGAGGGGTGGGGGGGGGGAGCCGTGTGGCGCCAGCCCTGCACAGCCTTCACGGTTGGCCTGCTGCTGCCGATGTGGGCGCCCTGTTTGGCTGCTCTGGCTAAATCCTGAGAATCACATGTTTTCGTTCTGCGTTCCTTCTCCGCTTCAGGTTCTGCTCCTTTTGTAATGAGGGCGTGGGTGCGTCCGGGGGGTGACTGGGTCACGACTCACGTGTCTGTGCTCGCCTGCAGCCGCCTGGGCGGGCATCACAGAGTGTGGCTCTGGGATACTGACATGCGGCATCATGCAGAGCCTGTCGCAGTGCTGCTAGGTTGCAAGGATTGACCCGGAGCAGCTTCTGCATTAGGTGAGACGCGTCTACCCCCGGTCATTGCCGTCTTTTAATTACCTGAAGAGAACTGCCAAGAATGCATTTTTATTTTATAGTAAACTGGATTGTTGAAATGTAAGTGATGCTGTTTTTCTTTCCCTTTCACAGCACCACCACCCTTCTGCTTAAATAAGCCATCATGCCCTTGACCTTCTAGGGTCACTTATGGGGGTGAAGCTCTGAATACAGGCAGCGAAGGGCCGTACTCCTCCTTATCTCTTTGTTAGGGCTCTTATCTCTGGGTCGCTGGACTCCTAAATTATTCATTCCCCACTACTCCCATGGAGTTACACATCTCCATCACACGGGAGCTCGCATCCGCCTGGAGACGAGACGGTCGCCGTGGAAACCTTATCACACATCGCAGAAATGAAATAAAGGAGGAAATTGGCTGTATTAGCATAAGAGGAATGAGTATAGAGTTGAATACACGCATCACCCCCATACCCAGTCCCCCTCCCCCAAGCACCCCAAAACACACACAACTCCATTCTTATCAGGCCTGAGTGATCGCTGCAGCCGTTATTATATAGTTTTAATTCCAGCTGGCCCCCTCCTTTGTTTTGATTTTCGGATGCAGGGAGTGGAGCAGGGGCTGATGGGAGAAAATAGATGTGACCTTTAGCCATTTTCAGGCGGGTAAACAATGGGTAGCGGTGTGGCTGCCGTGTCACAAAGCTGCAGGTGTCACTCAGTGGCCTGCTTTACATCCCAGCCCTCGCTCCGCTGCCTTTGTCAGCTCCGCCAGTTAACTCTGGGAACCTTTCCCAGAAACATAAGTGCCCTGCTATACCTCAGGTTTTCTTCTCTCGTTATTATCTTCAAAATGAATTGTTGTCTTCTTTTAGTGGTAATACACTGCATTTTATTATGGGTATAAAATGCCCACAAAGCACCTGTGTCTCTACCGCTATCTGTTGTACTGAAACTCATTTCCACTACGTGCCAGAGGGGTCTGTTGGGGGTCTGTTGAGGGTCTGTCTTTGTGCCAGAGGCTGATCTCAGGTCTGTTGAAGGTCTGTCTTCAAGGTCTGTCTTCGTACCAGAGGCTGATGTGGGGTCTGTAGGAGGTCTATCTTCATGCTAGAGGTTTATGTGGGGTCTGTCGGGGGTCTGTCTTCATGCCTGAGGCTGATCTGGGGTCTGTTGGAGGTCTGTATTCATGCTAGAGTCTGATATGGGGTCTGTTGGGGGGTCTGTCTTCATGCCAGAGGCTGATATGGTGTCTGTTAGGGGTCTGTCTTCATGCTAGAGGCTGATATGGGGTCTGTTGGGGTGTCTGTCTTCATGCCAGAGGCTGATCTGGGGTCTGTTGGAGGTGTGTATTCGTGCCAGAGGCTGATCTGGGGTCTGTCTTCATGCTAGAGGCTGATATGGGGTCTGTTTTCAATCCAGAGGTTGATCTGGGGTCTGTCAGGGGTCTGTCTTCGAGCCAGAGGTTGGTCTGTGGTCTGTTGGAGGTCTGTCTTCATGCCAGAGCCTAATCTGGGGTTTGTTGGAGGTCTGTCTTCATGCCAGAGGCTGGTCTGGGGTCAGTCGGATGTCTGTCTTTGTGCCATCCAGTCAGCTTGGGGAGGAGGGGCTTCATTTTGTACATTTACTGTGGGGGAGGGATCTTGTTGGGTTTATTCTGTGTACACAGTCCCTGTGCCTTTGGGCACTTTTCCACTGGCATACAGGAACCAACCCATACCACAAAGAGATTATGTACAGTGCGGTTCCAGTTCACTTCAGTTTTCACTGCAGAAGGGTCAGCTCGGTAAAGGAGTTGCCGGGTTTGGAGAGTGACAGTGATGTAATACTAAAAAGATGCATATATATTGTCCCCACGGTGTACATCATGATTTGCTATGTGCAATTTTTTCTTTTTTCTTTTGTTTTTCACTGTGTACTAATTTTTACTAGATTTGTGAGAATCACTGTGTTATGTTACCCTTCAAACGCTAGTAGAATTAGCATTTGCTTGTGTAAATCTGCATTACGAATCCATTCGGTTCAGCTGTTCTATAGTACTTTAAATAGAAGGTTGGAAATTTTCAAGTTCCGAGTTGTCTGGAATGCATTAATACATCAATATGTGCGATACTACTAATAATTAAGATATAGAATATGCCGTATTTTCCTTTAGGTAATCCATGCTTATTTACGCTTATTGGTACTTCATCCACTGGTCACTAGTATCTCCATGCTTTCAACCAATCAGATGGTGGTGACGAAGGCCCTGCTAGTAAGTGTCACCGTCTGATTGGTTGAAAGCGTGGTAATACCAGTGACCAGTGGATGAAGTACCGGTCGGGTACAGCTCACATACTTTGCAAAGAAAACCTACAGTTTGAGGTACGATTCAGGTTCGGCTCAGTTCCTGGTGGCAGTGGAAAAGCACCGTTAGTGACAGTGGTTGATGGGATTGCAGTTACCATTTTATTTCAATCTGGTTTACAGATGTGCTAGAGTGGCTTGAGCAGTAGTGTCGAGATGGAATAGTCTGGATGCAATGTTGATGTCTAGATGGAGTAGCATGGGTTTAGCTTTGGTTGGTGTGTGTTGCAGTGGACTGCCATAAACTGGTCAGGACAGCAGATATCTAGAAAGGAAGTGTGAACAGGAATGGCTATTTATATGTTACCGCAGCCCCTAAAGTTATCTCCAGATCAGAGCCCCGTGCAAAGTAAACCTTGCATTACTGGAACTACCAGGACGTGTGGATGGCTCATTGAGGGGTCAGTGTGCAGTTGCCATACACTGGCAACCAGGAAAAAAAGCATTGTTGGTTTCTTGCTGCAGGCCTGTGTGAGATTTTTGCACTCGTTCTGTTTTGGCCCATGGAGTTTTTGAAACTTCACTTTCAGTTCTTGTGGTTTTTATCATGCTTGATAAGCTGCTGGTTTCAGAAGCACGATAAGCACTTTGTCGTAATGTGTTTAGAGCCATTTAGAGGGATGCAGGGTTCCCGTCTTTTAGACCTGTAATAGCTGTTTTCTTTGATGCCCTATGGGCTATTTATCATGCACGTACCAAATCATTCCCAAGTGAAAGCCGTATTTGCAGTGTGAAAGTGCGGAGGTGTAAGCAACAGTAGGTGCGATATGATGCGCATGGTTCAGATCAGCCAGGAGCACTACTGTAGGACAAACAGAGATCAGAGTACAAACGGATGTCTTTTTTTCCCTCGACCCCCTGCTTTCAGTTGGCTGGTTTTGTTTTCCCAGTCAGGAATCAGCACCGACGTGTCCAGCTTGCTCCAGTTGGGAAGCGAAGGTGAGCAAGCTGCTGGGAGACGGCGAGGCGGGGAGACACTGCTGTGGGGATCAAAGCACATGGCTCGGTGGATTCTGAGGAAAAACAAAGATCTGATCCATAGCGCTATGTACACAAGAATTGTTTTGACTCCCGAGATACGTTGAGGTTTTGATGTGCGTCGCATGCAGACATCAACAGCTTTGAGTTATGCAGACATGGGAGTTGTTTTGGAACAGCATTGTAGAGGTATATAGAATTGATGAAGACAATGCTGCACCACAATGAAGTTCTCTACATGGTTTGAACACTTTCAACCTTGGATGTTTAGCGTTATTTTTTCCACACGTTATTCCAGGACAAACATCTTGGTGATTATTTTTGGACCCATGGTGGGTTTGAGTGCAGCCCGAACAGAAAACCTTCATCACGGGCTTTAAGCATCATAGTTTGCATTATCTTTTAGTTTTTGTTCCAAGTGAGAAAGCTATAAAAACTCTGTCCAGTAAGGAAGCATGTGATTATCTGACCTCGTTTGAAAAAAAAAAGTGTGCATACTCTATAAGTGTGTGAGATGATGATGACTAGAAAAGAGAAGAGATAGCATTTATGCTGACGTGAGGAGGAAGAAACTGAGATAATATCAGTTGATACTTTGGGTCTAAAGTTCAGATTGTTCCACCCACAGGAAAAGGCGAGCGAGTGCTTTTTTGCAAGAGAGGGTTCAGACGAGGTGTGCTGAGCACTGAGGGTAGTGTGATGTAGGCAAGATGACCCTCAGGGTTTGGTGAAGCCAAAGAGAAGAAAGCAGATGGTGTCCTGACAAGGCCTGTCTGTTAGGGTCCTGCTCATCAGGCCTTTCTCTGGGCCATCAGTGGAAATGACAATGATCAGTTCTGTGGTTTAACTCCGAAAGCCAGGCTGAGGAACCCAAAAGGGTGGTCCTCTTCACCGCCAAGTGGCGTGCCTTGCTGGTCCGTGTACCCTGTCCATTTTTTTGCATTTGAAACACCTCGCTGATCTTCTCTCCGGCTGCGGATATGTTCTCTTCAAAGCGGTGGAACTCCTCCTTGTCACATTTTTTAAGTAAGTGTCACATAGACGGGCTCCACATCGCTAGTGATAGCAGCCCTGGACCCAAACATTTTAATCTTCCTCTACCTTTAAGAGATAAAGCCCATTTTGTCTGCAGTTACCTCTATAACATTGCACTCGATGTTAAAGTAGATTGGAACAAAAGATATCATCAAGTATGTGAACAATTTTAGTTGAAATTTTTTACGTGTTTTTTTTCTTGGATTTTCAGAAAACCACGTGACTTCCCCTTTGACTTAAACTCATTCCTTGTGCTGTTTTGCTTGGTATTGATCCTGTACTTATAAACTCAACATAACGCAATGAATGTGAAGTGATTCTCGGGATGCTGAGGTACTCAGAAAATGTAGGTCTTGTGCAGTCTGTGTGAAAATAAGTAGATCAGTGAGGGCAATTTTAATTATTGTAATTGAATGCTTCTCCATTCTGAATGATTATAATTCATGTGTCTAGATCTTGAGTGAGATCTTTGCAGTTTGAAATGTTGCATCAGCCTTTGCCTTTCTTTGTCTTGGTATGAACAGATGAAGCGTTTGGGTGATGGAGGACCTGTTCCCTCTGTGTTCCTCCGTGGAGGTTGAGCCACGATCCCCCGTTCCGTCCCCGTACTGCATGTTACCATCATACGCGCCCTCCTCAGACCCACCAGTGCTGAAGACCAAGTGCAGAACCAGATCATTCCCAGACACATTTGTTCCTGAAGTCTCTTTGTTTCTCCGCTTCCCTCTGTCGCTCTCCCCCTCATCAGCACTCTTCTCTCTCTCCTTGCTCTCTGGGGGCCTGTGGACATGGCCGTCACAAGAATCACAGATAAGCCGAGACGCCGATAAATTCGCTCTTGCTCACTTCCCCAGCAGAATTTTCGCCCTGAAATGTCACACTAAAAACAAAAACCAGAACACGCTTTTCCATAACAACCAGAACAATATTTGCCATAATTAAACTCTGTAAAGTATTGAGCTGCTCACAAACACGCCTTTAAATGTGACAATATGCACCTTCTGCATGATTTGGCCATTATTCAGGCCTGTCAAACAGCTGTTCTTCTGCGCTTATCTGCTGTGTGCATGAGAAGCTGTGTTTGTCACGGTGGGTTTTGCCTTCTCTCAGCCTTTGCTGTTACTCCGCTGATGACTCCTCGATACAGCTGCACCGTGCTGTCAGGACCCACGGCCGGGACACTGCGCTCTCTTTTCCGACTTGCTCGCTCTGAAGATACGGTTGTTGGAGAGGTTTGCTGTGAAGACTCGGTTAGTCTTGTGGTTAAATGCCTCCGTCACTGTAAGGCCTGTTCAGCGTCTAGGCTGATGTGACATAAGGAGTCGCTGATTTCTATATGGCCTGGCATGGACATGCTCCTTGTTAATACTGTATGAGATCCATACGCAGAGTGATTAAGTACAGGATTCATTTCACCGTTCGCCTTCACGTGAGTGTGTTTCTGTTCTCCTCAGTCAGTTCCAGGCTCCTGAAACTTTGCGATTGCTGCGGAAACAAAGATGACATGAGGGTGATGTTTGCCTCCGGCTGCTGAAATGCCCTTGGGTGCCTGCATTTCATGCATAGACCTGTTTATTGGACATGCAAAATGCGCTCATTCTAGGCCAGTGAAAAATTTAAATCATTAGTGTAAATGAGATCAAATATCAGATCTGATCTGTACCATTTAGAGATTAGTCCAGCTACTCCCATTCCTGAAAAAAAATATATTAATGATATTTTTAAGCAATGACGACACTGGTAATAACTGTAATTGTGATCTCAAACTAGCGATATCGGCCGAAAAATTGTGTATGTTGGGCCGTGGAAATGGCTGTGAGCGCGGGCGAGCAGCTGATATGGCAGGAGCCCTCGCCGAATAATGTCATTATCGCTGGCTAATGATGCTGTCGGAGAGGCAGTTATGGAGTAAACCGATTATGACAGAGAGAAATGAGCGTGGCCAGGAAGTGCGGCGCAGCTATTTGCTATTCCGCACTGGATAAACCGGCCTCTTTTTATTGACGGCCACGGCCATCATACTGTATTTGATTCCTTCTCTTTTTTTTTCTTTCCATACAAGTAATAGTAGCCGGGGTGTGTGTGTGTGGGGGGGGGGGGGGGGCTGTTATCGCGCTGTAACATCTGGAGCCCTGTCCGCTGATGAAAGGAGTGCGTCCGGAGCTGGCAGTGGGGGGTGGTGGGCAGGCAAACCGGGCCCGATCCTGCCTACGGCTGTCAGAACCGCTCACGACGACGATGCACCCCCCCCACCCCCGAAGTGCCGCTCCAGTCCTCGCATTTGTCTTTTCCCTCTCTCTCTTAATCCCCCCCACCATTCCTTCCTCCCTGTCTATCTCATTATTAGGTTATTTGGAGAGAAAAAATAAAATCAAAGGACTGGTTTGTTTTGGCAGCTGAGTGTCAGGGCTGTCAGTGTGTCATGCTGCCCTGGCTGCCAGAACAGAATGGCACCCTTCACCGTGGATTATTACTGTCTGTTTGTATGCCTCTCTCAGAGAAAGCTCTGGAACACACAGACGTACAGTATATGTACGCCATAAAGCAGAGGGACCCACTGCCAGCTGCAGTGAGGATGGGTGCCGTAGCAGCGATGGTAACCGGCCGCGGGCAGCTGAGGTACCCCTAAAGGTCATCCTGCTCACTCGCTTCCCTGAACATCGTCCCAAGTACTTCCTGTTTTATGCTTCTGCGTCCTTTGGCCCTGGACTCTTCCAGTCCTGAAGATCAGCTGTAATCGCCCCTTAACTGCATATGTTTAGGAACCTTTCACGTTGAGAGGATGATGGGAATGCGTCACCGTGGACAGGTAGACTACAACGTAGCTGCTCGAGAGTGAACATGGATTAGGGTTAGGGTTAGGGTTAGGGTTGGATTTAGTGAGATGCCATTTCTGCAGCAGCATGCACCCTTTCTGTGACGGGACGTTTTGTTATTTTGTGTTATTCATGGTTCAGTGTTTGTTGTCAGGTGTTACTGTCTAATGCCTGATGTTACCGTCGTCATTCTTGTCTGGTTCTGATACTTACTCGTCTTTGTTAAGGTGCTGCCAACTGACTCATTGTTTTAACCTGAACTTGACCCTGAAGCTGAATTCCTCACCCACTGCGCCGTAGTCTGCTGATCTTCAAAATGTGAAGCACGCTACTCATTGACGTACCTGGATGCCATTACATGAGTCAACTGAGAGTCATTTTGGCATCATTCCTCAGAAGGAACTTCCCAAAAACGTTCGGCTGGCCTTATCGTCACTGTCAGTAAAAACAAAGAATTTTATGAACCAAGTCAGAATGTGTGCTTCTGATGAGCGGAACTAGGAAGTGCATTCAAGCTGATCCCAGCTTTCAAGAGTGGGAAGGTGTAGATAATGTGGAAGGTGCATGAATGCTAAGCATCCACCTTCCAGTTGTGTGGCTCCTCCTGCTGACCGGTTTCAGCTTCAGCTTCCACATGTGGATGCGTTTGAAGCCTCAGACACTCGTTTGGTAGCTTTGCAACTTTCGCAGTTTGCCTCAGCCTGTCCAGCAGTGTGTAGAGTGTTTCAGGCACAGTGTGGAGCACATCACATGTGTCTGTGTGTGTTCTGCAGTGTGCATCTTCCTGGTCGTTTGGTGATCCTAATAAAAGGTAATTCTAGAAACTCCCGATCCACATGAGAATCTCTCCCCATCTGGTCATTAGACAGTTAACAGTACTCTCTCTCCAAGAGGTAATGAACATTTCAAAGATATGTGGCCTTGATGAAAATTTATTCGATGAGAGACAGTTCTGTGGAAGCAGGACCATGATGCGTGTATATTTTTAACCTTACACTGACCTCTTGTGGCAAGTGTAAAATGGAGCTCGCTGTGCTTTGCAGGGACTTCTTTCAGTTTTCATGAAGATTTTTTAAAATACATATTTTTCAGTCCAGTTTTTTTTTATACAGAAAAATCCTGCTCTGGACACCAGTAACAAGCAGGTTTAGCCATTCGCCATATTTTCCTGCATGATTTGTGAGATTTTTTTAAATGTATTGTAAATCCCATCAGACCCTGATAACTGGCACAGAAACGAAAACTTGGTTTTCCCATTTGTCCAAATACAAGAGCAGGTGCATTTTTCACATGTCTGATCTTGCTTTCGGTTTGCGCTTTTGCACATGGATAATGGTGACAGCGGCACAGGGCTGGTCACCCATCCAAAGCCCCTGGAGCATTTTTGGGTGTTTAAGGTTAAGATGTTCTACAGAGCGTGGGAATTGAACCAAAAGCCATCTGATCACATGCATAGAGGCCTAATCTACTGCGCCACGCACCACCCCTCCTGAAATTGCACTTGCAGTCAGCCACCCGAAGGCTCTGTACAGCCGACAGACCCTGGCTGGGTTAAATCCTCCCAGTGAAAGCTGAAAGATACAGTAGCAATTCTGCCTCTGGAAAACTTGCAATAAACAAGAAGGCCTGGCGCCCTTGTGCTCCAGCTAAGACAGGATGGCCTCTCTCCAGCAGATGGCAGTATGACACCACATTGTGATGAATATTAAGTCATCCTACCCAATGTTTTCCCATTAAGATGGTAAGCAATAAAAAGGAGCAGGCATTCACTATGTAGAAAATGAGAGGAGTCGTAGTTCTCCCTTAATTGAAATGATTAGTCTTATATAGCGCTAATTAATCTCAAAAAGCACAAATGATTGACATCGTGTTTGGCCAATCGCAGAATGGCTGAGGCTGGCCTATGGCTAACAAGGTAAGAGACTCACAAAAATGCTGTCATTGTCGTCCAATGAGTAAGGCAAGGGACTTCATACATTCTGAGGGATTTCTCTAGTTAATTTGTAATTAATTAATTATGTTCATTTAGTTCACTCATCTATAGCTTTCCATCCATCCATCCATCCATTGTCCAAACCGCTTATCCTACTGGGTCGCGGGGGGTCCTGGACCTATCCCGGAAGCAATGGGCACGAGGCAGGGAACAACCCAGGATGGGGGGCCAGCCCATCGCAGGGCACAGTCACACACCATTCACTCACGCATGCACACCTACGGGCAATTTAGCAACTCCAATTAGCCTCGGCATGTCATTGGATTGTGGGGGGAAACCGGAGTACCCGGAGGAAACCCCACGACGATATGGGGAGATCATGCAAACTCCACACACATGTAACCCAGGCGGAGACTCGAACCCGGGTCCCAGAGGTGAAGCAACAGTGCTAACCACTGCACCACCATGCTGCCCCTCTATATCTTTCATATTTCTTACTTTTATATTTCTTTTTGTCCTTGCTACTCGCTCATCATGTTCTTTGCCTCTCATACAACTTACTCTCCCCAAGGCCATCTGACCCTCTGGCTCCAGGAGTCTGTATGAGGACCATAGATAAAGGTCCTGCTTCCCTCAGTGGCAGCAGATACAGACAGAGACAGACACTGAACCGGCTGTGTGAAACATCTTCTGTAACATCTTCATTCTGTCTTAATGAGCTGCTTAAGCTTAAGCAACCTGCCTCATCATTCAACTAAAAGACCCTGAGGTTTCACTGAAGCAATCTATCAGCTGGCATCATGAACAGGATCGGTGAAGGACAAGGCCGAGAGACTAATAAATGCTGGGTGACTGAAGACAACAATTAAGCGTGGAAATCAACGGAGGTAAGATCTTCCTCCTGTCTTTTGCCGAAGGTTGAAAATAGCCTCTCCCCAGCTCAAACACCCGATCAGAGAGTTGTTTGATGAAGACGAAGTAAACATAACTAATTGTGAGATATGCCGTATTTTTCGGACCATAAGACGCACCGAGTTTTAGAGGGAGGGAATGAAGAAAAAGATTCTGAACCAAATAGTGTCTTAAAATATTTTATGTCAACCATGTAAAGTGAACAGTAGTCAACAGCAGCATTAAGAACCATCATCACTGTCATTAACAAATAAAATCAGTAAAAACCAATAAAAGTATAAAACAAGGAGACACTTGAGTAACAAAATAGGATAGACTTTCATGTGTAAGTATTGATAGCATAATCAGTGCCATTGACACTTGGCCACATCCCTCCCCCCTTTCATGGCGCCGATGGGGATGTTTCACCGTCGCGTTGTTCAGCAAATTACAATGCGAATGTGATTTGAATACGCGGACATGCGGCTGTTTAGATCGTGAGTAGCGATCTTCAGGTGAGGGCGGCACTACACGCCCCCGAAGCAGGTAAAACAAAGTAAGGTGACACGGTTTATTTTTTTGCCGATTTAACCTAATTTTAAAAACTTTAATACTTCCAACAATGGGCGTTTTGAAAAGAAGACAGATTATGGATTTAGCCAGCGTTTTTTTTCATGATTCTACATTAAGATTTAAGATGTAAACTGAAATAGACGCGAAAAGTACGTTGCGTCGCTGACGACGCAGAGCAATATTTGGACCATATGACGCAGTGACTTTTTCTCCCCACTTTTGGGGGAGAAAAAGTGCGTCTTATCGTCCGAAAAACACGGTATGTATTTGTCGTGAGCTCAAAAAAGATAAATCGACTATAAAGAAGTTTTTCCATTGCTGTAACGGGATAGAAACAGTATTCTCTTGTAAGAGTTTTCTGTTTTACTGTTCGGGAAAATAGACAACAGCTATTTACTGTTTGGGAAAAAACAGAGTTTACAGCTCGTAATCTGTGGCTGTTCCATCAAACATGGCCTTATCTAGGAAATTTGGCAGTAGAATTAATGTTTCTCCAAGGCTGACTACTGAAAAGGGAGGAATGGAGCCTCCAGATGTTGATGTGGAGTATATGATGAAAAATCTCAGTGAATATCTGGACACAGCTTGGTGTTGAAAGTCGACCGCTGCTGACATCCGTGAGAAGTACGCTATCAATACAGATTCAGGTGGCATTTGGTCTCTGGATGACATCCGAAGAGCATGTGGAAAAGCACAGCGCATCGGAGATGGAAGAAACGGTTGCAGTGGACACTTGTTGTGCTGGGTCAGATTTGCTGTCGGGAAGACGTGATTGTATAAGGCAATGCTGGCAGGGAACAGAAAAGTTTGCATGAGCAAGTTGCTGTTTTAACTGATGTTGTCCGTGAAAAGAACAAACAGCTATGTGAAGGGAGTGAGAGCTGGCAGCGCGTGCGAGGGCAGAAGAAGAGAGAGATGCTTTATTGAGGGAATTAGCGAACTGAAGAGCCGTTATGAGCAAAAATCATATTGCTTTGTTAACAAATCAGCTGCAAATGACTTTGAATGCAGGAAACACTGAGCATCCCCTAGGGCAGGGGTGGGCAATCTTATCCGCAAAGGGCCGGTGTGTGTGCTGGTTTTCGCTGCAACTCACTAATTAGGTCACT
>JAODJX010000001.1:7642305-7654079 GCA_026776945.1 Isichthys henryi | reverse complement strand
CCCCCCCCCCCCCCCCCCCCCCCCCCCCCCCCCCCCCCCCCCCCCCCCGCGCCGCGCCCCCCCCCCCCCCCTGGTGGCAGTGGATCAGGAGAGTCGCCATCAAAATGCTCGTCGACTGTGGGGCTTTAATCAGAAAAATGCTGCCACCTTCGCTTCACTTCAGGGTGGCAAAGCAATTATGTGCATTGGAGACAACGAAGCGGGAAATGCCTTTGTTATGGGACGAAGCACAAGAACATTTCCGGTCCCCGCTTGCGAATTGTGTCGGACAACAGGAAGATAATATTATTTGGAGAAGCCTCCGTGGGAGAAGTTCACAGACTAATAATGCTGCTTATACATACTGTCACGCTCGCCAAGCAGGCGGGGCGAGCAGGCGGGTAGGCGGGCAGGAACCAGGCACTCAGGCAAGGAAACGGGGAAATACTGGGGTTTATTGCGACGTCGGGGATTCGGGAACATCTCACAGCAACGAACAGCGACTGACATCAATGACCGACAAGGGGAACAGGTAAGACCAGGACTGAAATAGGACAGGACTACTCAAAGTA
Organism: Isichthys henryi; assembly: GCA_026776945.1. Lineage (NCBI taxonomy): Eukaryota > Metazoa > Chordata > Actinopteri > Osteoglossiformes > Mormyridae > Isichthys > Isichthys henryi. Next base: position 7,653,528 of record JAODJX010000001.1, on the reverse strand, counting down.
ATTGGACACAGCAGGAGACAATCAGGGAGGCACACGTGGGTAATCAGGGGGCGTGGCACACACTAGGATTGTACGGGCTGGGCATCACACATACAGACACACAGCTCATCATGGGCTTCACACACACACACACACACGTCACTTCATATGACATTCACACACACGCCCTCTCGCATGCTCCCTGAGATCCCGCGCCGCCCTTCTGCTCTGCGTGACGTGATTCTCCGGTGTCCCGCTGCTCAGAGATGGCATGAACCCGGCACTGAGCACAGCTTAACTAATGGCCCGCCGCTGCCTCTCATCAGTCTCACATTCTCACCCTGGCTTATTTTCCGTTTCCTGAGCTGAAACAGATATTTTAATAGGCAGCGGCTGCCGTGTGTCTCATCTTGGAGAAACAAAGCTGCAGTCCGCAGCCAGGGAATCCTAAACGGAACAAAGGCGCTTCTTCGAGAAAAACAGATTATTTACCTCTTCATCGTCTCCACTCAGCTACACATGGTTTCACTCCTGTGACGGGTGGCCGGTGGCCCAGACACCTTTCCGAGATAGATTGAAATTTGAGGTTTGTCGAGAAAAACATGGCAAAAGGCCATTTCTTTTTAATATTGCCGTGGGCGATGCCTGTGCTTAGTTTAGTGAGCGGATTGTATCGCTTTATGTTTGTGTTATTAGACATGGGAGAGAATCACTGCTTTTAGAAATGGACCTTCACCATCGCAGTGTAGCAGTGTAAAGCCTACTTCCGTACTCTGACGTGAAATGCAGAATAATCATCCATGCCCTCATTTAAGGGGGTTTTAGTCCATCTTTATAAATATCTTGGAGATGGACAAGGCAGGCAGAGAAAAATTAAATGATCAGTAAAAGTACTAATAGTGTAAAAATCTACATTTGTGTTTATTTAAAGATGCAGGTAGCCAGGTTTTGGCGTTATGCTCACTGGGAGGATGGAGAAGTGAGGGCACCGGCGTCTGGGTGCTCATTAGACCGCAGGTTTCCTCTGGTGGAACCTGGCCCACGGTCACCACCAGCCCACGCCTGTCAGACAGAGCTGGGCTGCTTCCGGAAGGTGTCTGCTGTTAAAATAATAAAAAAAAGAAGTTTAAAGGCTATGTGGAAGGGTCTGAGAGTATCTCCAAAATCCCCAGGCAGACAGCATGCGTAGCTCACGCCGTTAAAAAGCCTCCAGACGTGTCCAGTTAAAACACTCCGCTTCTCCCTCGTTTTCACAACTAATAACTTTGTGAATTACAGCTGTGACAGGTTATCATAATGCAATTTCAGAGACAATTGCCCTGGGTGCAGAGCTGCGCGGAGGGGATCCGGCACGGAATTGGATTTGCACTCCACAGATCCTGATAACGTTAAAAAATAATTACGCTTTGCATTGGGAAATATCTTTTTGTTCTGTTGAAAAGGTCTGTGTTGAACTTTCTTCTGTGTTTTCCACAGATCTGTGTGGTAAACAAGATGCGGGCGTCGCTAAAAGGGGGGGGTGGAGGGGGGAGGCGGTGATATTGTCAGAAAACGCAGTCTCACAACTCAGAATAACTCCAACCCCTGAACTATTGGTGTATTTGATGGGAATGTTCAGATGTGAGGCATGATTAAAGTGTAATGATTTTAATGATCTCTCTGCTCGTCTATTGGAAGTGTTGGGGTTATTTTCAGACGCAATTTTATTGTAGTTTATTGAAATTAATTATTTTCTCCCAAGCCGATCCATATACGTTATGTGACGTGCGTGAAATGAACTCCACAAAAACGAACCAAACAAAAACACAGAACCACCCAAAAGGGTAGACGAATAGAAGGGCTACAGAAGTGTAGCAGGTGAACATGTGCCTGTAGGCTGCCTCTGGGCTGAGATGGGGAGCTGAGAGCCAATGAGTACCGACCTGGACCAGAAGGGGCGGGCTCTTAGAGATGGGCAAGCTCACAGTCAGTGGATTTCAAGCTGTTGGGAGAAGCTGGTAACGAAGATAAGTGGGGTGAAGAACAGTGAGAAATGGACATAGACTTGAGGAGGAGCAAGCTTGGGGCATGTTCTGTGTGCGAGCCAGTTCTTTGTAAAGCCTCCCATAAGAGTTGTGATCTGTGGTTCTGATGCATGCAGCGTCGCCATTCGCTCTCTCTTTCTTTGTTGTTTGTACAGTGTATACGCAAAACATGACAAATACCTCAGCATCCCTCCGGTGGCAAATAACCCAGAGAAGCAAGAGTCACTGGCTGCCTTTTCTATCACTGCTGTTGTAGATGACTGAGAACAGTGAAAGAAATGGGAAGGCAGAGTCTATTTCTTTAACAAGCGCTGCAGCACGCCTCGCCCTTAAATATCCTGGCAAAACTTTTCCTCCTGACAGCGGGCCGGGCTCAGCACGGCCTCCCCGTTCCTGAGAAGGACGTCACTTTCCACTGTGAATGAAACATGCAGCGTGAGACGCAGACAGGCGCAATAGCTTCAGCACTCTGGATCTTTCCCTGTTCCCCTCAGGCTACTTGGCGAGCCAATGCCGGAGAGCCAAGGCCTGATTGGACAGGTCTTGGTGCTGACGTCCTGCCTGGCAGTCATCCAGTTCCCGGGAGCTGTCCTCGTGATGCGGTGCTGAACTGCCCAATGGTCACGTGATCACACAGCTTTGAGAAAAACACATGATGATGTCGCTCTTTACAGGCAGCTAGAGAGTCTGTTGATTTCAATGTTGTTGTGATCTTAAGATCTTTTCACATAAAAAAACCTCAGTATCTTTTGCTAATCTCGCTTTAGTTGAGTCTGGTTCCCTCAGGCTTTTGAATCAATTGGTTTAATAATTACAGCCTTAAATGAAAGAAAATCTGATTCATAGCTTTTTTCAATTATATTTTTTCTCTGATATGTGAGTGTACCTTGCATGAGTGATTCATTTTACCATGTATTTCTGTGCATGAGGTTAATCCTTCAGCAGCTGACATTTATCATTGGTATGTTTTCCTCATATCAGGAATGGGGTAGGAGTGTGTGAGGGATAAACCCACTGTGACTGGGGAGGGAACAGGCATGAATCCCAGTCCCGCTCGAGACAAAGATCATGTGATATGGGGTCTAAACTAGACAGGAGCCGGTGCCCACTTTTGTTAAAAAGATGTAATGAATTCCATTTTACTCAAGGACATTGAGTTGGGATAGTCATGGGATAGTCATTCTAGTCAACGAGAGAGAAGGGATGAACCTTCCACTGTGCACAAGGACATGGGGATGGGATAGTCATGGGATAGTCATTCTAGTCAATGAGAGAGAAGGGATGAACCTTCCACTGTGCACAAGGACATTGGGGTGGGATAGTCATGGCATAGTCATTCTACTCAATGAGAGAGGAGGGATGAACCTTCCACTGTGCACAAGGACATGGGGATGGGATAGTCATTCTAGTTAATGAGAGAGGAGGGATGAACCTTCCACTGTACACAAGGACATTGGGGTGGGATTGTCATGGGATAGTCATTCTACTCAATGAGAGAGGAGGGATGAACCATCCACTTGGGAATTGAGAGCAGGATGTCATTGTGTTGAGTGCTGTGGTGGCTTTTTTGGACCAGGATTTCCAGAACTGGTAGGCTACGGGTGGATGGAGGCCGGACCAGTTATCATTTACCCTCAGTTGGCTCGTGGTTGAATCATCTTTCGAAATCTAAGTTAAACTGAACGTAGTAGTTGATATTCTTTTTTAGTCTCATAATACCAAATTTGTCTTCTGCCTTACTGAAATCAATACAAACTCTGATGAATTTGTGCTGGAATCGATGAATTAATGAACAAACATATTGTATTACTGTTGGAAGGAGGAGAATGTTTATACCTAATTTTTTTGAATTACACATCCCTCCACCATCAGTACAGTTTAATACAGATAAACCGATGAGAGTGCTAAGGTTTATCTGATGGCTGTATCATGGCTGACTAAGAGAAGAATGGAAGCGAAGCCTTTAGCTTCTGGTATTGAGAGTGGACATGTCTGATACAGACGCTGGGTCAGGGTAGGGGAGGCGACTCACAGAGATGTGATATGATTCATGAGATATGTTTGTTTGTAAAACTGTGTGTGTCTCTACGAATGCACAGAAGAATAGCACCATTTTCATTTATTTCTAAATGATTTTTTGTTTTCTTTTCTTTAATTTACAAATGTGAACGTGACAGAGAATTGATCAGAGATGGTAAAATATTTCACGTACTGTATGACTCTGTGTGAATTACCCTTTAAAATGTACTCAGGCCAGTTATTATTAGCAATTAGCATGTTCTGACACGAGCGCTGAATGTGTGAATTATGAAATGGGCTCAGCAGAGCTGGATTAAGAGTGTGAAAATCGTGATGTATAAAGTCTCTCCCAGCCCACACATACTCATTGGAAGTTATTTTACATTCGAAAGGGAAGGGCCACTTGTACGGGGGGGGGGGGGAGCAGAGATGGGCCAGCGTGACCTTACAGCCACATTCCCATCCACTGTGCCTGGTTCACATCACAGGCGTGCAGTTCCAACTCCCTGCCTTGCTTTATGGTTGCTTAGCTATTTGCTGACATCTGAAGTTTGTCTTCTGTCATGGGAGGTGTGCTTCAGCTGTGCAGCGAGTGATAAGTTCAGCCAATCAGCCGGCCTGTTTTTGTTGTATTGTTACATTTAAAACACACAGGGCCTGCTTATTATGTATAATAGATGTGCTCAATTTGTTACAGATGGAGAGAGTGCGATGGCGGATCATTCTGTCCACGTTTCCCAGTAAAAACCCCGCGTGGCTTTTGGCTGGGCTCGCTTGTCTCGGGCACGGCATGATGTAACTTGTTGTGAGGAAGTGCAAAGCCCCTCTTTGTGTTTCGGGGCTGTTTTCACCAGCCGTGATAATGACTCACGCTCTCCCGAAGTACTGTCAACGTGGCTGTCCCCAGGTGGCGCTGTTCTGCATTAGCCACACGGTTCCCTGCCCTGAAACACTGTTTACACTGTACCCAGCTGCATTCAGTTAGCTTCATCGGACAGACTCATGCAGTTAGGTCACAGACGTTAAGAGCAACGTCGTTTATCAACCAGAATACAGTTGTGTGTGTGTGTGCGTATGTGTGTGTGTGTCCTCTTTCAATCAGTTACATTCTCATTCGGATACCATTAGGATTAAATGAATGTGTGTATGTGAGTCATTCTTAATCTGAAAACGTTTATTTTGCATTTGTTTTAGAAGTTTACCTTTTTGTTCAGTGTGAGCCCATTATAATATTTCTCAGTTTTTCCAGTTATTTGGGCTGAATGGATAAAAGAACTGCAGGGTTATGGGCTTTCAAATGATTAGAACAATTTCTAATATATCTTGATTACTTTTTTTTTTAATTGTGTTTTTAATCTTGCTCCCTGTTGGAGGTACTAGTGAGCTGCAGTTTTTAATTGTTGTTTTCAAGTCTGAGATTTCAGCGCTGATAAACCCCAGTAGGCAGTATAGTGATTAAATAATAGGGATTTTGACCAGAGTATTAAAGGTCACCGTCCAAAAAGATATTGGGTGCCAATGGTGCGTGCGATATTTTTGGGGTGCAAGGGGATGCTGTAAGGGATTTCTGGGGGTCTGGAGACCCCAGAGAGCCCACAAAGAGTAGCTGTGTATCTAACCCCTGTCTCAGATCAAGATGGATGTGGGGAGGGTGTGGGGAGGGGGGGACGGAGAAAGAGGGAAGCAGAAAGGCAAACATTCAAGATAAGATGCAGCTGAGCATCACTGGCCGTCATCTGAAAGGCTCTCCTGGTGTTTTATTGATTTCCCTCCATTTCTCATCCAAAGACCTCACGTGTGGGTGTCTATTCAGATGCCTGAGACAGTATAAGCTTTAACAGTGACCTCATTTGGGTCGCTGCCGACTGTGACCTATTCTCGCTCTTTCTGTCTGTCCTTGCAGTCTGGTGACGTTGTACTTTGCAATGATTAAATAGCTCCCTGGTATCTTTATCTCGGTGGTTGTTTCATAGCATCGCCTTGTCTTTCTTTCAGGTGTTTTTGACAGGTGTTTTTTTTTTAGTCCAACCCCCTCCAAGCTGATATCAGTGCAACCCCACTTCACAGGCGGAACAGACCACCCACAAGTTTCTGCGCTTCCTGTTACTACCTGTTGAATCCATGGTGTCCGGCCTCGTGACCAGCAAGGTCCACCTGAAGGATGTGTGGAGATATCTGTACCGAGAAGCTTCTCAGTGGATGGGAGACTCATTTAGCAGTGCAGATGAAGTGAGCTTTGAGTAGCGCTGCGACACATAATTCATTATTACATGTTCAGAATGACGATACCTTCATTTCCTCTGTATGAGCCAGAATACAAAACTCATTTAACAAGCATGGAAAACTGCTTCAGCATAATGGTTAATGAAGTTCATATTTAAGCCATTAAAACTCCCTAGGTTATAAAGGGAATTCGGTTATAACTGTGCAGTTGGTCTGTCTTAAATACCAATACTTAATGCTTAAATGTTCTTAATGACCACTTGGCGACTGATAAAGTTTATCTGCCTATCTGTGTAGTATTGCAGTTATTGGTCAGCTCGGTCATCTTGATAGTTTCATAACTGATTCACACAGACCTTCATTCTCCTGGGAGCCCATGAAAGTAGGTGAGAAAAACAAAAGAGCAATATAACAATATATCATGAAGGACTTAATAAGTAGCCCTTAGAACAGCTTCAGTCTATCTTGGAAAGTTATCACACAAGTCCTGATCTGTCTGGTGGGATATTGAGCCATCATTCAACAAGAAGAACCTTTAGTTGTTGAGAGTTGTAAACCTCTAGTATATTCCATAAAAGATTGGTAATGTTTATATTTGGTGGCTGAGGAAGCCATGGAGGTGTTGGTCCATGGATATGCTATGCTGAATTCTGGTCCATGAAGCTCTGCTGAATTCTGGTCCATGAAGCTCTGCTGAATCCTGGTCCATGAAGCTCTGGTGAATTCTGGTCCATGAAGCTATGCAGAATCCTGGGGAATGAAGTTCTGCTGAAAAGTCCATGAAGCTCTGGTGAATGAAGCTCTTCTGGATCCTGGTCCTTGAAGCTCTGTTGAATCCTGGTCCTTGAAGCTCTGCTGAATCCTGGTCCGTGAAACTCTGCTGAATTTGTTCAGCAGTATGTTTGGGGGGGGGGGGTTCTTGTAATATGGGAAATATCATGAAGGAGCAGTGTTTTCATCACAGGGTGTAAAATGACAGAGCAGAGCAACCTGCAGACCTAATGATGGCTGCCTGTACCAACAGACATTGTGGGTTGAAGGCACCCTTTGGTTCATTCTCCCCATTGCTCAGGATGCAGGTTTAATGCTCCTTACACCAAGTTATACAACAGTCTCTGTATAATGATGTTCGATAGCAGTGGTTTGTGAGGAGCAGCCCCGCTGTAAATTCCAGCTTTGTGAAGCTCATGATGTAGTTTTTGTTGAGACTGGCTCACAGATGTACTGATTCAATTGCGCGGTAATTCTGAGGCTGTAATTTTGTGGTGTTTAGCAGCTATCTTGTTAAGCGCCTGTCTTTCTCAGTTGGCAAGCTCCAGCCTGCTACCACTTTCCCTCTTCGCCGATGTGGTTTGTCGTGGTTCCCCTTAGCGCATTAAATAATTTTGCAGTTTTTGTATCTGATGCACCTGCAGTTCTGGCACTGAGAGTTTGGCCTTTTCCGAGCTCAGTCAGTTGCCTCGTGTTGCTTTGAAAACTCACATATCAAAGTGAGGGAGTCAGGCCTCTTTAATAGCTGACACATACAGCCAATATGACTCACTGCTGGTGTTGCATTTCTGATTGTGATTTGGTCGCTTCAAAGTCGAAGTCCTTTTTCATGTGGTGCTTGTTATGTTGTCAACCCCCCTGCATGTGTTCTGCCTTCAGCCTTGTGTTCCTGTCCCAGGCAGCCAATCACGTGGTTCAATGAGGCTGCAAACACCAATGAGAGATCACTTATTACACGGGGGGAGGAACATGGCCTGTGTTTGTTTGTTTGTTTTTTTGCATATTAAACTGTGTGCACAAATATTAGGCAAGTTGTATTTTTGAGGATTAATTTTATTATTGAACAACTGCAGTGCTCTCGGGCAATCCTAAATGTTAATGAACCTAAACCTGAATGTTTAAGAAAGTAAAAGTGAGGTTTTGTCTCTCCTGAGAGAATATCTATATGTGCACAATTATTAGGCAACTATCAGTGTGCAGAATTATTATGCAACTAAATGAAAAAACAAACATTTTCCCACCTCACTTGTTTATTTTCATCTTTTAAAGTGAGAATAATGAAACAACTCAAAATGTACATATAAATATTTCTGACATGTCAAAAAAAAAAATCAGTGACCAATATAGCCACCCTTCTTTTCAATAACTGTCACAAGCCTTCCGTTCATGGAGTCTGTCAGTTTCTTGATCTGTTGACGATCAACTTTTTGTGCAACAGCAACCACAGCCTCCCAGACCCTGTTCAGAGAGCTGCACTGTTTTCCTTCACTGTAAATCTCCCGTTTAAGCAGAGCCCACTGGTTCTCAATAGGGTTTAGGTCAGGTGAGGACGGGCGCCATGTCATTATTCTGTCATCCTTAAGGCTTTTACTGGCTAGCCGTGGAGGTCTTCTTAAAAGATGCAGACTTTTTCCTCTACCACTGCTTGAAGAAAGTGTCTTCTAAAAACTGGCAGTAGATTTTGGAGTTCATTTTGATGCCATCTTCAAGCCGAAAAGGTCCAACTAGCTCATCTTAATAATACCGGCCCATACCAGTACCTCACCTCCACCTTGCTGGCGTCTGAGTCGAAGTGGAGCTCTGTGTCCATTACTGATCCAGCCACGGGCCCATCCATCTGGTCCATCAAGAGTCACGCTCATCTCATCAGTCCATAAAACCTTTGAAAAATCTGTCTTCACATATTTCTTGGCCCAGTCTTGACGTTTCAACTTGTGTGTTTTGTTCAGTGGTGGTCGGGTTTCAGCCCTCCTTACCTTGGCCATGTCTCTAAGCACTGAACACCTTGTACTTCTGGACACTCCGGGTAGGTTGCAGTTCTGGAATATGGCAGCACTGGAGGACAATGGGTTCCTGGTAGCTTCACGTTTGATTCTTCTCAAATCTTTGGCAGTTAATTTGCGTCTTTCTTTCTCAATACGTTTCTTGCGACCCTGTTTGCTATTTGCAACAAAATGTTTGATGGTTCTGTGGTCACGCCGCAATGTCTTTGCAATTTCAAGACTGCTGCATCCCTCCGAAAGACTTTTTACAATTTTGGACTTTTCAGAGTCAGTCAAATCTCTTTTTCGGCCCATTTTGCCTGAGGACAAAAATCTGCCTAATAGTTATGCACACCTTGATACAAGGTGTTGATCTCCTTAGGCCACACCCTCCTTCATTACACAAATACACATTACCTGGTATGCTCAAAACCAATAAGCACTCAGGATTATACAGCTTGCATTTGGGAAATATCCATAAAAATTATGATATAGTCAAAATTCTCACTTGCATAAAAATTGTGCACACAGTGTATTGTGGATGGTGGTCACTTTGCTCTCTGAGCATATTACTGTATGGTGCTTTGTGAAAAAACTGCACAGATATTAGATGGTGAACTCCTACCTTTCGCTGGGTTTGTGTCCCACCCCGGCCCTATGTCTGATGTTAACGTGATCTCCCTGTGTTCCCTGCCACACATCCCATCACTGAATTGTCCATAGTGTCTGCTTCGGTGTGTGTGCACCTTATGATTGACTGGCATGCCATGCAGGTTGTTTCCTGTCTAAGGGCTTCCTCTAGCCCCTCCCACCGCCCCCCCCCCCCTCGTGCTGGCTCCAGACTCATCGGACTAGTGATCTGGGCTGGTTAACATTTCTGTCCGTTTTTCTCAGAGAATGTATAACAGCAGCAGCACATGGACAAAAGCAAGCAAAAGTGTTATGATTCCTGTAACTCAACACGAGTCTATCTGGGCGTTTTTATTTTCCATTATTTCCAACTTACTGTGATCATTATTGCTTTGCAGAAATTATGTCAGTCTGGGGAGTCCTGGGGAAAAAAAAGGCGAAATGATTGTGATGAAATATGAATGAAGGATGGTTTGATTCCCGGAGCTCCCCCGTGGTCCCGGCCTCCTGAGCCCCAGCTCATCTGCACCCTGAATGATCGCACCCACCAAATGACTCTCCTCAGGGGGGCAAATTGGCATTCAGTGTCTGAAGAATCTCCTGCATGGGGGGAATTCTTATGGGATTAATGGAGCAAGACTAATGAGGGCGTTAAAGATGATTCACAGTTTTATTTATCCAGCCTTTTCATTCTTCGCCCTTCCTTTTTTCTATTGTTCTGCTTCTTGTCTTCTGCGTGAGGAAAGTGGAGAATGTTGACTGCAGCTGACCTCAGCCGGCTGTCCGGCCCCTGGGATGGGCCCCACCACCTCTGCCTCTGCTGTTTCTGCCTGGTGCCCCCAGCTCCCAACGGGCCGTGTGGGTCAGTCTCTCTCGGTGTGGCCAGGATCCCCACTGTCGCATCGCTACAGGATTAGTGTGCTCTGTGATTTTGTGTTTTTTTATTGTATTTTATCGAATGTTTTTTATCTCGTTCCACTGGACAAGCTATGAACTAACAGTACAGAGCCCTGACTCTCCAGGGCTATTTAGCTCAATGAATTTGAAGTTGGATTCAGGTCTTGAGAGTGTGTAGTTCTAAAACTGGACTAGAACTGTACTGGTGTTCCATTGGTGAAGGTCCTTTATTAGAATTGCTCCAGAACATGCCCGGCCATTTGAACGTGCTTCTGGATGTGTAAGGTGTAGGGCGATTCGCTTTGGCATTTGTCCTAGATAAGGCTGCAGGTGGTGAACATCTATTACGAAGCGAGAATAAAACACAGTATGATTCTCTCCAGGTGGTGGACTGAACTCATTGCAGTAAGATAGTCTGCGATGAATGTGGTTGGTGTCTGTTGCCGACAGGAGCAAAGGTGAAGCTGCTCTTAGTGACAGAAATATCCCTGCCTTTCATGGAGAAACACACAAAGTACTGTCTGCAACGGGCACCCGTGGCCATCACAGCGGACAGAAGTGCAGGTGCTGCGACGTTTTTCAAAGATGCTGAGCTGAACTGAAAATAGTACTCACCAAGGTCTCTCAACCAGATTCTTCATGAGGTCTCTCAGTCACATTGATGCAAAGACCTCTCTACCAGATTCTTCATGAGGTCT
>JAODJX010000001.1:7622591-7638124 GCA_026776945.1 Isichthys henryi | reverse complement strand
GGAAAATGTCAAAGGCAGAATGGGGACCCACGGAAGATGTCTACCATGGAGAGAGGACCTGCGGAAGGTGTCCAGAGCGGAATGGGGACCCTCGGAAAATGTCAAAGGCGAATGGGGACCCACGGAAGATGTCTACCATGGAGAAAGGACCTGCGGAAGGTGTCCAGAGTGGAGTGGGGACCCTCGGATGATGTCCAGGCTGGAGTAGGGACCGATTGGAGGTGTCCAGGGCAGAGTGGAGACCCGTGGATGATGTTCAGGGCGGAGTGGGGACCGGGGCAAGGTGTCCAGGACGGAGTGGAGACCTGGGGAAGGTGTCCAGGGCGGAGTGGAGACCTGGGGAAGGTGTCCAGGGCGGAGTGGGGACCTGGGGAAGGTGTCCACGGCGGAGTGGGGACCTGGGGAAGGTGTCCACGGCGGAGTGGGGATCCAGCCATTTTTGGAGACACCTGTTGTGAACTGCCAGGCATGCAGTTTCCTGTCAGAGCAGTTTGCCGTCATAAATGGCTCTCAAAAGGGAAAAGTCAGACCCATTAAACATTTTGCTGTTTCCTTCTGGTCAGTTTACAACCAAAGCAGTCATGAGGGTAATTGTTCCTATGCTCAAAAAAATCAATAAAGTCAGATTCCAATAAAGAGCGGGAAAAGGTGGTAAAGACATAATTGGGGTGACTTAATGGCCTCATTTGTGGCCTGCAGGAACCAGCTGTCATATGAAACGGATGGGGCCATTGCGGGAGAAGACTAGGAGCTGGGGGAGGCTCTCCAGGGGCTGCAGTCAGGCCATGCCAGGCAGGTAGCTTATAATGTCCCCCCTCCAATTACTGCTCCCCCCTCCGCGGCCTCCTCAATAAATAACCCTGCCTGCCAGGGAGGGAGATCGGACCGCCACTGGTAGTGTTAATTAGAACCGGATCCCGTTGAGCAGTGGATGTAAAGAAAATGCTCCATGTGTGACAGCAGTCAGGCGGAACCCCGGAAGCGCGGCTAATGGGACGGGCCTGAGTGGTCAGAACCTCCGTAAGAGCACCTCCTGATTCAGCAGTGCGCCGCACCGCATCCCACATCCGGCTGCATATTTTAAGCCTCTTAAGCTCGTCCACAATGGTACTGCGGTGCAGAGCGCTCTTTAATGGGGGTCGTACTTGTTTGGTCTTACAAGACCTCTCAGCTGGCTGACTCGGGCCGAGTGGATGTGGCAGAGGGAGCGGGCGCACGGCAAAGACTCCGTCCTTCATCAGGAACGTGACTGCCTCCCCCTCACGCTCACTCGCAGCTTTCATAAAGGAAGACGATACTGGGAATTACAGGTCTGTGCTGGGTGACGCTAGCCTGGACTCGTCCGTGGCCTTGTTTCCTGTGTGCATCTAATGGACGTTCCTGATAGAAGCTAACATATCCCTCCCTGAGTATCACAGCATTCCTACTGAGGTTAGATAGCTTCTCCTGTTTGCGCTGCATGGTGGACGGTTACCGTCATTGCTCCCCGGGCTAATTAGCACTAATGAACATCCTAGATCAGTACTGCTGGCCATCACGTTGAGTGCTACCATGTGCTATCTCATCACTGGCTTGCAAGACGGTGTTTGGTTGGGTGGGGGGTTTATAAACACTGAGGGCCGTGTAACGACAGGGAGAGCAGAGGCTTAGGGCCCAGGTATGACATCATCCCTCCATCGGACTGAGGTCCTCGGCAGTACAGCGTAAGAGCTGCAGCCTCCCCAGGCACTCGATGGAAGTGAATCTGCTGTAAATACACCTGTTTTCTGGTGTCTCGCTGCCCCCCCCCACTCATAAGGTGACGGCCAGAGGCGGATTACTGCCGCGTCACGTGTCTGCAGGAGGTGCAGGAATGCAGGCTTGCTGGGGAGGTGCTTCTCCCTCTCTCTCTTCTTCTCTCTGTCTCCATTTCCGAGGGTGGCCCTCGATCGGGGCTGGCCGTTTGCCTTTGTTTAATAGGGCTGCCACATCGATTAACATTTACTGTTTCCCAAACCTGGCACTGTCTGAAGTGTGCTGGGGGGGGGGGGCGGTAGCGGCCCCCACAGGCTGTGCGGTAAGGAAGTCGCACGCTGGGCTGGCCGCCCACTTCCCACTCAGCACCCCGCCCGCTCCTGCTCGTCGCCTCTGCCTCGCCTCTGCCTCTCCTCTGCCTCACCTCCTCTCCTTCCCTCATGCCTCTCATCACTAACACACGTTTCTCGCTCTGTTTTCCTTCCTGTCTACTTTCCTTGTTATGTCGCATTTCAGATCTTCAGAAATACCCCCCGCCCCTTTTGCCAGCCCTGGGCCTATCCGCAAAGCGCCAGTCTCCCAAAAAGCTGCCGCGCCCCCATCCATTCACCCCCCAGTGGAGACGCACAAAGGCCACTTGTTCCCTCTACTCGGAGCCGCTGTCCCTCCTTCCGCTCTCCGGCGGCGATGACCGTCTGCCTGTCGCTCATGAATATTCATGTTGAGGTCTGTTTGAGCCGAGCCTTTGATTTTAATCTGTGCTGCTTACAATGACCCCTCTCATATGGCTGGTGTGGCAAACAGCGCGCACTCTCACCGCTAATGAAAAGTCATTAGCACCTGCTTCTGCCAGGACCCACAGCGTGAAACGCTGGAGACTGTAAGGTGGCCTGACGCAGTCCTCAGCACTCACTGCACTTTACTGGGCTGACAGTATGATAAATAACTAACTGGCAAAACATATTTTTTGCCTTGTGTTGGGGGAATTGGCATGTATTTCAGTGGTTTCTGTGGCTAAACTGTTTGCTTGTCTGCTTGCATTGAATAGTTAACATCTAAGCCAAATCCAGACCTTCCCACTGAGCACCAGACTGTACCCATTCAGCATGTCAGGCTCCACCCCTTCCATGACTTAACCCTGACATCCCTGCATGTGAAAGCAGAATGCAGTTAATTAAGTTCATCAGTTAAATTCTCCCCAAACGATCTTGATGGGCAGAATGGCCTCCTCTGTTTGTAATTTTTTTATGTTCTTAGTAGGGGATTACCACATTTTTTGAATGTGTGGGATTATCACATTCTCCTGAATGTGTGGGATTATCACCTTCCCCTGAATGTGTGGGATTTTCACATTCTCCTAAATGTGTGGGATTATCACATTCCCCTAAATGTGTGGGATTATCACATTCCCCTAAATGTGTGGGATTATCACATTCCCCTGAATGTGTGGGATTATCACATTCTCCTGAATGCTTGGGATTATCGCATTCCTCTCTTCTATTGCCCACCCTTTGCGCACTCCCATCCAATGATCTGAAGCTGATGGCTCCCTCTGAGATGTTCCCTCATGTTTGATTGTGCACTGCCTGCTGGGTGTTTTCAGCCTGATGTCCTCTTAGACATCCTCTCTTGGGGCTCGCACTGCCTTTGTCACTGTAACCGCTGTACATGCTGTCGGCAAGCCATGGCCATCCCTGCTGAGATCATCATATATAGTGCAATATGATTAAAACCATGAGAATGAACCAGGTGAGCACAAAGCCCTTTGCCTTAGAGAGTTCACAGATCCATATCTGCTTTTTTTCGCGGCATAAGACCACGTAAAAGCGAGGTATGCCTGAGTGCCAGAGTATTTTGAATTTAAGCCTCTGGGATTCCGGCTGTAGATGAATTCAATTATTGTGTCTTTTTTTTCCCCCGTACCTCGTGCTTTCCTGAAGTTGTCCTGGTGCCGTGCAGCTAACAGCACATTGCAATAAGAGTGAGGAGCTCTTTCCCCCTGAGATTAGGAATATCTCTGCGTCTGTCAGAGTTAATGGCTTTTGCATGTGAACGCGATCGTTCGTCAGTATTATTCTGGAAGCTCTTTGTTGAAAGCTTAGCCATTAGCCACTCAGGCGTGATGACGCATCTACGGTGTCTGCCTGCTCGGCACCGGCCCTGCTCTGCTCTGATATCCTCAGGTCCTGAGACTTACACTGGGTGCTTCTCTCAGAGTCCAGTGGGGCCTTCAGCACTAAGGCGTGCGGCCCACAGTGATGGATGCTTTTAGACCATCCAGCCACAAATGCGCTCGATGGGTTCAGATGTGGCCTTAGGGTGGTGTAGACAATCTCTGTGTGTCCAAATGCTCTGTGGGGGTTTAAAATGCACCGTCAGAGTCCCTCCTGTCGGGGGCAGTAGACCAGATCGTGTGATGCTGGGGGTTGAGCAGGGAGTGACAGGTTTACTGGGGGACAGGGAAAAGAAAAAAGCATGTGAATCAGGGAGGAGAGGAACTGGCCAGGCCCCAGACACCCCCAGGGACTGGTAGTGAAACTCTGACCAGGGCAACAAAACAAAACAGACCAATTTATAGAGCTGGGGGAATGAGGAACAGGTGGAAGAAATCAGCACAAATAACCCAGGTCACACCAGCAAACTTTCCTAATGGAAAACAACTTATTTAAAGAGCGATTATAGCGGCATAGGCTGCCCTTGGGTTATAGGGTCCCCCAGCATCCCCTGCTCTAGGCTAGATGTCACGCTGCTGTGTGGCGGTGTCACATTGTGGAAAATCGTGAACTGACTCTCACCGCTAATTTCAGAGTGTTGAAGCTGGATGAGGAGCAGGCCTCGCACATCCCGAACTACAGCGTGAAACGTCTTCCTAAATTAAAATAGAACCGCGTCCCCGTTTCACCACATCTGGGAATCAGTTTGACATTCACCGCTTATCGGCCTGTCTATTTTTACCGCAGACTTTTTCCTTTAAAGAATAATCCTAAAATATAAACTCTTTAAGTCAGCGATGTGCCACGCAGCGAAGTGAGTTTCGGCGCTCTTTGAAAAGGCCCCGTTTCCCACGGGACCGCAGCCGTGGGCGTGTTTATGCTCCATCTCCTTGTTTGTACACAGGATGAAACGCCGCTTCCCCTGCCCAGGTAGCAGGCCCTGCCCGGCTCTCACTCTGCCATCTCAGTCTATTTCTGCCTCCTGCACCCACTTTAAACAGCTGCACACGTCTATTTATAAATAATAATGCTAATGGTGAGCTTTAAAAGATCTCAGCGTCGACATTTTTGGTCTGTGTTTAAATTAAAACAGTCCTCTTCTAGTCCTTTGCAGTTTCTCCCAATGCTAACCTTGTTACCACTAGCCCTGTCACCTAAACTGCCTTTGTCCTATCTCCTCATGCTAATCTTCTCACCACATGCCAGCTCCATCACACATGCTACTCCAGTCACCACAGGCTAGTTCAGTCACCTAAAGATGCCCATGTGTCCTCTCTCCTCATGCTAACCTTTTCATCACATGCTAACTTTCACCACACGCTAACCGTCAACACATGCTAACTTATCATACAAACTGACCTTATCACCTCATGCTAACCCATCACACATGCTAACCTTTTCTTCACATGCTAACCTTATCACACATGCTAACCTTATCGCCATATGCTAACCCATCACACATGCTAACCGTATCATCACATGCTAATCTTATCACCACATGCTAACCTATCACACATAGTAATCTTATCACCACATGCTAACCTTATCGCCACATGCTAACCCATCACACATGCTAACCTTATCACCACATGCTAACCTTATCGCCACATGCTAACCTAATCGCCACATGCTAACCCATCACACATGCTAACCTTATCACCACATGCTAACCTTATCGCCACATGCTAACCTTATCACCACATGCTAACTCATCACACATAGTAATCTTATCACACATGCTAACCTTATCACACATGCTAACCTTATCAATAAATACTAACCTTATCGCCATATGCTAACCCATCACACATGCTAACCGTATCATCACATGCTAATCTTATCACCACATGCTAACCTATCACACATAGTAATCTTATCACCACATGCTAACCTTATCGCCACATGCTAACCCATCACACATGCTAACCTTATCACCACATGCTAACCTTATCGCCACATGCTAACCTAATCGCCACATGCTAACCCATCACACATGCTAACCTTATCACCACATGCTAACCTTATCGCCACATGCTAACCTTATCGCCACATGCTAACCCATCACACATGCTAACCTTATCACCACATGCTAATCTTATCACCACATGCTAACCCATCACACATGCTAACCCATCACACATGCTAACCTTATCACCACATGCTAACCCATCACACATGCTAACCTTATCACCACATGCTAACCTTATCGCCACATGCTAACCCATCACACATGCTAACCTTATCACCACATGCTAACCATCACCACATGCGGTCTCATATCTAACCCTAATGCCACATACTGATCTCCTCCTTCTCTCTCCTCCTGCTTTCTCATGCCAGTCCTTTCTCCTCCAAAAACGCAGTGCAATGTTTTCCCTCTTCCGTGAAAGTATTGCATCATTCATTATGTCTGTGTATAAATGCCTCGGCTTTGATTTGCTGTCACAATGAGGGACTAGTGTGAGTTGTCTGTGTTTAAATGTGCACAGAAAGACTTTCTGTAGGGGGCACTGTGGCGTGAATGCTGGGTTGCTCTGAGCTGCACAAATTTAAATGCAGTGGCTGGTGATAGCCATCTGGACCCTGTGGAGCTGAAGGTAAGGGGGAGAAAATACAGAGGCACTTGTGTTACGCCTTTTTCTTGCGGCATCAGACTCGGCAGCCCGGCATCGAGCGGTATCCATGGGCACTATGCTAAGCTTCCAGGCTGCACACTCCCTGCCAGGCAGCCTGCTTTTACACACTACAGGTCACATGACACAGAGGCTTTCAGTGATTGGACGAGTGGCGCTTCTCACAGCCAGGCAGATGGCTGCCTTTCCTCCCCTGCTGTGGAACGATGCCAGTACAGAACACAGTCACCGTTGCCAAGTTACACAGGACCATAACCAGCGGGTGGTTATTTATGAAAGTTCTCACCAGTGAGTTAAACTCATGACAAGTTGAACATGAATCACTGCACCCCCCCTCCCCCAGCTTAGCCGTGTCTGAGCTATAAGACAGGTGACATAGCATGTGGACCTGGAAAGGCCACTGTATAGTGACAGGACTGGTATGTGGCTATTTTAAATTTTTTTGTCATTTTTTAAAAGGGTGATGCCTCCGGGAAGGTTTGGGCAGGTTGTGTGTGGTGGGGGTGTCAGAGACGTGATTTCCAGGTCCTCAAGGTATCCACACCCGAAAGGAAAGAGGATATGATGACAGAGGATGTGGTACCAGGCCCGGGGATGCAGAAATGACCATGCACGGGCCACTTCCGGGCTGGGGGTTAAACTTTACAGAAGACAGATATTTAGCACAGTTAAATTATTTATTGGACCACATTAAAGGGGGCGGCATGGTGGTGCAGTGGGTAACACTGTTGCTTCACACCTCTGGGACCCGGGTTCGAGTCTCCACCTGGGTTACGTGTGTGTGGAGTTTGCATGTTCTCCCCATGTCGTCGTGAGGTTTCCTCTGGGTAGTCCGGTTTCCCCCCCACAGTCCAAAAACATGCTGAGGCTAATTGCAGTTACTAAATTGCCCGTAGGTGTGCGTGTGTGAGTGAATGGTGTGTGAGTGTGCCCTGTGATGGGCTGGCCCCCCATTCTGGGTGGTTCCCTGCCTCGTGCTCCAGACCCCCCACGATCCAGTAGGATAAGCAGTTTGGAAAATGGATGGATGGATGGACCACATTAAAAAATTCAGAAGTCATTGCTCAATAAAATTTGTTCTGAAAATGGTAAACCAGAAGACCACCTTGGGTACTAGCGTTTAATTTGTCGTGGTCAGATTAACATCGCCCTCAAGCGTTTATTGACACAATTGCTCATTTTTGCCGTGTGAGAGGGCATCTTGATGAACCCCGTACAGGATTCTCTTACAGAGGCGATTTTTAAGCAGGTAACTTGCAGTCGATCTTTTTCGAAAAGCCCGTCATTCGCACAAGCTGAGCTGCGTATAGATCAGCAAAAGATGAACGTGACGCAGGGATATAAAGAATCGTGGATCCCCTATGAGATAAGTGTGCTTGCTGTTCATATGAGAACAGGTAACTTCCAGTATCAAACCAACCTGACCAGCAATTTCAATTTATTTTAGTGTAATTAACAGTTTAACACGCTCCTTTGGGGCAGACAAATGCTAAAATGGAAGGGGGGCAGATTTGCACATAATTCTTCAGATTTCCCCTTGATACCAGCTCTGTGGAGGAATGTGATTTATATGTTTCTATATATGCTCACAAGGACTGGAGCTCTAGAAGGCTGGAGTAGCAGTGACACACAGAGATGGGGATATATTTACAAATATACAGTAGACTCATGAACACACTCAGAGTCAATCATGGGTTCACATACTAACACACGCGCACACATGTTCACACACAGGAAGATCTTGCCAAATATACTTACATGGCCCATCAGGCTGGTTTCCTGGACAACAGTTCCTTTAAATAAGGTTTTAAATGACTGCAGTACATATTTAAGTGCTGAGGTATAAGGGAAAGGTTTATGGGATCGTATTGTGTGAGAATCAGTGACGTTCTAGCAGCATGGGCTCGCTTTAGCGTAGCTTAGGCTCGAGTTAGGACTGGTTTCGCATCATGGCCACCATGTGTTTCCGGCATTTGCTTCATGCCTCGTTTGTGTGCCTACATGTGGAATTAATGCGATCCCCGCTGCTGCCCTATGCTGGCCAGAGTAGGTGCCCATGTTTCACACAAAGCAAATTAAAGGGGAAAAATAAGCGCAGAACAGTATTGCAATGATGCAAAACGCGCATTTAAAGGTCCGCTGAGCTTCGATCCTCTCTGCTTCGTCACCCTGCCGTTTACTGAGTCTCTTGGCCGTCTCTGTCCGCGCTATTTATCGCACGTGCTGCTTTATTCGGAGCTCTGCTGGACCCCGGACTCTGACACCTTCATCGTAACGCCAGCCAGACGTTCCACTCCACCAAAGCACAGCCAGGCCCCCCTTCGCCGCCCTCCTACCTGGGTTAGGGACACTAATGCAATCTCTTAAGCTTATAGAGAAAGAATTTGTGTGAATCTATTGGTGAGTTCAGTGTCAGAAAGTGTTTTCTTATAAACGGCTTTTTATCTATTCCTAAGTGACTGGTATGCACTAAATACTTATTTGATTAGTCATTTATTTGAATTATGCTGCATGCTCGGATTTAAGTGCTGTAATATTCATTCAGTTAGTCATTTCCTGCAGGGCGCCGAAGTGTAATAGCAGATTTTTCTAGGTATGACTTTCACGTGACACACAGATTGCTGTTTGGTAAGTGGTGCCGTGTGCTGGGAGGGGGGTGGTGTTTAGACCCACTACGGGATCCCGATAAAACCCCTCCAACCCGGGTGATGGGGGGGGGTACCTTATGGTTACACTGACAGTAATCATAAGTGAAGTGTCTTTGCACGTCCGAATGTGACAGATAATTAACTGGGTGATGGAATGTTAAGTTTTATAGATTTTTTTTGAAGTTGTTAATGTGTTGGGAATGAACTGCTGAAAAGCTTAGTGTGTATAAGTGAAACCGAGCCCGGGCGATTCACCCGGTCCCACCGACACAGAGGGGCCAGTGTGGTGCCGTTTGCTGAATCCGCACTTGGACCTAAGGGTTATGGTTGCCACGGGGACCGCTTGTCTTCCTATGCTGTAACCAGGCTTCCAGTTCTCAGCATAAATGGACACTTCTTGGTCTCCAGGCTGATCCACAATTTTTTTTCTTTCCCCCCCACGCCCATTTCTGCAACTGAGCCCCATGACTGAGCCACAGTTATCCAATTGGGTAGCTTTAAAGTTCAGATTGTCGGTAGCATGTCTGAGTTACTCCGGTGCTTGTTTCCAAGTGTACAGCAACAGTTTATATTCTGGTGATGCGGTTTGTTATAAACTTCCGGACTCCCAAGGCCCCTGCGAGTTTGTAGGTAAGCCTGAAAGAGATTGTTTCCAATGCACTGGCACAGGAACACAATAATCTCTCATGAGACAAACCCGTACCTCTGTGCCACAGCGTGGAAGCTAAAAGCCCTTCAATTAGGCGGTGCTTCTTACACTGCGTCATTCGCCTGTCGGTGTCTGTGTCGCCATGGCAACTGCCAGGTATATTCTGGGCCCTGCGGAATGGGAGAGAAGGTCCTGGAAAGACTGCTTTGCTATGCTGGGGAGGGGGGGGGGTCCTGCTTCTCCCTGTCCCTCTGGTGCCGCTCGCCGGTGCAGCTTGACTCCATCTTGTCGTCTGTCTTTAACGCTGGGAAGCCAGGCTTAATTAATGGCCTTTTCCCTTTAATTACAGTGTGAGAGTGTCGGCACGCTTCCTTTATCTGTGACCCCTCGCACTCTCTGGCTCGCCTCCATTCATTTCAAGTACAGCAGCCTTATTGGCACAAAGTTCACTTCTGTTTACATATTAGCATAACAATACGTTATTTAATGGCTGTTTTGTATTGGTAAAGCACGAGAGCGTATTGATAAAGCAATGAGGCCGCAGACCAGCCCGTGTATAATTGATTCATTTAGAGAGACGACCATGGAATTAAAGCAAAGTTGATGGCGTTACTTTGGGGTGGCGTGCATCCGAATGCTATCTCCCCTAAGATGAAGATGATGAAGAATCAGGGCCTGTGACCCTTAAGTCAGTCTACGTCTGGGTCAGCAGTCCGTCACATGGAATTTCCTCGCACGTATAGCTGATCTGCATCACTGTCGCAGACTAGCTGCTAATTCTGCCGCTCTGCACGGATCTGGCCTTATGCCTGCTGCCATCGCTGTCTCCTTCGACAGCCCCCCCCCATCTCTTTTTTTCTTATTTTCACTTTCTATTCTCTTACTTTCTCCCTCCCCCCAGGCCTGACATCCTATAATCACCTGGGAAGTGTCCCGCAGAAGCCAGCAGGGCATGTGGAGGGGCAGCTGAAGGCTTCACACCAAAGACACGCTCTTACCTCGCACAAATCTCCATAATTTACCCCATGTGAGAAGGACCGTGCCGGGTTGGTCGCGGCACAGCTACGCAGCCATAAATCTTGGGGCTGCCATATCGATTGCGGGGCTGAGAACGACCCCAGACATCAGCCGTATTAATCTAGTTTAGGAGTGAGGATTAGAAACGGAGCTCCGTGTGACAGCATTCATTAGCTGCTCACTGGACGCCAGCGAAATATACTTACTGTTATATAAAGGCATGAATGTCCTTCTTTCGGTGAATTGTTACTTTGCGACCTGAATTTTTGGGGACTGGTCATATTTATAATCCTGTCCTGGGTCTGTGGTCCTGTAATCCTGTCGGTCTATAAACCATTCAGTCTGTACCCCTTTGGGTCTGTAATCTAGCTGGTGCAAAGTTCATTGAGTCTACATCTCAGTGGGGAAGTTAAGGTTATCATTAACTGTTTGTATTGTCAGCTTTATCAAACAATTGAACTCTCTTCTGTTGTAACAGTAATTGTTCGTTGTCTGTGACATCAGTAGGCAGAGCTGTGTAATTCCTCGGTGTCAGTCCTGTTGTTGCTGGTTGTGTTAAAGCTGAGGTTTTGTGCTCCTTTTGTCCCTCAGTGTTCCCTCCCTCGTCCCGAACATCCGTAATCTGCGTACTCTTCAGTCCCTCCACAATCCCACTGGCGTCAAACTGCCACTTGTAGTGCATTGGCATCTCCGAGCCTTTATCGCGGTTCTGCTGCCGCCTGTCTCCTGCTCAGTCACCACATTCCCACAAACTCCATGACCCCATTGAGCTCCACTCTCATTTCCCATCAGCCCCGGCTGCACGCAGCAGGAGTATGAGCAGAGCTCAGCGATGAGTGGAGGTGCACCATGTATCCGCTACAGCTACAAGTGACTCCTCGACGGGAGGAGCCGCAGGAGTAGCTGTGTCCTCCATGCTGGGGGATATGTGGGACTTCTCAGACAGGAAGCACTTGGGTGTTTTTGAGTGGAACGTGCTGACACCTGCTGAATGCTTTTCAATCTGAGTACAGGTGGAGGGACAAGGAGCTCTGGTCCCGAACCCGCCACTCACGCGGCCTGGGCCCCGAGCCCGCCACTCACACGGCTCGGTGCAACATGTGCTTTTCTTCTACACTGGAGGCCGACACCTGTGACGAATGGCGCATAGTTAAAGCGTTTCCCCCAGTGGTGATTAATGGGCGCATGTAGCAGCCGTACCAATGACTAAGTTTTATAGCCACACTGGTGTCACAGTGCTGCTTTACCGCATTAATTCTCCACCTGTAATGGGGCCTGAGCGTGACTGACAGCTGAGCTGTGCTGTCAGGACCGTTTTGGGCTGGACACGGCCAGTCCCACTCTGTGCAGGCCCCCCGCACCTGTTAGACATGGGTGTGAATCCCTTATCGTTGCCATCTGTCGATCCTTGGTGGGTAAACGGTGCCTAAGGTAAACAGAAGGGGAGCTACGGAAGGTTGTGGGATCACAGCACAGAGCTTTCCTACAGCTCCTACGGCACCTGAACCCGTTAATGATGTCATCTTCTGTGCATACCCTTCACTAAGCCATAAAAACCTAAATAAAAATAATAATAATCTTAATTAATCCGAATGAAAAACATGAACATTTCAGTATTGTTCTCCACAGAATCCTGGTCTTTATTGTAGCAGATTAATCCCGAAATGGGCGATTCACTCAGCCCCTCCATGCTCGTGTCCCTGTGCCTGTATCACTGGCCTCTGTCACTTCCAGTCTGAGTCAATGTGTGACCATGCGGTAGTCAGTCTCTATGCTGATGGCGGTTTTCAGGTCAGACCCTTGGACACTGCGACATCTTAAATCGGAGGAGCAGCAGCGCAGTACGGAGCCGGCCATGCAGGTGGGCAGAAGGCTTCTGCGGAAGGTGCTGTGAGCAGCGTTTCCTAGCTGCCTTCAGAGGAGACATGTGCCCACATAATGCCCATCGATGCCTGAACTCTCTCTCTCTCTCTCTCTCTCACTCTCCGTCATTAATGCTGTCTAATTTACACTCACATTGACGTATGAAATAAAAGGGGCTTTTCACTCACATACATTCCACTCCCACACAGACATATACAGATGATGTCGCTTCTGTCCCATGATCCTCTCTGCTCTTAGCTGCTTGTGCTCTACAGGGCCGGGCTCAAGCCTGGAGCTTGTCCCAAGAGCCACGGGGCATGAGGCCGAGACACACTATAAACATTTAAGAGATGTGCTTTTGGACTGGGGGAGGAACCCGGAGCAGACAGAGCAAAGACTCCTGAGCAGAATAACCCCACATACTCAGAGCCACAAACAGGTGGGTGGTCTCCCTACAGCCACACGTTCTTTTTCTTCCTCACTTCTCTGATTCAGATATTAGATTGACACCTGGCCTGAATCTCCATCCACAGTCTTAGGGAGGTAACTGATTCTAGTGCAGCCCCCCCCCCCCACGCCATAAGTTAGCAGCACTAGCAAATAAGATATTTCCTCAATTACTTTAACCACTTGTGTTTGACACAAAGGCAATTTCAGTCTTTTTTGGATGGATCGGCCTTAATGTGCATCAGGATGGAACCACTCCGGACGAGGAACAGGGTGTCTGCTGAGATGGGGTCACATGACCGGCGCAGTCACGCCAAGGCACCTCACAGGTGACCCCTCCCACTTTGACCCAGGGCAGAAGCTGAGTGGTAAATGTAAGTGACAGTGATTCACGCAGAGCCGGCGTGTTTCTGCAGGAATCGGGTTAGCTCACAGAACCCACATCGTCTGCAGGAATCAGGTCGGCCTGCAGGATTTGCCAAGAAGCTGTGGAGTTGAAAAGGGGCTCGGTGTTTGTCACCCATGTGACGTCTTTGTGCTGACAAGAAAACGAAATAACGATACTCCGAAAGCGGCATCGGTTTTCATTATGTAGTGTGAAGCCTGTTAAAGTCATTAATTGGCTAAAGCACAGCTGTTTCTGTATGAAAACGAAAGCAGGCACTGTGACAGGCGAAGCGAGGCACTGAGGGAGACAACGAGCTGGCTGAGGTGGGCTGCCATCGGGGCGTAACGCGGCGGGCTGTGAAAGGCGTCTGTGATGGCTCCCTGCCCGACTCCCCACGCCTGATACCCGCGTCAACAGGAGCTTTGCTTTTGCAGGCATTAGCTCTATTGCATGTAATCGGATTTCCTTCTGTTGCGTCAGTTGACTTGGTGACGTCTGTAGGTTGTGTCGGCACTACATCTCGGTCAGTTGCCCTGTACCCTCCAGCTGTGTCAGCCTCCCCCAATGGCGCTCATTGGAACGTGCTCTTGTGCTGAATGCGCCAGTGTGAACCCTCACACAATCACGCAGCCTTACCGCTGAGTCTGCCATTGGCACTTTGTCCAGCTTTCTCACGTGGCCTCCACGGATGGATAGATGGGTGGATGGATGGATGGATGGATGGATGGATGATTGTGAAATCCCTTGTGAGTGACCCATGATGAGCTGGCATCCTGCCCAATGTGTGCCCTCTTTTATGTCCCCGGTTACCCAAAATGGGCTCCCGAATGTCATAGAAGCTGCTGATCACTGGTGCACAGTTGCTGTGTCTGGCTGTGCTTCATATCACATAACGGTCTGTCTCTTCCTGACAGAGAGGCTGCAGTCACTCCTTTGTGTTTCTACTGGCTCCCTCTATCCTTTTCTCTTCCTTTGATTTACAGGGGCAATTTACAACTGCCTGATGTTTGGCTCTGTAAACAGTCGATGCTGTTTTAATGGCCTGCCGTTCGACTTTGTAAGGGGTCGCCTCTGTTTTTAAAACACCTCTGTCATTATGCGGGACGGAGACTAAGTGTCTGGGGTTTGTCGGCATCGAACACGGAGTTACAGGGTACAGGGGTTTGTCCACGGAGTGGTGGTCTTTGCTGGAGTCTACGGAGAGTGACACAAGCTGAGAATAGCCAAGAGGACCCCTGCCATCGCATCTGCAGGTCGGCCGTCACTGGCTGGCTGCCACTGCTGGCCTATTTGGTCTTATCTCATTATACCTGTGTGCGTCCTGTGAAATCCTGCAGTATTACTGGAGAGCAAGATGCTTTTGAAACCCCTGGTGGGTGGGGCTTGCGTCAAACTATCAGCCATTGGCTAACATTCAGGAACTTCGCCCCTCAGTACAGACACATATAAATCCTGGTGAAATTACTCCCATCCTGGGAGAAGTGGGTGTGGCCTGAGGGGGCGGAACATACCTGTATGCGCACCTTGGTCTTCCAGGGTGCAGCATGTGACTGGGGCACTGCAGCGGTGGAGGAGCAAGGGAGGACGGGACTGGAGCAGGGAAGGGGCAACCCAAGTCAAGTAGGCAGTGCAGTAACAGCACCATCACCAAAACGTTGCACAAGTCTCACAGAAACAGAACATACCATTTTGACTCAGTGAGGGATATCAGGAAAAACGTTTCGTAATCTGAAATGGTGTCAGTCAGCAGGCATATTTAGCGCTCGCAGGATAAAAACGTGTGTGAATGGAATGGCATCAGTCCAGTGAAATAAAAACATTTGCAAAAGTGCAAACTACATATAAACTATTCGCATACATGGGAATGACAGAGGAATAGGGCGTCTGAGTAGCATGGGGCTTCTTCCATCCGGGGATCCTGTACTGCTGTGTAAAAGCAGG
>JAODJX010000001.1:7602547-7620701 GCA_026776945.1 Isichthys henryi | reverse complement strand
GTGTGGGTGTGTGTGTGTGTGTGTGTGTGTGTGTGTGTGAGTGTGTGTGTGTGTGTGTGAGTGTGTGTGTGTGTGTGGGTGTGTGTGCGTGCGTGTGTGTGTGTGTGCGTGTGTGTGCGTGCATTTATTATTTTTATCAAACCTCATGTTAAAATACAGTCAAGTCACATCCAAGTAGTTCACTACTGGGACAGACACACATACTTCTATATATACATCATCGTTATGTCATTTAGATTTATACTGATCAAGGATAAACCGGGTTAAAAACAAACTGTCAGTCACTCTGGATGAAAGTGCTGGCATAGCGGCTAAGCTAAATGAAAGTACGCAGCATGGCGTTTTTCAGCAGCAGCGCCGCCGCGTCACAGCCTGCGGGCCTGTGGGATACGTCGCATCACTATCATCTGTGTGAGATTATCGCCGGTGACGCCGCCGAGGCGTTAAGCAGACAGAACCTGGCGTTCTCATTCTGCCGTCCTGCTTCTCGCTCCGCTCCCGGGAACTTGGCTTTTCTCCCTGCAGTGAAAGGAAGCCATGCGAAGATCCTTTGAGTGTTTGTGTCTTCTCACCGATATCTGGCTCGCATCCCTGAAACATGGAACACGGACAGTTTACCGAGTGAGACACCAAAGGACTGCGAAGACAAGGCTACCCCCCCCCAGTCCTTTGGTTTTTGGTTCAAAGACCTTCTGCTTGATACCCTAACCCATCTCACTGATTCCCCAGTGACAGCCAGATACCTATGATTATTTTTAATAGTTCTCACAGTATGTAATTATGCTTTAGTTTATCTCACTGTGCTGTCCTATTACTTTTTGTTCATATCCATGGAACTGTGTATGTACACCCATGTGTCCAGCCCACCCCCGTTTCGCACTGCCCTGTGTTTTGCTCTGTAAGTCCTGTGAAAACCTTCCTCCCATCACTCGCTGTGTACCTCTATATAGATGGTTTATCTGTAAAGTGCACTGGACATGCTGACATATCTGAGACGCTTTAGAAGGAGGTAATGGTGCAGGTCCTTGCATCTGTGTTATTGCGTCACCCCATGGTCACTGTAGCGAGCACAGAGACTGTCACACTGCAGGTCACATGCTGTCACACTGCAAAGGGGCGAACAGAGCTACTCTACAGGTTTTGGATTTTCTCAGTATGAATAAACAGTGATTAGCATGTTGGGCACATTGTTTGAGGTGCTGGTTTCTGCCTCCATGAAATATCTTCTGGCGATACAGGTAGTTCTGCTGATATCCACCGTTACTTTCAGCAATAGCAGAGCCCCGGAGGTCAGGAACTGAGGTCTGCCCCGGAGTTCACTGTATACCAAGGTCCAGTTACACACTTGGACCATAAGCAGTACTTCAGCTCTGGGACTAAATCAGTGTAATTCCCTTCGCTTCATAAGAGTTAACTGGAGGGTTCCACTAGAAACTTGGACGGGGGTCAAACTTCAGGATTCGATCCCCCACGGCGACAGCGGGATCCTTCATAAACACTCCGGAGAGGTACGGGCGTGCATGCATGCCCCTGGAGGACATACATGTATACAACGAAAGGGTTTAAAACTAAAACAAACTGGAGCTCGGGCCTTTCTGTTGTTAAAGCGAGAGCGGATTGATTGGCTCCTGGGAATCGCAAAGCTCTGTGGTCGTTACGGTAACCATGGGGCGACGCAATAACACAGATGCAAGTGAGTCATGAGGCGCATTGGCGGCCCTGGGGAACACGGTGCTTCTTAGCGACAGCCCAGCGCCGACTGTTTTCCTCCGTATTCCTGCGCTTTTCTCCGCTCCTCCTTTGCTTTTGTCCTCCTTGGTCTCCCTGCGCTCAGCTGTTACTTCAGCCAGGAGGATAATTAAATGAAAAATTGATTTTCAATGCTGGTAATAAAAACATCTTTTATTATATTTGCAAATGACTGGTAATTACAGTTATCTGGAGGGGGTCTCGTCAGTCAGGCAGGGAGGTCGGCTTCAGCCGGGCTGGGCCACTGGAGATGTACGCTGCTGGCCGCATTCAACACCCAGGGGTCCAGCTGCCTCGGTTCCTGTCTCTGAGAACAGACAGTGAGGTTCTGGTTCTCTTGATTCTGAGTGTCTGCTCTATTTTACTGCACGTTTAATAACTACTCGTTTGAGCTTGTGTTTATTATGCAGACAGCATTAATCGGGGGCTTCCTGTCTCATTCTGCATAGATTCCACCTCATATACAACCTAAGAAGTACACACTGTGTTCAGTTAAATGCTAGATGCTTAAGACAGTTACAAAGCCGTACATACTGAGCAGGGATGCCATGGAGAGGGAATGTTTGGACAAATTCCCAAGGCCCCTGAGTGATCGAGGCACTAAAACATTAGGAGCTTAAGTGGATTGCTCTGGGTTGAGGGCCCAATATGAAAGGCCGTCATGGGACCCAAAATCTATCAGTGCCCATGATAGAGAGAGCAATGCGTACAGTTGGGGACACTGCTACATGTCCCCCCTGGAAGACTCATTCCCCCCCCAGAGCCCTGAGCACAGGTGCCTGTCATGAAAAGGCTGTGATTGATCAGCGGCTTTCTGCATGTAAATGCTCTTTTTCTCTGCCTTCCTGTAGGGGCAGCCCCCAGATTAGCCCCCCCCCTATGTCCGTCGTCTGTCTTTGTATTCTGGTTGCTTTCTGACCGCATCCCACACACGCGTAAGGGCCTCAGTGGAAGTCACTGATCCGCAGTTCTGTGAGCGTCCGTGTAGATTGGCGGATGAGCAGGAGGAAATCGCTGCCTGACTCGGCTGGGCCGTGCGTGTGAGATATGCCTGATATGTCTCGTGGGACGCTCTCACTCCGCCAGGCACCACACACCAGTGCTGACCGTTTCTCTCTTGGCGGTAAGTGGCCTGACCTTTCCTCATCTTGGGGCTGGGGAGCATCGGCCACCAGCCCTGCGTTTTGGTCCCAGACACCCCCAGTGCAGGATGAGGGGTGATCCTCTGTGAATCCCACACCCCCAAACCCGGAACCACCACGGCCAAACTCCGCTACGTCTCAGGCACAGCTCACAGTGAGAAGCATGGAGGCTGCGACCGGCTAAAGTCCCGAGAACGATAGATGTCAGGGTGTATTAAAACAGCCACATCTTCTGCTTTTGTTTAAGATCAGGGAGCCCTTATGTCTCAGGCATGAAATCATACTGATTTCACACTCTCTCTACCGTTTGTGTTCTCCCTGTATGCCCAAAATGCGAAATGATTCCTTTCTGAAAGACATAAATGCTCAGCCTGCTTTATAAAAAGTCATTTTAAGGCAGAATATTCATCAGGAGAGACGCTTCCCGTCGGTCCTGTCGGAGGGCGTCGGCCCGCGTTACTCCTGGCTGCTTGCTGTCACGGCGACATGGGAGCTGATGCTAATGCTTACGGACAGGCTCTGGAGATGAATGGAGTGGTGGTGGGGAGGGGGAGGCACTCTGGGTATTTTCAGCTTCCTTCACAAGTGGAGAAAGCACCCTTACTGAAGCCATTGTGGTTGGAAATGTCATTTTTGTTTGCGCCAGCAGGGGGCGTGACAGTCAACAGTTGGATATGTGACCAAAAAGGCAGGTTCTTAACACAGTCCCTGCTCTTACCTGTCCAACTGGGTAAAGGGCTCCCCCCAGTAAACTACCAGCATCAGCTGAGTTCTGCAAAAGTGTGCTTTTATTTAAAAACCAAAATGATGTATCAACCTACTAAGTTATCGAACCAGTTATTTAATTATGTCACTAGTATTATATCCATGCTAAAGCCTTTGCCAGGGCAGACGCACTGAGGGCGGCGGCAGGAAGTGAGCAGCACTGCCTGCCGGCAGCCAACAGGAAACGCTGGCGCCTCCCCTGGAGGAAGTGACAACTGCAGGGAGTCACATGATGCAAGCGCCACAGACCAGCCACTGCATGAACAGCCTTCACTGTGGCATTAATATCTTTCTGCATTTCTGGCTGTGCTCTTCAAATATATTGCCCACAGAAAAGAGAGATAAATATTCCACTGTCAAACATAATTGGCTTTTTAAATTATTTTTCTTACCGGGAATATTGATGGTGAACATGATGTGACTGAAGATAATGTCAGTGATGCATAAAAGTCAATGTGGTCCCTGGTTACAAGAAGATGTTTCACCAGGGATACTGCAAAAACCGAACCCCACAGATGTGTTATACAGCAGACAGAGCAGGAAGTGTTATTTAGTGTGTCTCTTTGTCTGTGTGTGTGTGTGCTGTGGGTTTGTGTATGCATCTCATGTTTGTCAATGTTCATGTCATACAACACCATATCAGCTAACCCTTCGAACTTGCTTCTCTCCAGTAACGTGGGGGGGGGTTCCCTAAAAATAATAATAAATGAACTCACCAAACTGTCTTTGTGAGCCAGATAACAGCACCAATGGCTTCACCCTTTAAATGCATTTCTGTCTGATGATGGGGCAACATTTTATATTCATAGTGCAAATGCCTTAACACCAAATACCCATGTTACAGTAATAACCTTTTCAGTAATTCTCTGATGGCTGATGTGATGTGTTTTATTTTTCTTTCCTGGGATCGAGTCAGCGTTCCCATGGAAACTCCAGGCTAATTTAGCCTTTATTACTTGAGGGCCCAGGAAATGAGGCATCGAGGCAGCAGGGACCAAGCACACTTGATTCTGACCTCTGACCCCTTGTCATCGTACATCATCCGTCATCCGGCTGACTGCTAGCCTGGGAGGAAGACCTGAGATGTTCTCGTGGAAAATGCTTGCCGTATCACCAGGAGGATTAAGTAGCACGTGAGAACATTTGATGTTATGGTGGTCTTTGCTGGATGTAGTGAGTGACACTGGGGTCTCCCTGAGGCAGTGAGGTGCGGTCAGCATGCAGCTGGACATCACCCTGCGCTAAGATGGATGCCCCCTATTGTCAGCCAGGCTCCTCTGAGTCCTGAGGCTCACCGGTCACTATGATCTGCTTCCACAAGAGAACTGGTACTTGTCAGCAGTGCTTTTGGTTGTCAGCATTGAGCCCGCAACGTATGAGTGAGGTGGGAGCGGAGGTAGGGGGAAGCCACAGAGCCAGAATCAGACCTAAACCAGTGGTTTTGTGTTATGGAGATGCTGGTTTTGTGGTTTGTGAGAACTGCTGGTTAACCTACAGACCACCAGAACACCATTTGTCTTCCTGTTAGACCACCATTGTCACGTCCAGCTCGTCCGATCCTCGTGGATGCCATGCCCCCTCATTAACTGCCCCGATTGTGATCACCTGTTTCCTGTTATTTCGGCTTGTCTTGTGTATTTCATTCCGCATTCAAGTCTGTTTTCCCAGGTCTGTCATTGACGTTGGTACCGTGTGGTTTGTGCAGTTCGTGCTTTCTATTAAAAACCCCATATTCTGGATCTCAGTCGGCTCAATTCCTGATTCCCCATTTCCTGCTTGCTCGCCCGACACGGATCCTTACAACCATTCCTAGTGTGAGCAGCATGTACGCCGGTTTTTACCACTTTTCCATTTATTTTATAAACTGAAGATTTTTTATTCTTGTTAAGCACTGGAAAGGTGAGTGAACAACTATAAATGAAAATATAAGTCAAATAAAACAGGCTTCCTTTATAACACGGAAAGAGTCTGTAACAGTGCATGTCTGACATCCTATTAACTGGATGTGTGGTGATGGGATAGTTAAATTCTAGGCTGTTCTTTAACTTTAAATGCACTATTTACTGTTTCATCCCACGAAACAGAGCAGTATTTAATGTCCCTTGTAGAAATAATGCCTCAAATGTTCTCTGCTGTTATAACTAGAGAAGGTCACTTTGAATGAATCAAAGATATGACATCATTTTCCTAATAAAGATACCCAAATGGTGAACATACTGTACATTTATGTGTTAGCAAAGAATACTGAGTGTATTTTTAGTAAATGTTAAGTGACTGGTGGTGTAGACCAGGACCACAGTGCACACGCCAGGTCTGAGTGGACCGCCTTTGGGGTGCCCCCTGCTCAGGCACATGGTCCCAGGTCTCTACCCACTACATTATTCTGATATTTAATTGGCACAGCTGTCATTGGCTGACAGGATTATCTCCTCTAATAGAACCGACAGCATGCTGGCATGATCCTTATTGAGATGTGCTCTCATCCAGTAGAGGGCAGAGCTGCTTAATGGGGCCTGACCCATCAACCCCTGTCCTGGGACGGCCCTGGCAGCTGGCTGGTTTTTCCCCAGGAATCGATCGCTGTCTGGGCCGGACGCTGACTTAGCGGCACAGTCACCACGGTGTCACAAGGCCGCCACATCGTGTGACGGTCCGGAGTGACTCCCCTGGAGGTGCTCAGGGTGTCCGGGCTCCCCGAGGAACAGAGCCAACCGGCTGTGAAGCATGTTAGCGTTAGCCAGGCTGCCACCTTACCGGCAAGCCTGTGAACTTCACGCTGATTTACGCTAATGTTACTTAATCTTATATATTTATATGTAATTTCCCTAAAAGCTAAAGAGAGCAAAACTTAACATTTTGTGTAGGATATGTGTGTCTTTAAACCATCATTAAAACGACAGGCAGTTGGAATCAGTGTGTGTCTGTGTGTGTGTGTGTTCGTCGATATGTGTGAATTTGTCTGTGTGTGTGTGTGTGCCTGTCTCTCTGCCTGTCGGTCTATGTGTATCTGTTTATCCATCTGTCTTTCTATCCATTTGTGTGTGTGTGTGTGTGTGTGGATTATGTCTATATTACATTGTGGGGACCAAATGATCCCCAAAATGTGCTAAAACCTGTTATTTTGATGCTGTGGGGACCATTTTTCAGCAATCGAAAAACTAAAAATGTTTTGTTTGGTTACTTATGATTAAGGTTAGGGCTGGGTAGAGGTTAAAGTCTTCATGTTGGAAATAGAGTTTTCCCCATATAAATGAATGGAGAGTCCCCACAAAGATATGATTACAAACCTCAAACCTGTGTGTGTGTGAGAGAGAGAGAGAGAGAGAGAGAGAGAGAGAGAGAGAGAGAGAGAGAACCCCCAATGGACACAGGGCACCCCTAGGAGTAGGTAATGAAATCTGGGCCACATGGTGCATTATCTTTTGCTGCAGTTTCTCCACGGGGGGGAGGGGCCTCTTCCATAAAGCCACCTTTTAAAGGTACAGACCATGACAGAGCATGGCACTGATCAATTTGGCAGCAGCAGAACAGGAGTGGAACTCATTAATGCCAAGGGCTGCAAAGTGCGACCCCCTCCCCAACAGAGCAATATCTGAATACAAAGAATGTTATTAGAAGTCTTTTTGTTTGCCACACAAAAAGATCAGTTAACATCCCAATCAAGACTAAACTGCACTGTAAAGGAAAACGTTATGCCACTTTAAGGCCCCGTATAACCTGGTGTTTGGAGAAGGGCAAAATAAATCAATTTCGTTCTAAAATAAAACAAGCGGTTAGATTAAATTTTCAGTTTTTATAGGATGCTTGTCCATCCATCCATCCATTTTCCAAACCACTTATCCTTACTGGGTCACAGGGGGTCCGGAGCCTATCCCGGAAGCAATGGGCACGAGGCAGGGAACAACCCAGGATGGGGGGCCAGCCCATCGCAGGGCACACTCACACACCATACACTCAGTCAAGCACACCTACGGGCAATTTAGTAACTCCAATTAGCCTCAGCATGTTTTTGGACCATGGGGGGAGACTAGAGTACCCGGAGGAAACCCCATGACGACATGGGGAGAACATGCAAACTCCACACGGGGACTCGAACCCGGGTCCCAGAGGTGTGAGGCAACAGTGCTAACCACTGCAACACCATGCCGCCCCCAGGATGCTTGTCCCTTCCTGCAAAAAAAAAAAAAGAACTTGGTTAATCTGTCAGAGAAAATGCAATTTTGGGGAAAAACTGAAGCATGATTCTTGGCGAAGATTCTTCTGCTGTAATGATCAGCTCCTGATTTCCAGCCCTCAGAACTGTGCGTGGATAGAGCTGTGTGTTTGTCATTCGCGAGTCCTGAAAGATCTTAAAATAGCTTGTTTAATGGAAACAACATTTGGATTACGCTGATTGCAATCAACATTTTCACTGCTTTTTAATGGTATTTGATAGGAACACTGTCCCAGAGCACAGGGTAGATACAGCGATGAATCTAATTTTTTCATCCTGCTTCATAGCAGACATGTGGCAGGTTTAATCAGTCTGCTCCCTGTCCCAGTTATTCCTGTACCAGTTGGTTTTTTTCGTGTTGTTAACAGGCGCACCGTTGTGCTGTTAAGGTCCTGAACCTGACTCTCCGGAGCTGCTCCCTCTACACCTGTCTGCAGATGTGGTCGCCAGCAGGGTGAGCTGGCATGATGCACAGCCTTGCCCATGGGCTACCTGGGTAATGAAGTCCAGCCGGCCCTGCTGGGCCTGATCGCCTTATAGTGCCCGATAGTGTCAGCTGGACGGGTGACAGAGGACAGGCGTACACCCTCCATGAGCTCATCCTGATGTGGACGGCTCAGGGTTTAATTTTTACTAGGATTTTTAAGACTTATATGTCCGTTGGGCTTTTGTTAAAGGGGCCTTACTCCATTTTGTCTTTTGTTTTCTGTTGAGCTCAGCTTTCCAGTGGTGTGAGAGGCCAGTTCCTCACAGCCTGTACCCAGGCTCAGCTCCTCAGTGAAGCTCCAGAGCTTGATCCCTGATTTGTATGTATTAACCAAGGTCTCTCGTCTCAGGCAAATGTCTGCTCTCGTTCGCGATGCCCTCCTTCCTCCTGACTACCACATGCGCCCCCTCCCCGACCAGCCTTTGCACTCTCCTGCTGCCACCAGCAGACCAGTAGAATTAGAGAGATATGAAGTCAGAGTGGATGAGCGCCCCCAGCAGGAAGCGTGCTGTACTTGCGGTGTAGTCAGACAATCAGGTGACGGTAGTCACTTGGTGGGGGACACTTATCAGAAGGTGGACCCTAATGTCCCTTCCCCCCGCTGATGACTCATAGCTGTGCCTTCAGGATTCCGGTGTGAACATCAGGGAGGGGCAGGTCTTTTTCCTATTGCAGTACACCTGAGCTGTCACTTAAACTCCATGGCCTTGTGCTAGGAGCCTAAGCTGAAGAGTAACTAATACCAAGCTAAAGTCTGGTCCATTATAAATCCAGAAACAGAACCAGACTGTGCTGAAGTGTTCCTCCTCTTGGTTCATCTTGGCCTTGTCTACCTGTGTTCTGATGTTAATTTAATGCAGAACTTATCATTATAATGAGGATTTTTCATAATATATATGGATAAATTGTGTAGTGGAATGCAGAAGCATTTCCCCCTGCTGTACAGGAGAGAAAAGTCTCTCTTTCTTGGGAGGAGGTGAGGCAGGAGCAGCGGTGCGGGCAAGAAGGAGACGGCACACCGGGCAGCTGACAGAATGCTGTGATGTGGGCTTCCCTGCTTCAGAGCTGCCCGTCTTATCGCACAATTAAGATAAAGAAAACCACCTGGCAGTGGACACTGCAGCTGATGGAAGGCTGGATAATGGTCACTGAACGTCTCACTGCGGTCGAGCTGGGAGAGCAAGATTGATGACCAGGCCGCTGCGCCTTCTCTCTGTATCCGTGTCTCTTATGTTTACCTCCCGATCAAGAATGATTTTTTGTAGCAGTTATTAATCGATGTCTATCTAGTCTGGCTTTTGTGCATTAGATCGGCCTTAGCTGTGTGTAACTGTCTCCTTAACTGTCTGCTGGTTCTTTCTTCTCACAGTAGAATGATCACGTGCTGCTTCACGGCCCTTTGACCTCGTCCGAGTGAAAACAGTGAAATATCCTTCCCTGTGGGTTCTGCATTTCCAGAAGCATTACACCATTAGCGCAGGTCTCCAAAGGCCAGTGCATCACCGCTGACTTCCTGAGTGCCGTTGACATAAAAATAGTTCCCTCAAAGGTACATCTTTGCTCTCGAGTCAAGCGAATCGCCCACACGGCGGCGGCGAATAAGAACAGCGCGGCCGCGGACCGTGAGTGGGCCCTCTCCACAAGGTGTGGGAGGAAAGTGCTGCGCGACCGATTGCCAATCAGGGCCCCAATGGATGGGATGGGGAAGCCTGCTGTGATAATATCAGTGCTGGGGGCTCTTCCACAGCTGGGAGGGGGGGCCTTCTCCGCTGCTTCTGGGTCAGAATTGTTGCTTTTCTTCAGCACTGGCCCCCACTCAGTCCCCCACAGACCTGCGACGAATCGCATGAATGAACTGTTGACATATAAGAGCGGCGTGATGTGATGGCGCGGCTCCCAAAGCCATTCCTGCAGGCTCAGGTCCCTGCACTGAAGGGGACCGGGGCGTCTGTACAATGCCTGATTGAAAATGCAGCGTCTGCAGCTGTTTCTGTGTGTATTATCCTATCTGATGAGGTCAGTGAACACAGAGGTGGCGCGGCTTCCGTATAGAATCAGCGTTTTGAGTCTAAAGAGCCGTAATATGCAGAGATACAGCTCATCTACGCAGTGCATTACCGGTCTTGTGACCACTGCGCTTTAGACCTTCCTAATTTGCGTGCAGACAGCAGTAAGCAAAGTTTGTCCATTATAAAACGAGAAAACCCATAAGTGGTGCTTAAATTAGCCTCCCCATTTTTCCTGGAAAACAACATTTGTGACGTTTTAAGGTTTCCATAGCTACCAGAAGACATTATCCTACTTGCATGTGTTTGGTTGTAACTGTGCTAGGATTTGCACCTGAAATCATCGGCCTTGCCGAACAGTGAGATTTATCCGTTCATCCATTTTATGCCGTTTATCTGCGGCTAGGTTGCTGGGGCAGCAGTCTCAGCAGGGATGCCCTCACTTCAGTCCCCTCCTCCAGCTCCTCTAGGGGGATATCGAGGCGTTCCCAGGCTATCCAAGCCATATAATCTTTCCAGTGTGTCCTTAGTCTATCCTGGGGTCTCCTCCTGGTTGAACATCCTCAAAGCACCTCCCCAGGAAGGCATCCAGGAGGCCTCCTAGATAAATGCCCAAACCACCTCAGCTGGCTTCTTTCGATGGGGAGGAGCAGCGGCTCTCCTCTGAGTCCCTCCCCAATGTCTGAACTCCAAACCCTACCTCTACAGCTGAGCCCAGACACTCCATGAAGAAAACTCATTTCTGTCACTCGCATCCGTAATCTCATTCTTTCGGTCACTACCCAAAGCTCATAGCCATTGGTGGCGACATAGATCAACTGCTAAATCGATAACTTTGGCTTCCAGAATTCCTCACAAGGACGAGGCAATCCAAGCTTTTCTGGTTTAGAACCATGCCCGCAGACTTGCAGATGTTGATGCTCATCCCAGTCACCTCACACGGCAGACCGCCCCAGTGCTCTCTGCAGGTCACAGCCCGATGAAGCCAATAGGAAAACATCACCTGCAAAAAGCAAAGACCACCAAACCAGGTCCCCTCCGCCCCTTGGCTACTCATAGAAATTCTGTCCATAAAAGCTAACCTAATGGCCCATAACAACAGACCCCTTATCCCATACTCCCAAAGCAACCCCCACAGGACCCCCTAAGGGACACTTTTGGTAGCCTTTTCCAATTCTACTAAACACACGTAGACTGATTGGGCAATTTTTCATGAACCCTCCAGTAGCCTTATGAAAATGAAGAGCTGGTCCAGTGGTCCGTGAACAGGATGGAATCGGCAGGTTCAAGCAATGGATAGACTCTCCTCTCCAGTGCATGGACCTTCCCAGGGAGACTGAGAAGTGTGATGCCCCTGAAGTTGGAACACATACTCTGGTCCCCTTTCTTCAAGATTGGAACCACCACCCTAGTCTGCCAATCCAAAGCAACTGTCCCCAACCTCCACACAACAGTGAAGAGGCGTGTCAGCTAAGAGCCTCAAAAGCTTTCCTGAACTCAGGGCAAATCTCATCCACTCCTGGAGTTTTTTGACTACTTCAGTGATCCCAGCCCTAAGAATCGGTAAGTCCTCTCAGTCTTCTGACCCTTCATCCACCCAGGAAGGCATGTCAGTGGGATTCAGGAGGTCCATAAGTACTCCTTCTACCGCTTGACTATATGCCTATTCAAAGGCACTCCACCCCTGCTGTAAACAGAAAGGGTAAAGCCTTGCTTCCCCTTCCTACATCACCTGATGGTTTGTCAGAATCTTTTCAAGGCCGACTGAAAGCCATTGTCCATGGCCTCACCAAGTTCCTGCCACACAAGTTTTTATTTTGCAACCACCAAAAGTACTTTCCACTTAGTCTGCTGCTACCTGTCAGCTGTTTCAGGAGTCGCACCAGCTAACCAAGCTGGGAAGGCCTCCTCCTTCAGCCTAACTGCTCCATTTAATTCTGGTGTCCACCACCTGCTTCAGGTATTGCCGTTGCAACAAGGCACCAAGAACCTTGCAACCACAGCTCCACACAGCCAGTTCAACAATGCAGGCTTTGAACGGCATCCATTTGCACTCAGTGTCCGCAACCTCCCTCTGGATCTTTCTGCCGAATGTGCGAGTTGAAGATTTCCCAGATAGGAGCCTCTGCCAGATGCTTCTAGCATACCCCCACCATGTGTTTGGGTATACCAGGTATATCTGACATTTTCCCCTGCCTTATAATCCAGCTCAACATCAGGTGGTGATCAATTGACAGTTCAGCTCCTCTCTTCACCCGAATGTCCATACATGAAGCCACAAATCTCACGGAGCCAGAGCCGTGTGTCGAGGTGAGCCCGACTATATCTAGTCAGTATCTCTTTACCTCTCACACCAGCTCAGGCTTATTTGCCACCAGAGAGGTTAAATTCCATGTTCCTAAAGCCAGGTTGCCGCCGATCATTTTACCGAGGCCCTGCCTTTGACTGCCACCTGTCCCTCACAGCCCAACTGAAGGAGCTGGGCCCACAGGCGGGCAGACCCATGTAAGTCTTTGGGTTTGGCCCTGCTGGGCCCCATGGGTAGAAACTCGACCACCAGGTTTTCACCTACAGTATGAGCCCTCCTCCCAACCCTGGGTCCAGGTCAGTGCTCCAGTCTCCCTAAAGCAAGTGAAGTTACATAGCCCCGATTCTTTCTTTTCATAGGGATCTTTCTGAATTGCACTTTGTCTGGCCACTCACCTAGGACCAATTTGCCTTGGGAGACCCTACCAAGGGCAATTGCCTCCAACAATATAACTCCT
This sequence comes from Isichthys henryi, assembly GCA_026776945.1. NCBI lineage: Eukaryota > Metazoa > Chordata > Actinopteri > Osteoglossiformes > Mormyridae > Isichthys > Isichthys henryi. The sequence continues at coordinate 7,607,574 of JAODJX010000001.1, read as the reverse complement.
AGGATCACTGATGCGTACAAACCCCTCCACCGCGATACGGTGGGATGTCATGGAAGGGACAGCAAGATTTACTCTTTGATTTCTCACGTCTTTCTTGAGTACACCATTTTCACATCAGAAAGCTCTTTAATGGAAATGTGGTACATAAATCAGGCTTAAACTGAACTAAATGTAAATTATTCGCTGGCCTTCTGTGTGATGCTTCTTTCTGTGGAAATTATGAGACGTTAGAGGGGCATGACCTCTTGCAGGTTTGCCCTGGGGTTATAATGAAGCTGCTTCAGTTTATTTCATAAATGATGTAAGGTGATTGGACCTTGGAAGAGGCTCCTGGCATAGATAATGAGCTATGGGTGACAGCCCCATTGCTGACTGAAAGGTGGCTTGTGATTGGTCCAGCTGAGGGTGATCATTTTGATTGGTCCAGCCGGGCTCCATTCGTCTCTCTGGCACCCTAAGCTGATCAGTCAGGAACTGATCTGGCCCAGATTAAGACCTGGCTTCGCTCCACCGTCCCACCTGAACACTTGCTCTGCTTTCTACCTTCAATTCTTACTCACGCAGATAAGGGATAACGGACCAGAGCTCATTCATTAGCAAGTGAGCCCCATCCATCAATGCCTACACCTGATGTGACAATTGCAGTCATAATTACAGAAAAAGACAGCAAACTGCAGAGCAGGGGAAGCCTCTGGCTGCGCCTGTGCCTCAGCGCCATGGCTTCTGGCTGCCTGCCACACCAGCACTTTGGTTTAATTTCTCTTCTGCCTTTTGTGCCCAGAGTCAAATTAGCTCTCAGATTGAGGCTGTCGGAACGCTGCTGTAACAGTAGGGTATTTGTGGGCTCTTTATTACCCGTTAGGCTCCTAGTTGACCATCACGGTCCAGGCATCACGATAGCGTGTCTCACTCCTAATGGCATATATAGTGTCGGTATTTTTCCCTGTACTCTTCACGTATTCTGTGTGGGTGTAAAAGAAGTAATTTACGGGCTGTGGAAAATTTCTCATCATGACTAAAATAACACATCATAGAGCAGCAGCGGCACTCATCCAACATCCTCTATGCAAATAAGGGTAATATGACCAATCACTGTCGGCTCTGTGGCTGGGGAGATTTACATTTACAGGAAGGGGGCGTGGTCTCCATTTCAGTATCCGTATGACTGTACTCTTCCGTACTGTACTGTACCGTGACTGACATTGTAAGGTACACATTTAAATCCTGGGAGAGGATTTGCTGGGGTACTTAAAGTTATTCAGTAAATGCTGTGTCAACATGTACAACTGCAAGCTCCATGGATCACATATATATCCATCCATCTTCCATTCATTTATCCTGGTCAGGGACATGGGGGTGGAGCCTATCGCAGGCAGCACAGCACGGACTGCACTTTTGATGGGGACTTCAGTCCATCATAGGGCACACACACACACGCACACACACACACACACACGCACACACACACAAAATCTACAAGCAGTTTAGAAAACTCAGATAACCTGGCTGCATGTCTTTGGACTGCAGGATGGAAAGTGGAGTAGCTGGAGGAAACACATGCAACATGGGGAGAACATATCAACAACAGCAACACACACACACACACACAGTGCATGTAGAAGCTGGAGGCTCCGGGGGTGTGAGGACAATGTGTGACACCCTTGTTGTTATGCACCTCACTGCTATATGCAAAAACATTTCCCCCTGGAATTAACATTAGTATATAATCTTATCGTATTAGTAACGTAGTATCGTTGCGATTTGTAAACCCATTAAAAAAAAAGCTAATGAAGGTATCGCGTGCCCTTACCTTTCTTTGTATTTTAGCTGATGAACTTATCTGACTATAAATGATCCAGCAGCCTAAGAATGAAAAGCGTGAGAGCAGAATCCAAGCGCAGCGCTGGAGTGAAATTTACATACGATGTCGGCTCTGCGCTGAACGGCTCTGACGCTCTTTGAAGCCGCGGAGTTGCAGCTAAGCCGGGCGCCACTCAGCGCGCTGACAGCAACCGACGCACTACATAAAAGGGGCTCTCTTATTGTAGGGATGCATTAAACACTGCACGCCCTTAGAGTGCTGATGCATTAAGAGCTGCATGTTAATGCATACCAATAGGGGAACACCATGCACAGGTGTACATTAATTATCAGTGCACGTATTTAGCTGCGTGTATTTTGAAGCTAGAAGCTGTTACTGAGGAACGCGTGCTGATACGGCACATTGCCGCACCCACCACATGACAAACCACCCCAGGAATGAGGGCCCAAGAGCAGCCATGTGGCAGGTGAAGCCTCAGCACCGTGCTAGTCCAAATGGAATGGAACAGTGTGAAGTCTGCTCCAGAATGTCAATTCTGCCACCAGCCCCCAAATATTTCCCTGTAAGTTGGAGGACCTGCTTGCAGGGCTGGATGTAGTTTAACATCATTCCCAGGACAGAGCAACTGCAAGCCCAACGTAGAAGAATTGCTCCTGGCATTCACGGGATTTGAAGCAACAACCTTCTGATTGCCGGCATTGATCCATAGCCTTGGAGCCACCATTTCCTCCCACGTTGCAGAAAACATGCTTAAATTCCGACCTGAGATAACTGTGAATAAGGGAGGATTCAAATCAAGGGTAAGAATGAAGGTTATTAGTGTGCTGTAGCTAAATAGTTACCAAAAGAAGTAAAAGCACACAGGATTGTGTAGTGATAAGCGGTAAAAGGTATAGTGGCAGCCACAGAGGGCCAGACAAAGCCGAGAGCTTTGTTAAACCAAATGCAAATATGAAATAAATACAATATGAATGTATGGGCCTCAGCTTTTAGGGTGAAAGGACTAAACACATGTAGTTCAAGGGGCCATTAGCACGTGGCACAGAAAAGCTTTGGAGTGTGAAGAATGCAGACGGTGGAGCGGAATGTGGATGCAAGTGCAAACAGGCAGAATCCACACAATCCCTGTGATTATGAAGGGCTGCTGATGCAGTCATGTGACCACACCTGCCAGGTCATGTGACCTTCGAGGAAGGAGCCCTGTCCTTTTAATTTCTCCAGCTCCGTCTTGGTAGCTGTTCCTCTGTGGTATTAAACTTTCCTGTCCAGATGAACATTAAACATCTAATATGTCCAGCAAATTTATTTGTTAACTGACATTTTGATGGGAAAAACATTACAGCCAAGCTCTCGAACCGGTCCCATCCCATTACGTGACATTTGTGTGTGGATGGCTGCATGATCCAGGATGCTTCCGGGAATCCCGCTGTCACGTATTAACTGCCTTGCAGGGAGCCCATTCCTTCCGCCAGTTGATTTAGCAATCAGCACCTCTCCAGATCGAAATGGACGCTCCTTCGCATCTATAAGCCGCATTCCTTCACTGCCATTTTCGTTCTTTCCCAGGATTCCGCTATTCTACTCATTAAGGAAGCTGAAGGTGCCGCCAGTCCCTCCTGTGAAGAATGTTGGAGGAACATGATGCAGCCGCAGATCAGCGTGACTCCCATTTAGCATCCATCCATCCATCCATCCATCCATCCATCCATCCATCCATCCATCCATCCGTCCATCCATCCATGCTAATCTGATCATAATCGTTCATCATCAGGTGATTTCCAGGAAAACTCCCCCCTTACTCATATTTTAATACCAGGGCGGTCAGCCGACAAGCACATTAATTCACTTCACCTGAGCTGTTCTTCTCTCAGCCCCAGGACATAGACCTTGATGTCCAAGCCACCACTCCACTCTAACACTTCCCAAGACCCAGCAGTCGTACATCTTTGATACATGGACATCGCTCCTATATCTCTCCACCCTCTTCACTCCCATTTCCAGGTGGTCCCAGCTCCCTTCTCCCAATCTCCGCACCGCGTTTGGAATTCCCATAATTCCGTTCCACCTGGAGTGAGCGTGACAGTTTCCAGCCTCCTTACATTCCGGTGAGCTGCTCACCGCAATCATAGAAAACAATCAGCGACTGTTGAGGACGTACAAATGAACCGCGTGTGCAATGTAATTGGTCATGTACGACGGAGCATCCCGAAAGCCCTGGAACACACCTCCTGTGACGATCTCCGCTGAGGGACCCGTGCTGCGTCTCTGAGCATAAGGCCGCCCTGCTTTTACCCTCCACAGTCATAATTACAAAATGAGCCATTACACACCAGCGCTATTAAATGGGAACACTGTCGTGCTGAGAGATTTAATTGGCTCTGGTCTCATGTTAGCACGCTGTCGTGTAGCAGACAAACACACGGCACAGCATGGCACAGTGACACAGCATGGCATGGTGACATAGCATGACGGTGACATAGCATGGCACGGTGACACAGCACAGCGACAGCATGGCACGGTGACACAGAGTGACGGTGACACTGAATGGCATGGTAACACAGCAAGGCATAATGACAGCGTGATGGTGACACAGGACGGTGACACAGCGTGATGGTGACACAGCACAGCACAGTGACAGCATGGCACGGTGACACAGCACAGGACGGTGACACGACATGATGGTGACACAGCACTGGACGGTGACACAACAGGATGGTGACACAGCACAGGACGGTGACACAGCATGATGGTGACACAGCACAGGATGGTAACACAGCATGATGGTGACACAGCACAGCACAGTGATGCTTTTGGCTGTCGCTTGGCTCAGGTGGTTGAATTTCACTTACTGGAAAAAACTTGTAACACCTTGCCCTTGTCAGGATTTTGGATTTTCCGACAATGCAGCTGATACTTCATAACCTCACCCCAGCATAATGTGGAAAAAATGTGGAAATCGTATACTTTTAAGAAACAAGTGTGCTATGTTTTCTCATCTTTTGCGATCACCCATAAGGGGACACCCTTTATGGGATACCAGTCTATTGCAGGACTCATGCTCTCACACACTATAGGCAGTTTATAGACACCAGTTTGGCATCTGATTTTTTCCTTGAATCTAAATTACATTATAATCCATCCATCCATCCATTTTCCAAACCGCTTATCCTACTGGGTCGCGGGGGGTCCGGAGCCTATCCCGGAA
>JAODJX010000001.1:7539493-7553028 GCA_026776945.1 Isichthys henryi | reverse complement strand
CCCCCCCCCCCCCCCCCCCCCCCCCCCCCCCCCCCCCCCCCCCCCCCCCCCCCCCCCGGGAGGCCGGGCTGACCCGGCGCAGGGGTGTTTGGATTCATCTGGCCTTTGAAGCAATTTCACTGTCTGAATTCCCCAAAACGCTACAGGTCGGGGGCGTGTGACATGCTGCCGTGGGGTCGTACCGTCGTACCAGCGGATGCGCTGTCCTTCAGGGTCAGCCCCTCCATGCTGCTATACCCGCTGTAGCAGAGCTAAGAGGGGCTGTGGCTGTCATCTCACCGGGTCTCTCTCATATCTCGTTCGGACCCGTGTCTTCCCCCCTCTCACCTCGTCCCGGCTCCTACACCCTTCTCTGACTGCCCTTGACTTGGAGAGCTGGCTGGCTGGCACATTATCCGCTTGAAATAGACTCCTTTGTCAAAAGCCATAACCTTTTACTATTTTTTTTTTTTTACTGCAGATATATCATCTTGTGTTGGTGCATCACACACCCGAAAATGTAGGTCTGTGTCCTTGGAGAAAGTGGAGAGGACAGTGTAACCAGGGCCGGAGAGAGGCCGGTCCAGTTTCTGTGGCTCTGCTGCACCTTCGATGATAAATCGAACCCACGTATTTTTCTAGTGGACGGACACTGTCGATATTCAGTCAGATGCTTTGATCCTTACGTGACACCGAGGATTGGCCTTTGTGACAGATGTGTTCTTTAGATAAGGGTTGTGTTTGGTGGTTTAAAAGGTTTTTCTGCTGCCTAGGAAGTGGTTCGTTTAGGACCCCAAGAAGTTTTAGGCAACTGCTCTGATGCAAAGTCGCAGTATTAACAGTGTTCACATGGCTGTCTGGGGTTGCCTGCACTGTCATCGTTTTGTAGGACACAAGGTGAGGTGCCAGGTCTGGGGGGGTGGATTCTATGATGGTCTGTCTGTGAAGGATAATGGAGGGTCTGTGATTGATTTTTCTATGTTTGAATAATGATGCACTAACTGCAGGTGTTGGACTTTGTTGTAGGATGTGGAGTTTTACTGATTTGGCCAGGAGTCTTAGAGGCCCAGGCTGATGGAGGGGCGCTGTCACTTTAAGGCTGCCAGTCGCTGTGTGACCCTGTGGTATAACAGCTCGTCTGCTTCCAGTGTGCCGACAGAAAACCGTCTATCAGTTTTCTGTATTAGTGCTGCCACACCTCCTGGCAGACAGTCATTGCCATTAGTCTTTCATCCTGGGTCATCTCTGATTCTCCATCTCTGTCTGGTCTTCATCTGCCCCCCCATCGCCCATTGAGACCAGGCTGCTGTCGTGGCAATCCTGGGACGGGCCGGGACCGGACGGGTGCTCGGCGCTCTCCTCTTGTGTTTTCTGCACAACTGCGTTGAGGCCCAGCTGAGGGGGAACATCTGCTGTCTGTTAGGGGTTTAACTGCCCTCTCTGACATCATGTCACTTGTCCAGCCAGATCTCAGGGTTAATTTCCCCGCAAGCGCACTGAAATGGAAAACTTTCTTCCTGCAGTAAAAATCTCATGCGTAATTGGTCTCGTTTTAATTCAAAATCTATTTCTGATGGAAGCCTCTCAACGGCTTTTCCGACGACACGTGGTAGAACGTGCCGACTCTGAGCTCCGCCGCTCCGCAGATAACCCACGTTAAGGGCTCTTAGAACTTTGTGAAGCTTTGACATTTTCTGGAGCAGAACAAATCAAGCAGCAGGTTATTTGGTGATTAAGAACAGACTCCTTAAAGTCTGCTGAGGGGACCTGCTGATGAACACTTCATCGTTGCTTAATGGGAACCCCATCCATAACCGCTTATTCAGTGCTGGGTCATGGTGAGCCAGGACCGTAACCCAGGAAGTCTGAGGCAGGGGAGGCTCTGGGTGAGTTCCGGTCTATCGCAGTGCCAATACTCAGGCACTGGGCAAGTGTTAGGAGCCGCATGACCATGAACTTCTGGTTAGAGGCTGGACACCTAGACATTTGGTTATTTGAAACGGACACCTTGCCCAATGCGATGAGGGTTATTTGCTGAGTGTTTTAGGAGCAGGATGAGAGGCGCCTAGAAGCTCGCCGTTTCCGAACATCCGCTCGTTCCCCAGGCCGCACCCCCCTGGGTTCGATAGCTGTCACAGAAATGGCATGGTGCCGTAGCAATTCCACCCGGGTGCAGCTGGGCAGTCACTGGTGGGCGGTGTCCTGTCTCCATGCCAACGCTGTTCAGTGGATGTTTCCAGGCAGTGACTCCCGAGGTCCTGGCAGGTCACCGAGGACGAATGCCTGCTCGGATAGCCAGTGCTGCTTCAGTGCACATGTGGGAGTGGCTCCGTGTTTCTCACCCATTGCTTGTGATCGGCCAAGGGGTCAGTAACGTAACCGAGGGTGTAGAATCAATGGTATTTCCTGAAATGCTTTCTGGGATGGTCATAGGGCTTATGTCACACGAGTGTCAGATGACCGGCCGTCCTTCCTGGAAATATTTTGGGACATCCACCTTTAGCCCTGGCTCTGGGTGCCCTTGTTCGAAGGTGGGTGGTTTGAATAGGTCGAATGTGATTGGCTGATGGAGACGGTCTTTGCTGAGTGTGAAGCAGAATGATTCTTGACTGGTGCAGTTCGGGGTCCTGGAGTGTCCTCCAACATCGTCGCCCTGAATTGCAGTGGCAGGAAGATAAAGGCCAACTTTGGGCTGACAGATCCTGAAGGTCGCGGTTAAGGATTCACTCTGCTTGTTGACCTTTCCAGGTCTCCCCATGGTGCTTCTACCTGGGAGTTCAGCTTTGAGCCTTTTTTTTCCAGGGAAAGCACCCTACTGGCTGACCTTGGCTAATTAGACTATACTGTGTGTGTGTGTGGGGATGGGGAGTGTCCATCAAGGCCATTCTCAAGGTGATTTACTCTTCAGTAATTCCTCACCGTCATGAATCACTGGCATCACTCGGTGTAGTTATCAAGGGTCAAAGGTTGTTCTGCCTCCCATCTGAAGTGTACTAGCTTTGCTTCGCGGTTTTTGGCCACTTTGTGCCACCATGCTGTCTGTTTCTGTCCCTCCCATCATGACCACCTCATGGGGCGCTCTACCAAATGAGGCAAGATCGATGGCGTCAATTATGAACTGGGCGCAGCGCTGTCCTATTTCGTGGCTGCCGCGTTCCGCTTTCGCTGCGATCCGTCTGCCGGGCTATGTCTAGTGCCAGGGTCACCATGGAAACTGCAGAGACAGGTCGTCACATGCCCTCCTGGGTCAAGCCCCAAACTGCCAATCAGTTTGCGTGAAGAGTTAAAGCCTGCAGGAACTCGATAGGGCAAAGGTCTGGTGTCAGGAAGTCTTTGCCTCAAACCTGCCGTTTAGCACTTCAGCAGAGATTCAGGGCTGGGAAATGTGTGATTAAGTTTAGTGTTTCTGTCCATGCAAAGGCCTCCTTTTCTATAGCTTGTAACCCGTCTCCGTTTTCTAGGTCTCTGTGACCTTTGACCGGCAGGGTCACCTCGTCAGCATGTCCCCCAGCTCAATCAAAAGCCCAGAATGCTGAGTCTCCCCATGGCCAGCTCGTCTATGTGGGCTGACCCCGTCAGCCTTCATCCACCGCTGCCCTACTTTGGTCCATCCCTTCCTGGTGTTTGGGCTCCTTCTGTATAAAGCTGCCCGTGATGGTAACTGATTTCAGAGGAGGAGGTAGGGGTTACTGTTCCTGAAAATAGAAATGAGTCAATGCATCAGACAAATCAATGGCTGCCATTTTCCATCCACTTAGACCAGCTCGGCGTGTGGGATTTCCGGCCCGCTGTCACAGTGAGACGAGCTGGGGCTCAGAGGAAGGCCAAGAATGCAGTTAGAAGGTTGTAAGCTTAGTAGTGCTTGAGTGGCTACGGATCATTTTATTGTAGAAGGATCTGAGAGAGTACAGGCCATTTTACCGTAGCAAGGATCGACCATATGAGGACCACAGAGCGACAACGAGCCAATGGGACACCTGGTAGGGCCAGCAGGACTCTCCCTGGAGAGTCAGAAACCCTCAAAGGAGTCATCTCTGCTCTTTCCCCTGGAGTGCTACCAGTTTGGATGCTGACTTTTATGTGCATTGTGTTTTAATGTTTAATGTGTGCCACGTGTTTGATATTTAAGCGAATTCCAAAGAGACTAAATGCTCTGTCCCCAACATATGGGTTCATTGATCGCTAAATGTGCAAAATTATTTAGGTTGTCAAGGGGGGGGGAAACCTCGTTAATTCGTCACAGCACATGTCAAACGTGGACAAACTTCACTGGCAAAGAACAACGGTGGTAGCAAGTTGAAGTGCACCAATAGGCATAGATGAGGTATATAACAGGATAGTTATTAAGCGCCACTAAATCACATCCTGAAAAAGTCCCTCTAGAAATGAATCTGTACTTTTGTGACCAACAAAAACTATATGAGCTTCACAAAACTTGAATTTACAGCAGGGCTGCTGTTCAGAAACCGCTTGTATCCAACGTCAGAGATGCATAAACTGGTGCAGAGAGCATGAAACCTGGACCCTTGAGCAAAGGGAGGAATGTGTTGCGGTCTGAAGACTCATCTTTCACCCTCTTTGCATCCGGGCAGATTTACGTTAGGATACCAAAGGATACCATTATGTCTGTTAGGACAGGCAGCCATCTTGTGGCAGTCAGTAGGTCATTGCTTTGCACAACAAACAAGATCATGTGACAGACAAGGTCGTTTCACAGTCTATGATGCAAACACTGTTACCACCGGATCTTCACATATTCCAAGATAGGAACAACGAGCAAAACCTCAAGGACACTGAGCACTGGGGTTAATTCAGCATCTCGGACCAGAGAGAGAACACAAGCTGCGTTGACGTCATCGTTGTATACATTTCCGCCTTGCCTAAGATGCCCCTCTCAATTTTAAACATGTACAAGTAGCTGTATGCACATGTATTTATTACCACGCCCCCGGCTTACTATAATTATGGACCTCGTGGGACAATATGGTGGCCGCTCTGTACGTGTAAAGTGCCGTCTGCCAGCCCTCCTCTTGTCGCGGCTGAGCAATACCACGTTCGGCCATCAAATATCGGCTCCCTCCCAAACCGCCAATGGATGCAGTGAAAATTAGGCCTGTCTTAGTTATGGGATGATGTTCCCAGTGCTTTATTGTTCTGGTCTGCCCTCCCACAGAAGCACAGTAGTATGTGTAGAGTGTCCCCCCCCCCCAGGCCATCCCCAGTTCAGTCAGCTCTTGGCAGCAGTTACACGGATGCACTTGGAGGTTGAGAGTCTTGTTGATGTCTTGACACAGCGCTAAGTGTGTTGCTCCTCCACGACAGCTGGGGAGGCTCTGAAAGCCAAGCGTTCCCCTGTGTTGCCGTCTTCGATGCTGTTTGCGGCTCGCTGACTTTGGACGGAAAGAAAGGGGACCTCTGGGTCTTCTCGGTGTTAATTCGGAAGCCATGTTTCTCCAATTAGCAGTACGGCATCTCAAGAGGAGACTGTTTGGTGACCTCCGGCAGCGCTAAAGAGCAACTGTAAGACTGTTGATGCTGCTAATGACTAAAGAACCTGCTTCTTGTGGGTGTTCTTAATGGAGTAGCGCAGGTACCATAGCGTGGTAAGACTCTGATTCTCAGACATGGGTTTAGGGAACAGTGCTAACAGCGACTCCGGTGGGGGGGGGGCATGGGGGGGAGGAGGCTAGATGCTACAACTTGCTGGCAGTCTGAAGTACCCCTTAAGACATGACACTGCTGGCTCCTTGTTGCAGGGAATTCTGGGCATTCTGTCTCATCCACTTAGCTTGTCTTGCGCAATGTGGTGTCATTCTCCGAGCGATCTGCGAAAGATGACATAAATGCAAATTAAATTTGGGAAATGGACTGCGTTGTTGTGTCCCCCTCCCCACCCCCACCCCCCAAAAAAAAACACCGATCCTGCTTCCACAGTGGGAGATGCCATCTGTTTGTGAGCTTTTTGGGGGGGGGTTTCACTCATTTTGATATTCTCAGCATTTGTGGGCACGAGGACTGAATTGTGGCCAAGGTTCAGAGACCTTCACCAGAGGAGACGCTCTCCAGGAACGGGAGCTGAGCTCTGCAGACATCTGCTCTGCCCCGCTTGTATATGTATGTTGCTCCTCTGGCGGCCGCAGCTGAGGGATACGTGGGGTGCGGCAGCAGGTCGCGTGGCAGATAAGGGCATGGACATGATCAAGGGGCTGCAAGTCCAGGTTCTGTGGTCAGACTTTGGCATCGTACCCTTGAGAATGACATGTAAAGGCCGCTCTGGTCAGGCAACTGTATAAATACATGACAGTTGGATCTCTCGGCCTAATTATAAGCTGATGTAAATATTGTGAGCAGGTAGCTAAGATTTTTGGCAGGGGGACTCACCAGGGTGGCCCTAGGAGAGAGTGCCCCCTCTTGGCCACAAACTGCCGCTACACCGGGGACGGGGACTTTTTAAGCGGGCCCCCAAAAATAGCAAGCACGTCTTGGAGGGTGTGGATCAGTGCCTCTGGGGCTGGAGATTTCACATGTCAGTAGATCTTGACGTCAGCCCATCTGGGTCCCCCTCAGGTCATGGGATGACTCTTCATGCCTGCTAGATGTACCTGCTGGCTTTAATGTTCCCCTTGGGGAAGCCTGTCAGAGGTTCACTGCCAGCTGCTCTTCTCATTAGTCGCGAGGTTAGCATCTCGTCAACCACGGCTTCGTTAGTGCCGTGACTGCCCTTTGATACTTTCTGGAGTGGCTTGTTAGTGTGTCCCCAAGGGTGTCCTCCCAGTCTTCACCCTCTGTAGTGTGTCAGCAGACCATGCAGAAGCCATCCCGTCTTCGCAGTCATCGCACTCGAACAGCGCTGACACCTTTAGTCTACCATTGGCCCAGGAGTGAGAGATGGCGCTCGCTACGGGTCTGGGTGTGGCTCCGCTGTAGGTTTGGTTCAACAGACATTCCCACACACCAAAGCAGTCAGTGCCAAGCCAGAGTGCCCTGCCAAACAGTAATGGGCTTTACAGACAGCTCAGTAGGGCTGTAACGCACAGAGATGGCAGTCATTGATACCTTCTATACCCGCTCATGAGCTCATATTTCCTGAGGAAGGTCTCAGTGAAGTCTCTCCTCTTATTCTGGTTTCTCTTGAACCTGATTGCACTCCTGAAAGGCGATAATGCATCTACAGGTGATTTATAATCGTTTTTACATGCTGTACCATGTCATCATAAAGTCTTGGACGTCTAGTTAAGCAGCAGCCAGGCTCATTGTTATTATGGAGAAGGTCGCTATGAGCTCTGGAAAGTGGTAAAGGCAGGCAATCTTGTTAGGAGGCTCCTAATGGTCTGAGTATGGTAGCCATGAGCACATCTCATTCGAGACTAGAAGGTCAGGAAGACATCTGTAGAGAGATCCTCAAAAAGCCTGCTAGAGAAGGACGGCTCCCTTCGAAGCAGCTGAGCCCGTCTCTCGGCTTTGTTTGGACCATGATTTTAATTCTGCTCACGGAGCATCACTGATCACGGTCATTAAGCAGTCATCTAACAGCTTGCACTAGGCCAAGGGAAGGGTCCTCTGTCTGTCAAGGAGCTGTCAATCAAACCCGGGGCCCGAGATATCCCTCAGGATGTTACCTTGGGTGGACGATATGGGGTTTCATCTTAATTATTAAAAATAACAGGAGGTAAATATTGGGGTTTCTCCTGAGGGTATGTAAGTGGGGATTGAGGTTAATGAGTTTCAGGCCGGTCTTGCTGCTCGCCTAGCTATGTGGATGTTTACTGAGTGTGTGATCCGTCTCCCGTGTGTCTGACAGCTGGCTTTATTGTGGTGTCGGTGAGAAGGAATTCTGCAGCAGAGCTTCTGTTCCTCGGTCTGCCTCAAGCAGCTAGGCAGGGTGCAGTTCTCATTTGGCGCTCGGGGGGGCCTACGCACACACAAGCCATTGTGTGTCCAGGGAGGAGTAGCGGTATAACAATGCGTGTCTGTCCGCCGCTGGCACCTCTCTGGATGTCACCGTCCCTCCCCCAACGGGGAGCTGGCACTGGGACCGGCTGTCGCGGTGGCGTAGGCGGCGGGGTCTGGGCAGGAGCCTCCAGAAGAGCGTGAGGAGAGCCGCCCGGCCGTCGCTGCGGGACATGTCCCTGAGGTCGCTGAGGATGAACATGGGCGTTTCCGCTGAGCGCTTCGGCTCCCTGTGCCGCCGGTGGCTAACCCGGGTTCAGAGGTCGGTTCCCTCTCTCCTCCTCTCCTGCTGTTTCTCGCACACTCGGTCTCTCAGGTTCTGTGCCATATTGCAGAGGCTTCACAAAACCATCCGGGACAGCCTGGACAGGCCCGGACACGCTCTGCGTCTTGGTGGTCCGGCTGAAATGACTGCATGGTACCGATCAGGCCGTTGGTGCCGTGTCTGCGATTAAGGCTCCTTCTCTCTGCTTGTATTCTGCTGCTTTACTGGACAGCTATATTACATTTTTGGTCATATGCTCATTATGCATATGTGCGCTACGTATGTCTGAAATGGGCTTTGAGGCCTGTGTGTGTGTGTGAGTATTGACTTTCATGGATGCTGTTTCCTGGTTAACACAAAGATATTTGAGCAGTCACCATGCCTTTAAATGTCACATGACTTACTCCCAGAAATCCCAGCAGGTTCTGGAAGAGCCAGTGGGAATGTAACGATCTTGTTATAGCACCATGGGGCTCCTAGAAACCCCGGGTGTGTGTGTGTGTCTGTTTAGCTGAACACACCCTGCATTTGGGCATGTGAGATCTTCACACTACATTCTGGTTGGTCATGACACAGTGCCCCCTTTTGTCTCCCCTCTGTCAGTAACGGGACCACCAATAAGATGAACGGAGCTCTGGAGCACTCGGACCAGCCTGACCCCGATGCCATCAAGATGTTCGTGGGCCAGATCCCACGGTCCTGGTCGGAGAAGGAGCTGAAGGAGCTGTTCGAGCCGTACGGCGCCGTCTATCAGATCAACATCCTTCGAGACCGGAGCCAGAACCCACCACAGAGCAAAGGTACCAGAGCTTGGGCCGCATGGGCCTTCAGGGCCGAGGTTATTCGCTGAAGCTCCCATCTAACCAACTTCTTGTCGAATTAACCAGTTAGTTAGTTGGTCTCTTTTTATGTGACACTTACCTACTCCTGCTTGAGGTATTGGCCTTATTTCTGGTGTCTCGTCCATAGCTAACATTTCCTCAGTGTTTCCGCAATACTGTGCGGAGCCATACTGCCCCAGTCAGGCCAGCAGGCCGGCATTTAGCAGATGACCCGATGAACCTTGCTCCGCTTTTCCAGGCTGATTTGCTGGCTTCCAGGTAAACAGAAAGCAGTGCTTGTGAGCCACACTGTGGCAGGATTAATTCCCATTCTACCTGGAGGCCCAGGGTCAGGGAGGTCACCAAGCCACCCGGTTTCAATCTGCAGGTGCTGAGACAGGCCTGTAGGTGGCACTTTCATGCCTTAACGGGTCAGGGGGGTCATGAGCACGGAGCCAGTACTGCCGCTGTATCAGCCTGTGTCTGGCGGTATTTCACTGCAGTATTAATAATACAGTGCTACAGTGCATATGTAGGTCTGGCAGATCATTTCACTGCAGTATAAATTATGCTGGGATACAGTGCATATGTAGGTCTGGCAGATCATTTCACTGCAGTATAAATTATGCTGGGATACAGTGCATATGTAGGCCTGGCAGATCATTTCACTGCAGTATAAATTATACTGGGATACAGTGCATATGTAGGCCTGGCAGATCATTTCACTGCAGTATAAATGATACTGGGATACAGTGTATATGTATGCCTGGTGGATCTTTTCACTGCAAATTTCCCACTTGTGGGACTAATAAAGGATTATCTTATCTTAATAAAAATAATACAGTGATGCAGTATATACGTAGGCCTGGGGGTCTCTTCAAGATGCCAGTGCGTGCATGTGAAAAGAGGCAAACTTGTGTGTTCAGTACAGCCAAGGGAACAGTCATCTGATGCCTGCCTGTGATTGGCAAGCATTTGCATCCTGGTGCTGGGAGGTGAGGGGACCAGGTCGGGGCCTGTGGTTCCTGGGGTTTCCTTATTGGCTGGTCGCTTACCTTCAGGGGTCTGCCAGGCACGCTTTAGATGGTCTATTTCGCATCAGCTGCATTTGAGCTGTGGTGATTATCTACAGGGGGTCTCACTTGATTTGATTGTCGCAGCCTCTCACATGGGGTAGCCAGGGCAGCATGCCTGTACCCATACTCGTACCTGTGTGTTTATTCCTTGTAATCTGGCTATTAAATTCTGATTGTTTTCTTGTTGGTGGGTCAGTCATATTTGGGTGTTTTTTTTTCAGTATCTTTTACAAGTTGCTTAAAAGGCGTCACGAAACAAAAACGGCGTTTGAGTTTGGCAGCAGTTCTGACATGTTTGTGCCTGTTATCTGAGGGGAGTGGCTGGAACATGGTGCAGGGACCAGGCAGAAGATCCTGAGATGATTCTCTGCAAAGATGGGTTGGAAAGTGCAGTGTGGATACCGATGTGCAGCTTGACGCACATCAGCCTGTCATGCTTGTTCGGGTGGAGCTGATTCACGGTGTATTACAGGCGTTTTCTCTGTCCTTTTGTCCCCTGTGCATCACACAGGAAACCTCGGTCAGAGCAGCAGGTGGCTGTGGGACTCTGCCGGTTAGGAAATGCTGTCATTTTGTTGACATCGCTGTTGTATTTATACACACCCTCACCGGAAAGGGGCTGCTTGATGGGTCTGTCCGCATACAGGGCCAACCCCCCCCCCCCCCCCAACCTGAGCCGCACCTCCTCCTCTACTCGAGCATCGGCGCTGTCTGCTCTCTCCGTTCCTGCTCCTACTCCTATCAGAGCCACTCCTCCCTCCTCCTCCGCACGTATTTTATTTTCTTGCTCTTTCTAAGGGCATGATGCCATGTTCGTTGTCATTGTCATCCCCGGTGCTTTTCCGGGATTTGACGATGCCTTCTGTGTGGTGGCTTTTTGCTTCGTCTGGTCTGGTCTGAGTCTGGCTTGGTCTTTGTCCCTACGTAGCCTGGCCGTGGCCTTGGTTGGGCTGCAACGTAGGTTCTGCTGGGCCCAGAGCTGGCCTCGCCTTGTTTGACGGGGTCACTCGAGGCTTAACTGGCCCCAGGATGAGGCTTTAGCTGTAACTGCCCGATTGACTGTCAGTGGAAAGCTCTCGAAAGGTTTCCTGTGTATTCTGGGCTTATCTGAGCGCTCTGTGTAAACTGCTGCTGTCTGGCTGAACTGGAGCGTCAAGCCGCCCCTTCAGCTTTGGCCACGTCATGTGAAGGATGTGCTTGGCAGGTCTGCTCTCTTCCAGATCTTTACAGTCCCCTCTGTCTGTCCCTGATGTGCCGAAGAGCAGATTGATTCTACCGTCAGCCTTAATGACCTTTTTAAACCCACAAACATTATGAAACAGACTTAAGTCACATCCGTGTTCCCTGTACTTTGGGGCTTCCTGCTTGCGTGATGCTGGTTACGTGTCAACGCAGGGATCCACGGCCCATTCCTGGTCTTCAGTCCATCTTGTCCGCCCCCCCCCCCCCAATGCCATCACTGTCCTGTCTTGTCCTTGTCGTCATTCGGTTGTTGGGCGGGGGAGACAGTCGCAGGCAATCTAGCAGCACCATCCACATATCATCAGCTCTGCCGATGTGTGTTCAGTGCCCCGTTCACCTCCTCGGTCCTCCCTCTGTTTCTCTGTCTGTCCAGGGTGCTGTTTCGTAACGTTTTACACGAGGAAGGCTGCCCTGGAGGCTCAGAACGCCCTGCATAACATAAAGACCTTATCTGGGGTGAGTATGGCCGCCTTGCCGTCTGCCTTTGCCCTGTTCATGGTGTGCGGTTGGTCTGGGCCAGCGGGGGCTCTGATCAGCACCTCCTTCCGAGGGTAGTTACCACACTTTGGCAGCAGAGGGTGGGCTGCGGTCGCTATGGAAACCCTGAGACGGAGGCGGGTGGCGGAATACGGAGTTAACTTTTTGACAGCGCGGCCCGGTTATGTCACGTTCACACCTCTCTCACGCTTGTGAAGTGAGAGTTGGCATTTTCGAAGATATGCGCCGATCCGCCATTTGCCGGAAAATGCCGGAAGACGGGCGCGTGGCCACTTGACGGAGACGGGGGATGGACATCTTCCCAGTAAATGGGCCAAGCTGTGCCGCCTCCACCGTCCGCCGGCCTCAGCCTGGGCCCAAATCGCTCGAGACATAACACACTGAGGGATTTATCTGCCTCTGAGCTCGGGGTGTTGAACACGCCGCTGTAGGGATTAGAGGTATGTGAGTGCTGTCCTCCAAAGAGCCTCTGTGCCCCCATCCCCAGCCCACTTCCTGCCTGTGCACCCCCTCTGCTCCCCAGCTGTCCCAGAGACCCCTGTATACATTTGCTGTTCTGGGCTCGTGGCCTCTTGCCAGTGAGATGGAGGAGCAGGAAGACCATCAGTGCCATGACTCAGCATGACTGACCCCCACATACAACCCCCCCCACCACAGTGGCACAGTACCCATCTTGCACTGTTGAACGCTGGATGTCAGAGGAAACCTTTGAGTGACATCTGGTGCCAGTTCTGTTCATAACGTCCACATTTTTGTTCAGGATCTTAGGTTGAATATACAATTGTATGCATGTGATGTAACTGTGTGTGCAGCATTACTGTGTTTTTGTGTGTGTGTGTGTGTGTGTGTGTGTGTGTGCAGCATTACTGTGTGTTTCTGTGTGTGTACATCATTACTGCTGTGCTAATTTTATGATGTCAGTTTAACATCAGGTTTCTGCCTTTTCATGTCTGAGATGTGATGGGTCTGTGGGCTCTTGAAGCTGGCAGCTGAGGATTTGTCCTTGTGAGTTACTCTCTGGAACTGCTGGGCGGAGCATTAATTTGCTGCTCGCTGTGGCACCATCCTGTCCCCCATATGAGCATGTGCGAGAAGCCATGAGCTCACACGCAGTTACTCGGTGTCATGGCCCAGGGGGAGGGACAGTGGCACCTGTGAGAGAGGGGGGCTCAGTGGAAAAGTGGGAGAAGCTAATCCTGGGATTTCTGGGAAGAAGGATTTTAACTGAGAATCTTATTGGATTGTGTGCTGGAAAGTGCATTGTACAACGGACACACACACTCACACAGGCTCACAGACACGCATACAAGCTCACAGACCCTCTGCTTTTTCATAGACGCCCACTGTAAACAGCACCTGCAGGCCTAGTGCCCGTCAGCAGTGTCATTACAGAAGCTCATTACAGGAATCAATTGAATTAGGGCAGTAATTGCAGGCATGGCGTGTGAATCCCTCAGAGCGGCGATAACAGCCTGGCCTGCCTCCCAGGGGGAGGCTCTTATACTTACCCCCCCTCCCCCCCTGGGGCTGTGAAATGCTAAGACTGGAGTAGCGATGAGTTGCATGTGCAGTTTGGGGGGGGGGGGGGGGGGGCGGGGGACCACAGGAAAAAAAGGCAAACACCCGCACGGTGAGGAAAGCCCAAAAAACCCAAGAAAGTGGTTGCCCGGTAAGGCGGCACCCCCCCCACCCCCCGGGGGTGAA
>JAODJX010000001.1:7515508-7531058 GCA_026776945.1 Isichthys henryi | reverse complement strand
CCCCCCCCCCTCCCCGCAACCGGTGCGTACTCTACCTGGCCTGATGGATACCCTCTGCCGCCCCCCCCAGGTATGAACGCACTGCAGCTGCAGAACTTGGCCACACTGGCTGCAGCGGCGGCGGCGGCACAGGGCACTGCCAGCCCCTCCAGTGCGGGCGCCCTCCCTGCCAGTGGTGGTGCGCTTGGGGCATTGGCCAGTCCAGGTAAACTGTGTGGCTGGGGGCAGCACTTTGTCCTTCAAACACACATCCACACTTGGCTGCTCTCTCTCTCTCTCTCATTCTCTCACTATCTTTCCCTCTTGCTGTCTTTCTCTTACACTCTTTCTCCATGTCCCCCCCCCTCTCTCTCCCTCCTCTCCCTTTTTCTCTTCCTGCTTCCATTTTCTTCTCTCTCTCTCTGTCTGCCTTTCATTTCTGCATTATTCATCCTTTCCAGTCTCTCACACCTTCCTTGCTGCCTGATTCTCTCCTCTTTTTTTTGCAATTCCTCTCCCTCCCTTTCTCTGCCTGCCCTTCATTTCTGCATTATTCATCCTTTCTGCTCTCTCACACCTTCCTCACTGCCTGATACTCTCTCTCCTTCTCCCTTCTTCTCTATTCCTCCTTCTCCCTCCCTCCCTCCCCCTGTCTGTCTGCCCGCCCTTCATTTATGGATTTTTCATCCTTTCCGGTCTCTCTCTCACACACACTTTCCTCTCACACACGCTGCCTGATACTTTTTCCTTCTCCCTTCTTCTCTCTTCCTCTTTCCCTCCCTCCCTCCGTCTGCCCTTCATTTCTGCATTAATCATCCTTTCCAGTCTCTGTCTCTGTCTCTCTCTCTCTCTCTCTCTCTCTCTCACACACCTGTCTGATCCTCTACCCTTCCCTCCCCCCCGCAGAAAATCAGATTCTTGCATTTTTAATTGAGTTGTTAGTGTTTATTTTGAAGTTTCTCGTCTCTTATTATTCAGTGTTTTTTTTTTTTTTTTTTTTTTTATTTTTAAAACACCACCCAGCATCAAACCGCCAGCTCTCTCCCTGGCACTCTGTCAAAAATCCAAGACACTAAATAAATTGCAGAAAAGAGCCATATTTACAAGTGAAATGTAATGGGGTCGTGTCTGCTGGCCTGTCCACCCACATACCTGCGAGTGGATTCACGCCGTGCCGTGGCATGCTAATGAGCCGTGTGTGTGTGTGTGTGTGTTTGCTCTGAATTCATATTCCATGTAGCATTATGAAGTACCAGAAATTTAGTCTCCTTAATGTCACAGACCAGTCAGATGTCTGGACACACCTGCTTTTATGTCGTTTATACCCCTTATAGTGAGAGACCTCAGCAGTGAAGGAATACCTAACAAATATCGCCACAGTGTTCAGCATCTCAAACTTTTCTCAAATTTTAGACTCTTAAAAACAGCCCCCTTTCGCTTCTATGACAGCATTGCAGACTCTTGTCATTCTCTCAATAAGCTTCCAGATGTAGCCGCCTGAAATGCTCCTCCAACAGTCCTGAAGGAGTTTCCATAAGTCCTGGGCACATGATGGCTACCTGCTCTTACTCTTCATCTGAACTCATCCCAAATCAGCTCTGTAGGGTTTAGGTCAGGGGGATTGTGGGGGCCAGACATGTGTCTATCTCTTTGCTTGTTCAGCACTCTATCTCTCTGCTTGTTCACAAGATAATACTTACTGTATAGCCTTAAGGTGTGCTTAGGCTCATTGTCTTGTTGAACAACAAATGATTTTCAGACTTTTTGACATTCCTTGACATTTTGACATTGTGGGGACCATTTTTCAGGTCCCCAAAAAGATCTGTGAATGCAATCAAAAAACTAAAAATGCCAAAAGCTTTGAATTTTGTTTGATTATATATGGTTAAGGTTAGGGCTGAGTTAGGGTTAAGGTCATCATGTTGTGATCAGAATTTTCCCCATATAAATGAATGGAGAGTCCCCACAAAGATATAATTACAAACCTGTGTGTGTGTGTCTGTGTGTGTGTTCTTTTGCATAAAATGTCAGATTGTATTATCCAGCTCAGACTAGTGTGCCCAGAAGGGGGCGCTCTCATTCCTGGTCGTGCCAGCACTTAAGCAGTCTGGGCCATTTGGGTTAGAAATACTCGCATGCAAGTGGGTTTGTGGGGTCAGTCTCTGCTTTCTAACTTCTGCCCCCCTGCCCCAAAGCAGCAGGGACAACGCCCAGCTCCAACGCAGGAGCTGCCATGAACTCGCTGACCTCCCTGGGCACCCTACAGGGGCTCGCCGGTGCCACCGTGGGCCTCAACAACATCAACGCACTAGCAGGTAGCGTCAACAGTGAGTATTCCCTCCTTCGCCCGCTGTCCCCCCCCCCCACACCCTGTCCATGTCATGTGACTCCCGAGAGACATTCGCTGAGCTAAATCTCCACCCGGCCACTTAGTACGGCCACAGGCGGCAGCCCGTCACAATCGCCGCCGATTCCGAGAGACGGCGGCCATGTTAGCTTGCTGGGAATGTGTGGGGGGGCGTCTTTCTCAAACTCTCCAAAAGGATATTTATTCAAATAACCAAACCTAGGGTTAGTTGGCGGTTTTCACCAGTGCATGGTAGTTACTGGTGTGTAGTATTTGGTTGTTTGGTCGAATATGGAAGGTCTCGCGGACTCTGTGGCTTAATGAGTGATTGCTCCCCCTTCAGCAGACCTTCCCTCGCTGTGTTTTTTTGCTATTCTTCGCCATTATGAGGCACCTTTCCCACAGCCCCTGACAAATTTAAGTTAACGACCACGGCCTGTCAGGTTTGGCCTCGTTACCGTCTGTCTCCCTGGAATAACGAGGGTCCTGCGCCCCTTCTGAGCGGATCGCCAGCGTATTTTGGGCGAATTCCGGGTGGAGATGAGGGGGGGTGTCTTTCGTGAGGTCACCTCCATCATCCTGCTGTTTCTCTGGCTGCCTGAATGGGCGGCCCTCTGTGTGCGTCTGCGTGTGCCCATGATTTAACTGCACGTAACTCAGCGGCCAGTGTGTTAGGTACGTCTCGTTGACACATGTGGCAAATCATGTGGTCGTAATTCCATACACAGAGGATCGGTTACTGTGAACGACTCGGACATGTGATCTGAGCGATTTTTAAATGCGGTGTAATTATTGGTGCTAGACGCCGTGGCTCCAGTGAGACACAAATGGCCACCATCCTGGGATATTCACACCCTGCGGTGTCTTGCGTCTACAGAGGCTGGTGAGAAACAAAATCATCCAATCGCGGGAAGGTCTGAATACGTGTTGATGAGAAGGGCCAGAACGGGCAGGACTCATTAAAGATAACAGGAAGAACACAAGTGCAAATGATAACGGCTCAGTGCCACAGTGATGTGTGGAAGGGGAAGACTCTCAGAAATGCATATTCGGTGTGGTTCTGGGGGCAAAAGTGGGTCCTACCTGAAACCAGAAAGATGTACCTTACAAAGTGGCCACTGGGTGTATCCCTGCGATTGACATGCATCTAAATGTATTTCTGCCTCATTTATGTTTTTGTGTGTGTTTGCATGTTTTTGCGTGTCTGTGTGTGCGTGCGTGCGTGTGTGTTTGCGTTTCCGTGTGTGTGTGTGTGTGCGTGTGTGTGTGTGTTGGCATGTGTTTGCGTGTGTGTGTGTTTGCATGTGTGTGCATGCGTGTTTGCGTTTCCGGGTGCGTTCTTGCGTGCGTGTGTGTGTGTCTGTGTTTGCGTGTGTGCGTTTCCGTGTGTGTGTGTGTGTGTGGGTGCGTGGACCCGGTACGACACTGATGAATAAGTTCAATCTTCTTTCTTTATTGTTGGGTTTTATGTAAAGTTGCTCACCTGCTCTCAGGTATGGCGGCCCTGAATGGCGGGCTGGGGGCGGGGCTGGGGGCGGGGCTGGCCGGTGGCTCCACAAGCTCCGTCGACGCCCTGAGCCAGGCCTACTCAGGCATCCAGCAGTACGCAGCGGCCCTGCCCACCCTGTACAGCCAGTCGCTGCTGCAGCAGCAGGGAGCCGCTGGAAGCCAGAAGGAGGGTGAGTGTGGAGGGCAGCAGGGACACTGGCGCTCAGGGGGAGGCAAAATTTAACCAGACTAATCTGCCTGTCCCTCCCTCCTCAGGTCCGGAAGGTGCCAACCTTTTCATATATCACCTGCCCCAGGAATTTGGAGACCAGGACATACTGCAAATGTTCATGCCCTTTGGGAATGTGATCTCGGCCAAAGTCTTCATCGATAAGCAGACCAATCTGAGCAAATGCTTCGGTGTGTAGCCCCCCCACGTGCTCCGGCATGCCCTGACACATTTCCACATACTACGACACACTCCAGCACCCCCTCACACACTCCCACATACCACGACATACTCCGGCATGCCCCAACACACTTCCACATGCCACGACACACCCCGGCACGCCCTGACACACTTAAATGTGCTACGACGTGCTCCCACACTCTCCAACGCGCTGCTAGGCTGGTTAGGAATTGAATGTCTGTCGCCTGTTCCAGTCCCGGCCTCATGCTGCCCACTGGCAATCGCCGGGGCTCTTCGGAGTACATTGGACGAAGACTGTGTACACAAGCACAATCACGTTGTCTGTCTCCCTGCCCCCCCCCCATCCCAGGCTTCGTCAGCTACGATAATCCGGTGTCGGCCCAGGCAGCCATCCAGGCCATGAACGGCTTCCAAATCGGCATGAAGCGGCTCAAGGTGCAGCTGAAGCGCTCCAAGAATGACAGCAAACCGTACTGATCTTAGCACTAGGGCCCTTAGCGCTCCCGTATTAGCACTGCTAGGGTAAGTCCTCCATGAGCCACCGGGGTCTGACTGCCTCTCACCACCAGGGGGAGACAAAGTCTCCTGTTTCTTTTTGAGTCGTTACTGAGCCTGATGCTGTTTTTCTTTATTGTTTTGTTCTGTTTATATTTTTCTACACAAACGCTTCCATTCCCATTATTAGTTTTTCATAGACTTTCAATGGACAAACCGCTGTTATTAGCTTTTTAGTTGTGTAAAAAAAAAATATATTTTTTTTTTAGTCAACTATTTATTACTGTTGGGGGGGAAAAAAATCCACACAGTGTTCTCTTAACGAACCTGGGATGGAGATTGTTGGTTTTTTTCTTTTTTAAATTTCTGTTAGAGGCAGGCGTTTGCACTTTGACCTCACGCCCTGGTGCCAGAAGGGCGGCTTGGTCCCTGCCCTGGCACTGGGGTGTACAGGCTTAATGCCACACTGGTCTTGCCCGTAGTCGCCGGCACCAAAACCGAATGCTTTCCAACCACGTTTAACGTTAGCGGTGATTTTTATTTAGCGAAGAATTAGACTATTCATTACTAGGTCAGATCACATTGGTCTTTATTTAAAAAAAAAACGGGATTCGTGGGTAGTAGATCTGGAAATGTGGAAGCTCTCTGAAGGAGGCGTGTCACTGGAGGCAGGGCAGAGGTACTTGATGTCTCTCGGAAGATGAAGTTCAAGTACTGAAAGCCGCTGGCCTGTACAATATGTTTGTAAAAAAAGCAGTTCTATTTTTATACAAAAAATTTTTACTGCCTCAAAAAAAGACTTTATTTATTGCCTGCTGTTAATTTATTGGATACTTAATGAGCAGATTTTCGCGGATGCGAAGCCTTCTGAAGGAGTCCTGTAGAATCGAGAGTCTTGTGCCAAGAGAACAGAAATCCCATCTGCTCTCTGGAGCCGCAGTCACACCTGTCTGCTTTGCTCGTCCTCTCTCTCTCTCTCCCTCTCTCTCTCTCTCTCTCCCCCCTGTCACGCTGTCTTACTCCTTTCGCTGTGCGGCCTTGTTCCCACGTCGTCTGTGGCGTCAGTCTCTCTCTTCCAAAACAGTATCCATCTTCTTGCGTCCCATTGGACCCTGGTCCCCGATGGATCTCTTTGGCCGCAGAGAGTGTGTGTGGCTTTGTCTGTGTGTGATTCTGTTTTTAATGTGATTTTTCTCCTGTGTGTATTATTTCGATATGAAACGTAAAGTGTGCAGTGCCAATTATCCTGACCGTGCTGCCGTCTCCGTCGTCCTGTGGCCCGTCTCCGTGATGGATGTGATGGATGTTCCGTTGCCGTGGCGACTCTGTGTGTAATCGTCTCCTTTGCCTTGTTCTCTCCCCTAGACCAGCCCCATGCCTGTTTGCCCATCGTTTGCTCGCTCGCATGTCTGCGTGCCGTCAGCCCCCAGCGTCTGCCCCCCCAGAGTCAGGCCCATCGTCTCCTCATTCTGTCCCGATGTCTTTCCCAGCTCACCCAACCATAACCTGATCTCCTCTTCCTGACCTCCTGAACCTAACTTGGTCTTTTTTTGGAGTTTTTTTTTGCATGACCTCATTTTGACTTTTTTGAACATTGAAGGCAGGTTTGGGTGGGGTGGGAATTCTGTGTGAAAAAGCCTGAAATGGAACAGGAAAGGCTATTTTGCAAAGGGGGGGGGGTGTTTTGCATTGTCTCCATGTTGGACTTTTGTTTTTCTTTTTTTTTAATTGATGAAATTAAACTTGAAAGTACAACATAGGGGTCGGCATTTGCTCCCCTGCCCGCTGCCAGGGGTTGGGGGGCACGGTGTCGGTTTCTAAGGCAAACAGACTACTTCCAAACAGTTCTGAAGAAAAACAGCAGACTGTGTGAGTGGTATTAATCTCTCTCTAGTGGTTTTTACATTTTTCAGGCAGTGTAAAGATTTTGATAAGAGGCCATTTCAAGTGACTTTCTCATTCAAATCTATTGACAGAACCACTTTTTTTTCTAGAGTAGTTTAAAGTTAGAAAAGACAAAAACTAAAAAAAAAAAATATATATATATGAAATAAAGAATTGCCCTGTTTGGAGGGAAGCTACCTGTTCATGTCACCTTTTGCTGAACTGACTCTTAGTTAGACAATCCGTGGTTAAATGCAAAAGAAATGACTTATATTTTATACTGTCTAAATGTATAGATTGGGGGGGTTTAAAAGTAAGAAAAAACAAAAAAAAACAACGGGGGAGGGGGGGGGAAACTTGCGTTAACGTTGGTGCTTTTTGTGAATTACGTTGTGGAGTCATTACAAGTCCAAGGGTCTTAACTGTTATGTTTTAAAGACAAAACTAAAATTTGGTTTACTTGAACAATAGATGAAGCCTTCATATTATGATTGTTGCTATAATACTCTTCTTTCCTTTTTGTTTTTTCCTTTCTTTCTCTATTTGCGCTAATTCTTGTTTGGTAATTCGCTGTTTGCAATTCCAGAAAGTGGAGTATCGTTTGTAAGCGCTGAGTGTCGGTATCGTTTGTTTGTTTTCTTTCTTTCTATTGTGGGAAACAATTTGTAAATGTTTTGTTGTTCAGCAAAATGTGATTTTTTTTTTTTTTTTTTTTTTCCTTTTTTTCTTTTCTTATAAAGAGAAAAAAAACTTAAGTGGAGTTTAGTGCCAAAACTCAGAGGTCTCCTGGCCTGAATCTTCAGTGTACTTTGGGTGAACTTATTTGATAACATGGGTATTTTATTACTTACGTGTTTTGTATGGATCCATTATATTTAAAGACACAGTTTAAAAAAAAAAAAAGCTTAACTTGCTATTCTGTGGTCTTGTTGCCTGAAACTGTTCATGTTGGTTGCTTTTTATTCGTTTTTTTTTGTTTTTTTTTTGTAAGGATGGAAAAAGTGCCCGTCTGTCACGTGTACACACACGCCCCGCACACACACACTCAGACACGCTTCCCGTGCTGTGAAGGCAAACCTCACAATCCGCTCTCCATCTGCATTCATTGCGGAAGCCCTTCGTGGTCATGCCCCCTACAGGCAGACCTCTGGCGGTCACAGTCTGCAGGCGTGCACAGGCACATGCGACCAGTTATTGTGAGGGGGGAGGATTGAGCAGAGGCAGGGACACACTGAGCCCTGTAGTCTTTGTGTGGGTGCACGCCCTGCCCGCAATACCGTCAGAGGTCAGTCAGGTGCCGGGTGTCCGCTCTTCAGCTGTCACCAGGGGGCGCCGGCTTCAGAGGAGATGGCTTTTCGCAGTTAGCATTAGCGAGCCCGTTCTCTGAAAAGCCCCTCTGCCTGTAGCGGATAACTAGTGAAGGCACAACTGGGCCTGGCACCTGGACAGAGGAGGTGCAGAGGAGCAGTGATCCTCTGGTTCACAGGAGAGAGAGGAGTTGTCCCTCTTAATGAGCTTGTGAGGGAGCTGATGACTGTTTCTCTCTGATGGTCTGTACTCGTACCGTAGGCTTCATGTGAATCCATCTTTAATCGGTCATCAAACAAGTGTTCCGCTGTTTGTGAAGTATTTCAGGGTTCGTTTCAGCTGTATTTCCCCGTTTTTATCACCAACAGCAGTAGCTTCCTCGATCGTTATTGTCAGGAACAGGGGCCCTGAATCAGGATACGTGCATCTGACAGTGATACAGAAGACCGTCAGTCTGCCGGCAGGGTTTACAGTTGAGTTTATCCCTCAGGATTCCATATCTGTTTAGAGCAGTGCTTACAAATCCGGTCCTCTGGGATCCACAGCCAGTCCATGTTTTTGCTTCCTCTGAGCTCCCTGCCAGACGGTCCACATTTTTGCTCCGTTCCAGCTCCCAGCAAAAACTTGGACTATCTGTCGGCCCCCAAGGACTGGATTGGGAAACTGGTTTAGAGTCAAAAGGATTCAGGTGGTATTTTATCAAACTCACCTGTGGCCTTATTTTCGGGGGGGGTTCCGGCTCTCTGTATTATGTCTCTTGGTCGATTTGTAGGTGTGACGGGACCAGAACTTAAACAGTGAAGGCATTTAAAGCTCCTGGTGTAATTTTGCCCGGAGTCTGGCAGCGTGCAGTAAGGGAGGTGCCGGAATCATCAGGCAGAGCCCAGGCTGGGAACTGCAAATGATGCCTTAAATTGTACAGCAAACAAGCATGAGTTCAGATGTGTGGTGAATCAGCTTCGGTGGAAACGGGGAGTGTTTGGAGGCCGTCAGTGACCTAAACACGGTATCTGCAGAGCACAGAGGAAGCAGATGTTCAGCACTGTTGCCACAGAAGCGCGTCAGCTGTAGCTATAAGGACCTCTCTGCTTTTAGCAGTTAGTAAAATTCTCGAAGACCCCGTCCCTGTTTACCGTCTAGCATCCCTGAGAGTGCTCTCTTTGCCAAGATTTCTCAGGCAATCCACAGAGAATCCTTTCACCCCCCGCCCCCCCCAGAAAGGAGTACATCCGTGTTGGGTGGGGGCTGATCATCTCCTGCAGGTACCCCCTCTCCCCCCATTAATATCCCCAGAACCCCAAGAGCACGAGCTCTGGGGCTCCCAAAAGCACACTGCTGGGCAAAGAGGCAGAATGGGTCCCTTAGTGGGGAATGACTTAGAAGCACAATGTCCCCAAAGTTGGCTGCCCCCTCGGGGCCCCTCAGAGGGCCTCTCCGACAGTCGGTGAAGCAGAGCTCATTTCTTCAAAACTTCAAACCTCCTGTTTTTGTTTGTTTTTCTTGTTCCCTTTGTAATCGATGCCACAATGATAAACAATAAAAAAAAAACTTGTTTCTTTCCTTTTTTTGGCTTATTGCATTTGGGGGAGATTATGTGCCCATTTTATCTGCTGTGCTGTGAAAGCTTGTCTGTGGACAAAATATATTTCCTTTGGTTTGACTCCTAAGAATTTGCATAGTTTTGAGTATTTGTGTTGAGAAGAGCCAAAGTCCCCTGGGATTCTGTCGCCACGCTTTCGGTTCATTTGATGACACATTAGGCTTCGTCAATAGATGGGATTTTAAAAGTACAACTGAAGGCCGCTTAACAATTTCTACAACAGATTGTACTTATGCATTTTGTACTAGTGGAACTTTTTATACCGAGATTAAAGGGAAAAAAAATCCAAAAAACTGTCTGGCCTCATTATCTGGCCAGACGGCGAAAGCCACAAGTGGTTCCTGAGTCCGATTTCGAGATGGTGGTAAGGAAGAAGCGTTTTAATAAGATTTTTTTATTTTATTATTATTATATATTTTTTTTTTTTTTTTTAGATGTTTTTGGCTTTGCGATTCACATCCCACAGTCCCGCCTTTAGTTATTTAGTGGGACTGCTTTTATTTTGGCTGTTAAATACTTAACGGAAGTTTGTCGATTTACAGAGCGGTAAGTTTCATTTTATTCTGTATCATGCTGTTTATAACGGGGAAAAAAAACTTAGGATTTAGCCGTATTTAGTCACCTTAAGTGGATAAATGTATTAGACTATAGAAGCGTTTTCTTTTCTTTCCTTTCAGTTCTTTAGGTTTCTCTGTCCTTTTGCTGTGAACCTTACCTGTGTAGCTGGAGCAGTCGGACTTATTTTTGTAAACGTATGTTCTTGTGTGATGCAGTGTTTTTGTTTGGTTTTGTGTTTTGCTTTCTGTCTCCAATATTAAACCATTTTTTTCCTAATACCCGTCTCTCTGTGTGTGGTTGTGTTCTGGCACCTGTCTGGTTCTGTAACCGCATCCATGCTGCTACCCCCTCCATTCCACTCTGTGATCCTTTTCTGTTTTTAACCTACAGTCTGTTTTGCCCCAGTGGACACTCAGGCAAAGTACCTACGTCTGTGTGTGTTTGCGCACGTGCGCATTTTGTCCTGCAGTCGTCGTCGTTGCAGGACTATACCTGCCAGACTGGCACGGTTAACGTGACACTTTGCCGGTTCCTCAGTAACATTCTCCGATTTCACATTAACATCCCGTAACGTTCAACTTTCTTTGACGCTTTCCTGTGACGTGTGTGTGTTTTCCTCATTGGTAAAAACAAATTATGTTGTATTGCCGGTCATTGATTCAGCATCAAAGTATCCAAATCGGGCTTAGCGCCCATTGGATGATTGATTGACATGTGACATTCTGCTCCTCCCTGTGATTGGCTTGTGAGGCGCTCGGTCTAACAAGTGAATTACGGGTGACGTCCATGTCCAACTTCATCCATCAGAAGTACACCGTGGTGCTCATGCCCGTGCTGTCTTATACGTGCCTGTTCCTACCGCATGCCCAATCTTTGGGCTGTCTTTGCTCCGACCGTGAAGTTAGGGTTGGGACCTTGTCTAGCCATTATGTAACGTTACATACAAACTGGGACTGACTTTTAGCTCAGGTGTGATTGGATGTGTAGTATTAGGGCTTTCAAAGTGTTCCCCTAATGAGCAGAGTGACGGATAAATATAGCAAAGTATTTGTGTGGAGAATAAGGAGGGGAAAAAGTGAATAGATGGGGAGCTGAAAAGGCCACTGAGTTATACATTTTTAGGCCTTAATTCCCAGGAGTATATCAGTGACACCAGTGCGACTGTAGAGGTGTTAGAGTTTAAGCACTATCACTCATTGTCCTGTAGTGGAAGCGTGGCGTTGTGTTTTACTGATGTACGGCCTGATAAAGACAAGGATGGCGGGACGGAAGCAAGCCAAAGGAGGGCAAGAGAGAAGAGCGGGGAGATAACGGCGATGCAAGTGCGTGCAAAGGAGGTAAGAAATGCAACGCGCTGGAGCACTTCGTCAACGGGACAGCGGGGTGCGTAGGTGAGTGTTCGGGTAATGTGCTGCCGCTTTTTAGAAGCGGAGAGAGCAAATACAAACACATTGTACACCACCTGGAGGCAGAGAAGCGGGTGGGGGGTGGCACAGTAATGTTAGCCTGAAACGAGATGCATCACTGTGAAGGACCTGGGTCTTAGTCTCTGTGGTGGCGTCTCACAAATAACAGGAATACTTGGAAAGTGGTTGGGGTAGAGTCATTATCAGGGGTCAAAGGTCACCGTGAAACCACTGACATCACACTGACATCTTTTATTAAACAACACACACCAACCCACAGAAGGGGACAGGATGAGGTAACTCTGCCATTGAGGTTTATTAACAGTGTCTAAAGTACACGACATTCCTACAGGCTACAACCACTGTCCTTGTAGGGTGGCCCACAGAATTCTCGAGGGGGGGGGTGTTTAGGTGTATCAGTTTAAAAAGTCAATCTTTACAAACTGGTTCGCTTCCTTCCTATTTACAGTAACTTATTTTTAAATGCGATTGGCTGGAATTTGCCCCCCAGTTGAAGCTTCCCTGACACCGTGTCTCCAAATAGAGCCCCCGGATGCTGATGTAAACTGATTCATCCCTTCCTCATTAAAACTGGTTCAGTGCTGTTTGTGGAAGCAGGACTGGGCTGCAGCCAAGAAACGGCAAGTATGAAGGAGCAAAACGAAATATCCACAGTTCTCAAGTGTGGATGCAGTTTTATAAAATGTTGTGAATCAACAAGATTATGCGCTTCTTTACATAGTCATGTGCTCTGTCTCAGGCTTGAATAGGTGGCTGCTGTACTTCACTCGCAAAGCTTAGAATTTCAATCAGATACGACTTCATTTAGTACCGCTGCATAAGCCCACCTCAGAGGATGACATCAATCAGCTTCCGTTTGCAAAACACATTTTAAGCCTCAATATAACTCAAAACAATTTGATCACAGTATTTATGAGGGTCAGTGGGAAAACAACTCATTGGCTCAAAGACGAAACTCATCTTCGCAAATTGTACTGAGTTTAGGCAAGAGAGTATTCATGCATCTTAGGGTTAGGACCTCGAAGGGCAGTCAAGACGTATACGATGTCTGTTCGATCAATATCCTTCTAGTATGTTAATACTCCGCATTTAGTGCCTCATACTAAACTGAGTCCCGTGAAAATCTGTCATTCAATCTGTTCACATGCTGTGGGCACAGGAATACCAGACAGAAAATATGGTAAACATAGCATCAAAGCAAAACTCTCACTATTTTATAGTCAAAGTATACGTTAATAACACTGCCCGGGTACTTTTTTTATTTTAACATTGCAAAATTTAACAGTTGGTGGGTTATTTATAACCAGCCTGTGAACGTTCGCATAAATAGATTAGAGTAACACGAAGCTACTAAGACAGACTGGAAAAGCGCAGTTTATTATTATTATTATCGTACGTGTGATCTATTAAATGTGTTGCCTGGCTAAACCTGTGCTAGCGGATGCATCGTACAACAGTTGGAGGAGAAAATACGGATCTGAGAACTACACGTAAACATGTTGTTTTCATAGTGACCACAAAACGAGTCAGGCTCCAGGCTTAATGTCATCTGTTAATTTAACCCTATCGTGTGCTTTCAATTAACATACCTACATGGAGTCTAAACTTCCATCCCACACCTAGTGCACGATTCGGACCCGCAGCCTGCGCTTCGCCGTAAATAACATCACCGTGAAAGTCATGTCACCTCTGGATCGCGTTTGCCGATTTATTTCATGTGAAATGCCCAGTGGGTGGCTCCGGTCCATTCGCTAATAAACGTCGTTTCATAAGCAGTGCTGGATCCGTCATTTCCTCGGCGTTTGAAAGAAACCCAATCTCCCTGGCCTTTCTACATGTTTCATGTTTCGTTCAAAGAATCGGCGAGAAGCGATACACCGCTGATGTCCAGCCGTCTAAAAATATTAAGGAACGGCGCAACAGGCGCCGTGCGCTTTAGCCCGACCCCCCTCGGGGAAGCACAAGCGGGGCTCTCCCCGTGAGCCTGACCCACCCCCCGCTGATTTATCGCCAGTTCAAATGCTACCGAATAACCTTCATCTACAAAACATTCATCCCGGGTGCTCCTTGGTGACAGACCTGAAGTTTACGACTAAATAATGTATCTTCAATCCTGTTAAACCAGTGAAGCATATGACTAATAACAGCTGAAAGGTCAGGTGTTAATTAATATAGGCTCAGAGTGCGCGTTAACGTCAGTCTGTACTCGCTACGCAGTATTCATGCCTTATTTATGGCTTGGAATACAGCGTTGGCCGCTAGGGCTGCAGGTTCACGTCAAAATAGACTTTGCTGCCATCTAGCGACTAAATGAGACCGGTATCGTAACTCAAATATGATAATCTATTATTTTTCTCAAAAAGCAAAACGATAGTAATTTGTCATTGTTATATTTAGGCTAACAATTTTGTCTTTGAATTGTGAGACCATAAAAACAGATAGAAAACAAGTGTTACGTAGGCGGAAACAATTTGCAAATTTACCTAAATCTGCAGTTATATTAGTTAATCTGAAAAAAGCTGTTGCCTTTTCAAGAGTACAACAGAATATCCCTTCCCGGGGATTGTGGGGCCACCGCCTGTTAGATTACAGGTGAATGTTGTGATGCAGGGGTGCCCAATCTTTTTACTACTTTGACAACGAAAAGCACCCTGACGAACTACTGAATCGTGACGGTGCATTTTGCCGCCGACCGGGGGTGGTCGCCCTTGGTGTGTTTTTCCTGTCGCAATCGACCACCAGCGAAAGCAGGTGTCATCCATCATCTTGCAATCTCCCAGTGGCAATCGACGACTTGCGCACCCCTGTTCTGAGGTCATCTGCTGAATGCTTCCAAACTGCACAATCTTAAAATTTATAGTGAATTTTGAGCATTATGTAACTAAAGATTCAGAATGAATCATCTCTCATTACTGTGCCTTTGTTCCTCGTTTTCCTCTCACGCTGTTCGATCTGACACTTAGCGACTTCCGAATGTCTATTTTCTGTCCTAATTGAAAGTTCATTTCATTTTTAACGTTTGGTAGCTAGAGGGCCTTCTGGTTCCTGCTCTCCTGCCAGGAGGTTCCTCAGGGCCTGTTTGACGCGAGCGCCAACTCCCAGGCTAAAGATGCGTGCCGCATCCTCTTTAACAGCAAAGCTAATTAGGATGAAGACATCTGTCACTGCTCTCTCCCGGGTGGAGCTTCTGTCTCACAAATCCAGTTTGTTTACATTTATTTCATCAACGGACAATTTGTGTATTTACATCTAGGCCTCTTAAGCGCCAGAACTGGAACCTGAGGATTACAAATCGACATCCTTAATCTAAAGCGACTCGCTTTCACATGTAAAGTCATAAATGGATTGTTTTTACACCAGGGGTGTTTCTCAGAAAAGGAATTCCTCAGCAACACCAAAGACCCTCCTGCAAGTTCCTCTGAAGAACCTTTTTGGTGACTCTGATCGATCCACGCAAACGGAATGAGCAGACAGAAAGCACACTTATTGTCAGGGGAATTAATTACAAAACATCAACCTCAATTTTAGGTACAACAATAAGCTCAATTTTCTTGTGACCCAGTGTTACCCGAACCCAGACAGCACAAAGTCATTACCCAGGTTCATGAACTTGATCCTAGCGAGAGGAGATTCCTTCAGGGATTTGGTGGAGGGGACAGGAGCGGGACACAACCGACCTGGCACAGCAATAGGGCAACACAGGGTATGTCTGGCACAATCACAGGGTAGCACGGGCCACGTCTGGCTCAATCACAGGGTGGCACGGGCCACGTCTGGCTCAATAACAGGGTGGCACGGGCCACGTCTGGCTCAATCACAGGGTGGCACGGGCCACGACTGGCACAATCACAGGGTGGCACGGGTCACGTCTGGCTCAATCACAGGATGGCACGGGCCACGACTGGCACAATCACAGGGTGGCACGGGTCACGTCTGGCTCAATCACAGGGTGGCACGGGCCACGACTGGCTCAATCACAGGGGGGCACGGGCCACGGCTGGCTCAGTCACAGGGTGGCCCGGGCCACGTCTGGC
>JAODJX010000001.1:7503398-7514334 GCA_026776945.1 Isichthys henryi | reverse complement strand
CACGACTGGCACAACCCCACGGTGGCACGGGTCACGTCTGGCTCACCCACAGGGTGGCACGGGCCACGACTGGCTCAATCACAGGGTGGCACGGGCCACGCCTGGCTCAGTCACAGGGTGGCACGGGCCACGTCTGGCACAGTCACACGGAGGCACGGGCCACGTCTGGCTCAGTCACAGGGTGGCACGGGCCACGTCTGGCTCAGTCACAGGGTGGCACGGGCCACGTCTGGCTCAGTCACAGGGGGGCACAGGCTACATATGGTACAATACCCTAACTTAGGACACTGACATTTTGGAAAATGCCATACTACTTTGGGTAAATTTGAAGAAAATTAATGAGCTTCGATGAAATCATATAAAGCCATCGCGAGGGTGACACGGGTGAGGACAGTAAGTGTGCCCCTGCACACCGCTCGTAAGAAGACCGAGAAACGCATCCATATTTCGGCAGCGAGCCGTGTGTTTTGCGGTGCCTCCGTCGAGTAAACAGGACTCATGTTACAACTTCTCAAAGTGCTGTAAACGGTGTAGCTCAGCAGCAAATAATCTCTAAAAAATACATTTCCCTTTAAAGTAGCATAACCGTATCACCAGTGTTTTATTTACCGTGAATAATAGTTTGCCGCTGTGCTTAGTATATTAAGTATTCCCTCGCGAGGTAAACACTAATTCAGTCACATAAAGGCAGTCGGAACTTTTATCGTGCATTAACGGAGTTACTAATGTGACTGGGGAAATTTCGGATTCTGTGTGATAATGTGTAAACTTTCATTAATGACACCCCCGCGAAGGCAGGCAGCACCTTGCCTGTGCGCGAAGGCTGGGTCGCTGACGCAGGCGTGCGGCCAGTCCCGACCCACAGGTAGGGATCACACAGCACAGTCCCGGCTCCACACTGACACGCTCTGCCGCAGCGCCTTTCCCCATCCAGTACGGCCGGCGGAATAAGACCAGCTGGCGGCGCATTGCTACCTGGATCTTGGACCGATTACAACGCGCCCCGCAGCGGCGTCCACGGCGAGCTGGCCGTGCGCTCAGATGTGCCCGGACGGCGGGGACTTCCTGGTGTGGGATCGATGGGAATTTTCGCCTCTGGTTTGAAAGGGGGACAAAACAAACTCTCTGGACGATGTGCAGGAGGCGAGCGCGGGCGCTGTAGATCAAGGTAACTCCCGGCCGCCTTATTCATCCTGATTCGAGGCACCTAAGCGTGGCCCGTTTTCCCAGCACACGCTGAGCCCGCACGGTGGGCTTTCCCTTGCCGGGGGAACATTTTAGCGCATTTTGGAAACACTGTATCCTGTTAATCTGGATTGGACCCTTTTAAGCAGCAGTGCCACCGTATTTCGTTATTTGTCGATGCGAGGCGCCCATCGGAGCCCTGAGCGCGCGGCCATGGCCGCTTTGCGCTTTCGGCATCGTGCGGGTCTTTAAATGTGAATTGAGGCACCGGAAACTTTATAACCATCCGTATGTATTGCGGCCTACAAGCTACCCAACGCCGTCGCCACCACCTACCCCCCCCCACGCAGTTGAGCCTCTCTTTACGCATCACGCAAGACGGGCGACCGGGTGATTTGATTGGCTGCCGAGCACGTCCTCTGTGCTGTCATTGGCTGCAGTCTGCTGTCGATCAGAATGACGTGAGAGTGTAGTGGGGGGGTCGCTGGGGGTGGGGGGTATCTGAGTTCGTCCGTAGCGATTCTGTTTCGAGTGAATTAAAGATAACATGCGTCAAATTGCTCCAGTCTGCCGGGTCGCTGCAAGCCGCAGAAACACGCCGGCCCTTTTATACATGAGAACATTAATCGTAAACTTGACGCTGCTGGTGTTTTTAATTCTACGTGCCAGTCCTTATCCGGTATTTTATCTTTTAATAATACGGCTTAAGGCATTCGTGCCGTACCAACATATGAATACAGGTGCCCCTGTCCGCGCGGCATGGCCCCCGCGTACTGGAGCACGCAAACATCCCTGCCGCCTTCCTGTGCCATCGCCGCCTTTCGCCATGCAAATCTTTCTATTTGTTGTCTCGGTTGCACTGTGTTATATTGTATTACTCGCATAAAATACATCACAGTTGCATGACATTTGTTTATTTGGTAGACCCTTTTCGGAAAAGCGACATAAAAGTGAGAGAAATACGTATACGTTGTAAATAAATGTGTTTTTAACTTCTGACGTTGTTCAACTCGACAATGCTCTTTAAACTGCCATTACATGCTGTCTACACGTGTGCTGCTGGATACTAGTCTTAGAAATCAGATGTTCTGACTTTAACCATATTTAACAAAACAC
The DNA here is from genome assembly GCA_026776945.1 of Isichthys henryi. Lineage (NCBI taxonomy): Eukaryota > Metazoa > Chordata > Actinopteri > Osteoglossiformes > Mormyridae > Isichthys > Isichthys henryi. The sequence continues at coordinate 7,512,033 of JAODJX010000001.1, read as the reverse complement.
CCCAAACTGACTGCATTTAGACACCAGCAATTATGCAGCAAGACTGTGCATGTGAGTACCTAGATAATGTCCCGAAGTCTGGCACACCCTCTCCTTCCCTGCCTGGGTGCACATTAGTCACGCCGTGTGTGGTGATGGGTAATGACAGCACCTGTTAGTCAAGCGCTGCTGCGTGATGATGTCAGCACGCATCTTCCATGCTAGTTGGCGGAAGACCCCGCTTCCCCACGCGGAGATCGGGTCAGATCAAGGAAAATCAGGGTCTGAGTGGTATGATATATAGGAGTCCTCTGGGAAGCACAGGAGGTAGGTACCTTCGGTTTAAACACCAAGTATTTGCTCTCCCAACACTGCAAGATTCGGAGTGACATATTCTATTAAAAAAAAGTTCAAATCTAATAAAGATAAAAGCCTACCACCGACCCATTCCCCACCCTCCCAACAGCAGACTCTATACCCCAGCCAAGTCCTGGGATTGTGCTGCAACAGCACTAGGGGATTATGGGAAAGGCTCATGTCACGGGAGTGCTGATTAGCACTAAAAGATGGATTGCTCTGAAAGTATCCTGTCCACACAAACGCACCCGCAGGAACATACAGAGACACTGGACCCCTTAACCCCTGTATGTCCAGATGTTGCCTGTATCTGGCAGTCTGCTTGCCCTGGCAGATGCAGGTTGTGGAATCACACCAGCTGACTGCAAACCGCCGCAGAAAAGCAGAGAGTCAGTAATGAAAGGCTGCTATGTTCAGTACTCTTGTCAGATTTGGTTAAAAAAACCTCTATGATCTGCTTCTGGTACCATGCTGACAGGGACCCAAAAACATTTGGAATATAAAGTTATTGGTCTGGGTTAGGGGCTCCGTATCGTTAGCAGCTCCCCTGCATGTTGACAATTCTGTGTTCAGACAGCGTGACCCCAGTAGATATGGCTCAGATCATCTCTCGCCTTTGGAGTACTTTGCCCTCTGATAGGTGGAGAAAGGCGTCTGTGTCCTGCAGCGATCGGCACTCATCCATGCATGTGTTTTTGTAAGGTTTTAGAAAGCCAGGAGCAAAATGAAATAAAGTTAAAATGAGTGAAATAAGTGTGGGAAAACACGTGTTATTCCTTTTTTTAAACTTTCTAATGCATTTTTGTGCTTCTCTGTCCATTTTGCCTTTTTGTGTTGTTCATGAAAGTACCGCCGTCCCCTTTCCGGAACCATCCGTCTGCAGTGCGTGGCATGGTGATCTCAGCCGCGTGCGGGCAGAGCGCTGCCCCTCATCTGTGCAGAAATCCTCTAATTACAGTAATTCACCTCACTGCTCCTCAAGGACGCTTTTCTGAGCTATCAGATTACGGCGGCTCACGCAGCTCCAGTTCTTTGTCAGATTACGGTCATTTACTGCGCGTGTGTGCGCCCGGGTTCGGGGGGGGTGTGTGTATGTGCGGCTTTGTATCTGGGCACTTTGTTTCCTTTGTTGCACTATGCAGCTGGATTTCCCCTTGGGATCAATAAAATATGTCAGTCCATCTAATCCAGGGGCAGACAATCCTGATCCTTGACTGCCGGTATCCAGCAGGTTTTCCAACCTACCTGGTCTCTGACGAACCACACCTGATCTCAGGCAGATAGTAACTCATTACGGTTATCGTTGCCCATCCCGATGTAATTAATCTGAGTGCTACCTAAGCGTTGGCTTGCACAGCAGTTTGCTCTGATTTTCCATATACAGTTGTGGAAAAAAAATCAAGACCATTCTGTATTTTTAAACAAATCTGTGTTTTAAATCCTGGTTTAATCCTGATTCTGCTGTCAGAAGGCTAGGCTGAGCAGCAGTTTGCTTCCTGGTTCAACATTTCTAAGACAGCAGTAAGCAAGAATAAAGTGAAGCAGGAGACACTGGGAACGACCAGAAACCAGGGGGCAGAAGCGACTTTTCTAATGAGATGACTGTTAAATTATCTGACAGTTTCTCATGAATCGGAGGATGAATCGAGTGACCTTCAAACAGAATGGGAAACAGTAAGTGCTGGTGTGAAATGCACTGCTAGGACAGTTCGTATCAGGCTCCTAGAAGCAGGACTGAAGTCCCATAAAGCCAGGAAGAAGTGCTTCATGAATGAGAAACGGGGAAGATCCAGGGTGCAGTTTGCAAAAAACGTATATTATTCACAGATGGACACCCTAAAATTGAGAAATGAGTGAAACAAAAATTTCTGCTGTGGTCTCTTCATTGTTTCCACGCCGGTAGATGTTTATTAACGCCTGTGATTCGTGTCCCAGAGCCACGGGCCCCTCACTTGTGTGTTTCTTGCACAGGTCATGACTGCCTCCAGGAGTGGACCTGTGACCAACAAGCTCACCTGTATTGAACTTCGCCTGTGCCCTGGGCTCCCACCATGAGTGAGTACTGGCGGTCAGCTGCCACGTGTAGCCGCCGAGATTAGCTGTGCTAACTGGGGTTTACGAGCGGGTGCCCCATGGGCAGTGGAGCAGGAAAGCAAACAGCTATTGGGGAGGGGTAGCTGTGAAGGAAGAACTAAAAAGGCTCTTTGTATCGTGGAACTGTAGCACATTTTAGGTTTGGCAACGGTTATAGTCAGGTTCTGGCAGTGGCCCTATGGGTAGAGATGGGTGCAGCTCTGCTTGCTGTATGGGCCTAGTCTGTGAGAGTGGGTGTGGCCTGTAGTGAATTAGGGTGTGGCTTGTAGTGACAGAGGGTGTGTCAGTTTCAGCTAAGATGTTGTTCAATGACATCATGGGCAAATAAAGACATATAATGTGCTTTTTATGTTTTTTTATATAAATTGTTTTTGGGGTATTTGAGGGATTGTGGGTGGGTTTCCCGTTAAGGGCTGCACGCCTTCTGTCTCTCACACACACCTGTTTGTACTTCTGAGGTCTTGTACTAATTTGCGTAATTACCGTAATTACTTGCTCGTCGCCAGCGCCTGCAGCGGGGGGGTTTCTGCTCCGACATTCATTAAGGGCTTGATGTTCGCGGCTCACAGGATGAGGAGTTTGTAGGAGGGGGGCGGGAGGTTGTCTAAGCCGTTTGCCTGTCGTGATGCTGCCTGAATGTACTACGGGGACCAGTGGCATGACGGCAAAGGTCAGTTAGCATCATTTACGCATAATGCCCCGAAAGTCATATTAGGAAAACTGTCTAACCACGGGGGGTGGGTGAGGGCGAGGGCGTCGTCCTGACGTCCCGAACTGTTTCGGGTCTGTCTGCCAGCGCCGCGATCACACCCAGCAGCGGCGTTGGCATTTCATTTACAGGTCGTTTGAGCACCGGCTGCTCCGGTGGCATTTGGGCTTGGCCCCAGCCGACTGCCTGCAGTCTGCCTGTCCTAAAATAAAAACTGGCGGCATAAAATGTGCCAGCGCGTTAATCCCATTTCTCAGACGCCTGCACAGATAATTTCAATAAATGAATTTATGATAGATTGAATGTCGTTAAAGTGGGCTTAACTCCGTACACCGCTGTGTGTGCAATCAGTCGTGAGGCTGACTGAGCTGAAAAAAATGGATTTTGTCAGGGAATCTGCAGTACTGCACTTTTTGCTGCGCTGTTCACTCTTCACCCGCTCATTGTCTCGCTTGCTCCCCGCAGAGCGCGGTGATGTCACTCTTTCTCAGTACTGAAGAGGCGACAGTTTGCAGGTTCATACACGTCCTGCCTTTGTTGCTGTGTTGTTTTTTTCTTCTTTTTACCGGTTTCATTCCCAGAACCTTGTGCTTCGCGGAATGTATGACTTAATGCTGTCTGTCTCTCCATCTGTAAGAGCCTGATGTTGTGATAACCAAGCATCCATTAATATTTTCGTGTGGAATGCTGTAGACCTTAATTCGTCACGCGGGTGTCATGGTGCATCATAAATACCCGTTTAATGTTTAAGCTGTGATTCACTTGCCTTGTTTGTTCGTGAGCTACCACTCTCCCAGTATGGGCGCCATTTCCTGCATCCCCCCCCCCCCCTCCTCCAAACTTCCTGCTACTGTCAGTCATACACAAATCTGCATTTTAAAATTCCTGCTAAACTGTCACAGACAGGCCTAAGTTCACTATAAAGGGGAAAATATTTCTTAAGTTTTAATAGCTTGGAGTCTTTTTGAGAAGTCTGTCATCAGAATTAATCTTTTAAAGAGAGTCTTGATCAAGAGGAGATTGTCCTGCGTAGGACAAGGTTAGTGTGAGTTGATAACCCACCCCCCGTCCCTCCCCACTACAGCCAGGCTGGGTCAAAGTTCAGAATGTCCCAGCATTCCACAGTGCTTATTCTCCTGCTGAGCCGAAGCTGTTTAAAGACAGGAAGTTGTAAAATAATACTCCTGATCACACATACTGCTGTGTTAATATGACAGTTATTCATGTTTATGTGATTCCTGTAAGACTAGGAGGGTGTGGTTGTTTTGGGGGGGAGACCCCCTCCTGCACACCTATGATCGAATGGTATGAGTATAAAGTGTGTCTTCGCTCTGGGAGGGTGGGAGGCAGACCAGCAGCAGTGGCCAAGTCTTGAGTGGGGGGTCGGTTTTTGCTAGGTTTCAGTCACATGGCAGACGACTCTTTTCGCGCGTTTTGATTGGCCCTCCCACCCATTTATGCCTTGAGGGCATTGATAGTGCTCCATCCATCCTCCAGTGTCGGGCAGATCTGGTCGCCGTCCCGAAGAACGAGTTCTTCGCAGTTCTGGTTTTATAAAACATCCTGACTGTAAGTTGTCATGAAACTCATCACCCCCATTAGGTGGGGCCTGTCATTTTACCTTCCTAATTCCTTACTTCTGTGCCAGAGTAACCCTTTCCCTCCTCCCGTGCCGGAATGACACGGTGCTACCGCGTGCATAAATCTGTCCTGCACGTTTCTGGGTCGATGCCCGAGGGATTTCTGTCAAGCGGGACCCAGCATGGTTATGTGACACGTGCACCATTACGTTGACCCTTTAGTACTTGTTCTTTTATGGTACACATTTAATCAAAAGGCCCTTCTTCACTGCAGGAACTTTTTCAGGAACCAAAATCTTTTTCCAGTACAAGGAATTTCAGTCACGTTTCCACTGCAGGAACGTTGTAGTTCGGCCCAGTTGTAGTTTTTTTTTAGTCCCTACTCCAAACTAGGTACTTTTTTGTTTGATCACAAACTTTTGGGGAGGAGCAACAAAACTCTTACTAATAGAAGAAAGGGAAGAGTGCAAATGGAGGGATGATGATGTACAATCATTGTTGAGCTTTTATTCAGGAGATGATATAGAGAGAATTTGAATCCTGCATGATAAAGTTTATCCACAGGTGTCACCGCGTTTGGCTGGGGATCACCGACACCACAACAATAACATGAAAAGATGAAAACCAACCAAGCAGGACTACAGAAACAAAATCAAAACTCACAACAGTAAAAGTGGTTCTCTGTTGTTTTGCTGTGCTGGTGCAGTTTTGTCAGGTACAAAATATGTGTGAAATTTTATTCTACAAGTTTTTTTTGTATCTCCCATGCTTATTTAGCGTGACGGTCCCAGTTCTTGTTGTGCGGTGGAAAAACTACAAAAGTTCCCAGTCAAGGTGGCCCAGCAACTCGGAACCAGGATCCTGGTTCTGGAATTTTGGTGGGAAAGTGCCTAAAGTGACCAACAAGTCAGTGTGTAGGATGGTAAAAATTCCTTGTGTGTGTGTATTGTGTGCTTCAGTTGGATTCCAAATCATGTTATGGAGCTATCATCAGTTATCTGCAACCACAAATGAGGATATACACATGGCAGAAAGCAAGCCAAAAGCTCCTAGCGTCTGTGGGTGAAAGTGTATTTTAGGATTGTTGGTCACAAGTCTTTATTTGAAGAGCTAAAGTTGATGAAAGGTGTATTATAGCAGACCCTACTCAACACCAGTTGGTATGTTGACTTTCGGCTCTTCAGAGAATGGCCAGGTGGCCGCCCTCGTGCTGCTGACCTGGTCGTGATGCAGAATCTCACACTGGTCCGTCTGGAAGACGGTCTCATTCCCAAGTGCTCCCTGTTATTGCCGTAGCAACGAGTGAATGCAGGTTGGAGCAGAGAAATTCATCACTCAAAGGTCTCCGTGGGCATCCAGAAATAGAGGGTTTATGATTTATTCCTCTGTTGTTCCTGCTCCTATTATAAATCAGGCCTTTCTTCAGACATCGCTCGGACATGACCTCTCGTACGTCTTGCTGTTTCGGCTCCTCTGATGCCACCTTGCCCCCGGAGGCTTCTGCCTTTCATGTGAAATACGGCGTCTGCTGACAGTCGAGGTCACAGCGGAATTAAATCACATGGTTGGTTTGTAGGGGAGGCAGCCAATCAGAAGTGTTTCATTGAGCCCGTGTTCCAGTATTATATCTGCAGAGAATACTGATAAGACCAGTTTTATGTGCGGTGCTAATGCTTTATGAATTGTGTCTACAGAAGATAATCGTGGGGAAATTGCCCATGCTGGCCCTCCTAGGGGTGTCCTCTGGGTACTGGGGGGGGGTATATCTATCACAGGTTTCAGTCTTCCTCCTGCTCCTTGGCAGCGGGCATAGCTGAGTAAGTGCGAAGGCACACAGTGGGGGCGTGATTCTCATTCAGCTGCTGAAACAATGATGAGAGGGAGCCAGCACAGCCAACCCAAGTATGAAGAAATTCCTGTGGCCTGTCACCTGCTTGATGTGTCCATGGCGACCAGAATTTGGAAGCCTGTGGAGAATCTCGAAGCTCGAGTGAGAAAGCGAGAGAGAGAGAGTACCCCGAAGCTTGAGTGAGTGAGAGAGAGAAAGAAAGAACCCCGAAGCTTGAGTGAGTGTGAGAGAGAGAGAGAGAGAGAACCCCGAAACTAGAGTGAGAGAGAGAACCTTAAAGCTTGAGAGAGAGAGAAGTACAAAGAAGCAGTTAATCAGAATTACAGAGACACATGCCTGTAAGTCCCTTGATGATGTGCTTTGGGCGTCGATGCCCTCATCTAGTAATATAAACACTATGAACTCAGGGTGGTTTTGAGTCCTACAAGGTTAGTGATTGGCAGCAGAACAGAACGTGAATCTTTTGCGGAGATGTGCAGCCCGCCTTTTCTGTCCTCCTCAACGTGTTTGTGTGTGTGTGTGCTTCCGTGTGTGTCTGTCCGTATATTGGTCAGATGTACATTATATCATGGGGACCAAATGTAATCCTGTCATTTTTAAGCTGTAGTGACCATTTTTTTTGGTCCCCACAAGGGGAAATTCAGTTTTATAAAAATCTGAGACTGGAATCAAAAAACTGAAAATGCCAAAGACTTGTATATTGTTTGGTTACTTATGGTTAAGGTTAGGGCTGGGTAAGGGTTAAGGTTGCCATTGTTGGGATTAGGAGTGTTGCCCATAGAAATGAATGGACGGTCCCCACAAAGATATGAGTACAGGTGTGTGTGTGTGTGTGTGTGTGTGCGTGTCTCTCTCTGTCTGTCAGTCAGTCCGTGTGTGTGTGTGTCTCTGTGTGTGCATGCTTGAGCGTAAATCCTCGTCTTTGTCTCCCACACGTGATGTCGCATCAGTTCGCTGCAGCAGGCGTCTGCCCAGATCGATGGCCTCACGTCAGCTGCATGCTGCCCTTTCGCACGCCACCTTTTCATCGCGGTGCTTCCCGACAGACGCCCTGCCGCAGCTTGCCCTGCGTCATGTGGCCTTTCACGTGTCCCACGCGCCCTTGTCCTTCACTGCGGCAGATCAGGTTCTCCGGCAGAGGTAGGAAATCCAAGGCTCCGTCCGGCATCCCGATGTTCCGGAGATGGGCTCCCCAGCCAGCCGTGAGAGCACTTCTCATCCTGGACAGTCCGTCCTCCCCGCGCATCATCATCCTGCGAGCGTAGAGAAAGCTGAGGGACAGAGAGCAGCGTTTCACCTGGTGACGGTGTTGGGAAACCTCGGATCGAATTTCCTTCGTGTCCGCGTATGTGACGATGTTTTCGGGCAGTCGGGGGCCTGGGTGAAGATGCCTTACCGAACCCTGGCCCAGTGCGGAAGCTCCGTGTAGCTCTGAGTCTCTCTAGATATGCGGATCTGTGTATCTGGGGAGGATCAGCTTGTAGGTCGCAGTAACAGATCTGCATGTCCAGCCTGGTTAGAGAGCGATGGGACGAGAGTGGGGGCGGGGATAGGATGAAGGCGGGGTCAGTGGTGGGCCTTCTGGGGCCTCCAGGGTGGTCACTCTGCCCTCTTTGGGTCTTGCAGGATGTGTTGGGGGGGGTGGCTTCACCATCCCAACGGAATGCGACATGGGCACAAAGGTGTGTTTGTGCACATGGGCGTGTGTCTGTCTCGGCTCACCGCGGTGTACGCTGGTGAGGTTCGCTTCAGGTGGCAAGGCCGGCAGAACCACTTGGACGAGTTGGGTGGACGACATGAAAGAGGAGAAGTGCGGTGAGCAAGCAGAGGCTGAGTACTGTGACTCTGTAGGGCATCGCATGAGTGATGGATGATCTGATGAGAAACAGGGCTGGTTTAGGGCGTTACGGTGACCTGCTCCTTGTGGCTGGGTTGTCATCGTCACAGTCATTGCCGTCTGGATTTTTTGAATTTGCTTCTTTGCCATTGGTCACAGCTTCCCCTCCGGGGCGCGCGGGGGGGGGGGGGGGGGGGGGGGGGGGGGGGGGGGGGGGGGGGGGGGGGGGG
>JAODJX010000001.1:7491220-7503298 GCA_026776945.1 Isichthys henryi | reverse complement strand
AGGCATCACAAACCCCCAACGGACCCCCCCCCCCCAATCCCGCAGTCAAGGACATGATTTCCTTCATCCTCACATGGACGCGATACTCACAGAGTGAGGCAGAGTAAATGGTGTGTTTCGGCAGAGTAAATTACCTTTGTTGTTTTTCCGTAAATGTCAAATGAATCATTTCAGCTGTGGTGCTTCAAAAACTCACATTCTCACACTCACAGCTACAGTGGTTACCCTGGCCAGCAGCCACGGTGTAATCATTACCGAAACACTGTCGGTTTTCTCATTCCATGAGAACGTGCTGGAAGTGATGCTCATCTGTGCTGGAACTAGGCAGTAATGTTCTATTTTTGGTCAGCTTGGAAGCTCAGGAAGTCAGAGAGCATTAAACATGATGTTTCTCTAGCTACTGGGGGGTTATCGGACCCTGGTGGCAGCGCCTCCCACTCTTTAAGGGGGTTTGGCTGAACTCCCAGCTCCGGAGCTCCTCGTCTGCTCTGTGAAGTCATGGCTGACTCTGGAAGTCATGCTGCTGTTTTTCTGCTGTAGCATGTAGACCTTGCAGACCTGGGCCACGGCCATGGTCTTCAGAGCTGTGTCATTGCTGCATTGTGACACTTTAATGGAGGCCAGAGTGAACAATCCCTCCTTAAAAATCATTGTTTGACATAATTTCAGATTAAGCTGCTTTTGGAATAGATCACATGAAGCACATCAGGTGTGGGAGTTGCTGTGTTATTGAAGGGGAACATTGGACATTTAAGGAGAAATTTCAGTCTGCAGCTTGGCCAGAGTAGTTTCTGGTGAATTATTCGGCTTTTATAGGATCTTATCTGCTGGTTTTGAATGCTGTGATCCCAGCGTGGGTTAAAGAAAAACATTCCTCAGAGGCCAACGGTAGACTCCCACTTGCAGGGACCAGAGGAGACCATGAGTGTTTCTACTCAGCCACCTATGAGTGGCACTATGTGAGAGGTCTGTTAGCCCCTGGGTCATTGTGTCTGTCATTGTCGAGTGCAGCTGCAAAATGGCTCTTTAATGAATGGATCTGTGGGTGGCTTTCTTTGCCTTCACAATCGACTGCTCTGAAGTTCCTTCTGCTCCAACCTCTTACTGAGGGCCAGAGGACAAGCAGGCTGAGTGTGAAGGCTGTTACATCTCTGCTCTCCCGTCCCTCCTCCTCTGGGCTCCATGACAGATCTCCCATCAGGATCTTCTGGGGGGGGTGTGTCCCCATTCTGTGTGTCCCCTGTGCGTGTGGGTCAAATATACATTACATTGTCGGGACCAAATGTCCCCACGATGTGATAAAATTTTGACATTGTGGGGATTTTTTTTTCTCTTTTTTTAATTCTATTTATTTTATTTTATTTTGATAAAAATCTGTGATTACTGAAAATGGCAAAGTCTTCTATTTTGTTTAGTTACTTATGGTTAAGCTTAGGGCTTAGTAGGGGTTAATGGGCATAACCGTAATCCTAAATTTGAAAACCTTGAGAGTCCCCACAAAGATATAGATGTCTAAGTTGTGTGTGTGGTGGGGGGGTACTGAGCAGTGATGCAACACTTCGCTCATCAGACAGACAAACCATCATTGTAGAAGTGATGGTTCTTCTCTGACACAGTTCTGAGAGATACGAGGAACGTGCTGGCACCCCCTCCCCCATTGAGTTTAAACTCCCTCTCCTCCCCCCACTCCATCTCTGTGTTTTATGATAGTGTTGGGTCTTCGTAGCTGAAGGTCTCTGTGTTTTCTTGGAGGTGTCTTCCGATTTGCTATGATCAATGTGGACTGGAGTTCAGGGATGTCTTCTGGAGCATTTTGAAAGCTTGAGTGAAGGTAGGCCTTAGTCATCTCTCTGAGGTCACCAACATCTGTGTAGAGCACTGGAGTATCTAGTTAGCGTTAGGATTGGCTTCTGCTAGACCTATGAAGCATAGGTCTGTCAGCCCGTGTGAGATGCTGTTTAAAATGCTCGCTCTGCGCTTTCTGCTTAAGGGCTTAGCTTCAGTTTTTTCCCTCTTTTTCTTTTTCCAAACGGCTCTCATGAGGCACTTTTGTCTTGCCTGTTTTTGTTGTTCTGCGGTACTTGAAATGTCAGCTTCAACCGGGCTTCAAATGTCAGTTTCCTGAGGCTTCCAGACCCACACCGGCTCAATCTTTAGAAGGTCAACTAAGCGGAGCATTTTTAACCTTGGGAAACCGAAATGGTGGAGCAGTGGTGGAGCAGAGCTCCCACAAAGTTGCTTGTGTCCGCAGGGATCATGGACTCTTCCTGTGCATATCAACTATGCAGAGCTGAAGTATGATGTAGCTGATCCCGTCCGCAAGCGAAATGCAGCGGCTGGGTAAATCAAGCTAGAGGCGTGACAGGGGGAAAGACAGCATGGCGGGTAGCTGTGCGTGGCGGAGCTGAGGCCCTGGGACACGCGTGCTCCTGGAGTGCCAGCGTCGCTCTGCAGGGCAGCATCTGGAGCGCATTCAGCTTCAGGTGTTTCTGTCTCACCTGTTTTTTCCACAGCACCGTGGAAACGGGAAGCCGGGATCCAGACCCGGAGATGTCCCGTTGTAATCAGAAGGTTTTTGGTACAAATCCCAGCATTGGCCCTTGTGAAGGTTCCCTAGGTGCTTCGGCTAGTCTCTCATCCTGTTTCTCAAACATGTATGACGCTCTGGATAAAAGCATCGCCTGAGTAACTTGCACTTAAAGACCAGCCTCCATTGTAACCTTGGTCTCCACATGTTACCAGACATTTCCTTGCATGCTTCTGAAACATTCCTCTAGTTTTTATATAGCCAGTTTTACATATAATGGCTCATTTTCTGGTTTAATTCTGTCTTTATACTCTGTATGAGTTGCTCTCTTTGTTGTCAGAAGAAGAGAATCCTTGGACGTGGGCGTAAAGGTGCAGGAGACCATCAGCAGTCAAACACGCTATTGTCTGGAACTAAGGCCTGTTTAAATCTAGCTCTTTCTGGAATGTATGATGGCTGCTGTTGGCCTGTAATGTTTTTATTGGATAAAGATCAAAGAGAGAGTTTTGGCACCAACCAAAGTGGAATGGGTGGGGGAAAGATATGCGTGTTCTTTGGTTCCTAAACAGGGCTTGTTGCTACAGTCTGAGAAGAAGTTTAACTGGGGGTAGGATGCTTGTTGACGAGACCTAGTGTGTAGTGCACCATGGATTGGCTGATACTCAACACCCATCGGTAGTAGTCATACTCGCACCACTACAATTCCGATGCAAGCAGTGGGTGATTATTGACCGATGATGATGAAGATAACTGATCCTGTTTGGGTCTCCTCACAGGTTCTGAGGCAGAGCAGGATGCAGTGATTAAGCTTGAACAAGAGCGGGCAGAGATTGTGGCCAAATACGATAAGGTAAGTTCTCCACTGCGGGTAGATCTCTGGGGTTCTGTGATTGGCCAGCAGAGTCAGGGTGATCATTAACGGCTTGGGCCAGAATCTCTTTCCTGGTGACTCCCCAGATATTTCTAGATTGTTACGATTGTTATCACGTTACCATCCACTTAGAATGCTACCCCAGAGGTATTTAATAAAAAAAAAACTCTGAATAGAGTGGCTCTGTCGTTTTTGAGTTTTTAGCAAGGTTCCATCTTATCTTGAGTTAGTCTCTCTGCAGAAACAAGAGGCATGAAAACTATGCATCACGTTGTAACTATTAAACTATGAGCAGTTTTTAAAATGTCTGTGATTTTAGGGCAAAGATGGCACTGAAGTGGAACCGTGGGAAGACGCAAACTTCCGACTGTACAAGGTCATCGATAGGTTTGGCTTCCTACAGTAAGTGGTGCATTTCAAACATCTGTATGAAATGTCCGTCAAGCACCATCAGAAGTACTTAAAGCTTCTCCCAGAAAGAGTAGCTCTGGAAGAGGTGTAATGGGCAGTTATGTGGCAGCACTTGGTTATGTACATTTTAACTTATGGGATTCTCATATATATATTGGACATGCTTTTTCAGCATATTTTGACCGGGACAGCTTTAGATTTGGGTTACTTTGAAGTGCCACTGTGTGTCAAAGGGGTTCTGGGTATTTCTGAGTTGACACTTGTGGCTTAAGACCCCCGTGTCTCATAACATAAGGATATGGAGAGGAATGTGAAAGACCAGAGCTAAGTCAGGAGGACGGAGCAGAATTTAATGTAATTCTGGGTTTGCTTTTATCTTGGGTGGTGGATTTGGACAGGAAGTTCTCATCCACGGGCTTGTCTTATACAGGAATTTACCTGAGGCTGAGGGCTGTGGGATGGGACGTGCCAGACGTTATCCTGGTTATCCTGTGTGTAGGGTTAGGGTTATGACTCTATCCTGGAATGAATTCCTCTCTGAGCATAAGCTCTTTCAGACGAGCCTGACTGCCAGGCAGGTGTAGGAGATGTGACTGGTGGTGGTTCACTGGTGGGTCAGTAGACGAGGGTCATCTGGCGGTTAAACCGCCCCAGTTCCGTCAGAAGGCCTCTTGGGAACCCTGTGACCTTTGGAGTGACTGGCAGTGATAAAACCCTGAAGTTTACACGTCTCCCGTCTTTAAAGAGGCCAACAGGGACCAAAAACCCTTCTTAGGGAACGTCTCCCATTTCCTGGTTTTGGCAGCTGTATGAGGATAAAGTGGACAGTCAAATACAAACTCTGCCTTTTATCCACTATCCCTATGATGTTTAAGTCCATTAATAAAAGATAAGACGCATTCAAGACATACCAGAGAATTAAACCATCATCTCTAGTGCCCTTCTGCCATAAATTAACACAAACGTTTCCCATTGGGAACTGATTGGAGTCAGTTCACTTACGGTTGTGACTATGATTGGTGTCTCACCGCAGTTTGGATGATGCGTATTCATGTTCGTTTCCTACCTTCCCTTCCGTCCCCCACTTGTGTTTCCTCCACGTCAGTGAGATCGAACTTCCATCCTTTGATTCTATGGAAGATAAGGTAAATATCACCCTCTCCAGCTCACTCGGTCTCGATAAAACCATCCTCCCTTTTCCACGCCTTTTGAAGGGTGTGTTTCTCCCTGACAACGTTTTTCATTGAATGTGATGCATGGCGGGTAAATAAACCCTGAAGTGTAGCAGTTTGTTTCTGTGTGCGATTGTCGCCAACACATTCCGTAATAATGTTCTTATAGCCCGGATGTTTTGTCCATTTTAGCAAAAGCACCTGGAAATGGACAGAACGACAAAATGGCTGAAGATGTTGAAGAGCTGGGATAAATATAAGAACACGGAGAAGGTGAGCAGGCTGGGCCATGAATATTTCAGAAGTTCCACCTCCTGGATCACCGGCCCCGTCTGCAGGCCATAATGAGAAGGAGTTCATGTCATTCGCCACCGTTTCTGTTTAACCTGGATCTCCTGCTTGTGCTGCTGTTATTCAGACTATGGTGACACTGATCGATTCTCAGTATGTGTACTTGACCTTACATGTGTTCTCGTGCATCTGTTATACGTCGTCTTCCATCGCCAGAGACCAGTTCCAATTCTGAAGAACAGAAGTGCGGAGGACGGTAAAACTCCCCAGATGTTGTTCTTGCCCCGCCCAGAATATCAAGGATGTCGGTCCAATCCCGAGACCAATGCGTCCGAGACCAATCCCATGATTCATTGCGCCCCAAGGTGTTTCTTGAAAGTGCAAGTTAGCAAGACCATTGTGGCTAAGACCACAAGTACGATCTTTGCATCCTTGGTATTGAGAAACACCCAATATCTGAGGCTCTGCAGTTTAGGACTGTGACCAGAAGGTCGGCGGTTCAAATGCCACGGCTAACAGTGACGTCACCATTGGCACATTGTGTAGAGTCCTTAAGCCCCTATTGCTGCAGGGATTGGGCGGCCCTGCTTTCTGAATTCTACGTCGCTTTGGGTAAAAGCATCTGCTAAATAAGTCATCTTAGTAGGAACAGTTCTGATAGTGTCCTGCTCCGGAGGAGCTTTCTCCAGTCTCCGCCTTGTGATTCTGGTATATAAAGAACCCTCTAAATCAACAGGAACCAGGACCAATAGCCAATGCTAGTGATGTTCCCTATGGGGCTCCCAGGGTCCTCCGCAATGGCGACGTTCACTGCGCCACAACCGGCCGTTTGTCAGTCAGCGGTTATTTCAATTTGTTGCTCTGGGGCTCTTTTACCCTCTGTGTGACTGTCAATGTATCCTTATGGGACAATTAACACCCGGCTGTGGACTCGAGACATCAGCAGGGCGCGAGGAGATGAGTCGGCGGCTTGCGATTCGCTGGGTGATGTGGCGTGTTTCTGTCTCATAGTTGGTGAAAAGGGTGTACAAGGGCATCCCACTGCAGCTCCGGGGTGAGATCTGGGGCCTCCTGCTGGACGTGCCCAAGATGAAGGCAGATAAGAAAGATTATTATGAGGTACAGGAACCCACTGATCTGTCTGTGTTAGAAACTTAAGGTAAAATAAACATCGTAAATTCTTCTTAATTGTCATTTTTTTTTTTTTTAACACGCAATGCTTCTGTCTTTCTCTCATATTTGCACCCTCCTCTCCCTCCAGAAACTGAAGGTCAAAGCCCGAGCGATATCCCCCGACATCCGGCAGATCGACCTGGATGTGAATCGCACGTACCGCGACCACATCATGTTTATGAACCGCTACGACGTCAAGTAAGTGCCGAATCTGACTGTCTGAGCGCGACATGCATGGTAAATCGCCTCCCCGAGGGGGCCAGTGGCCTTTCCCTTTCAGAGGAACGGGCCAATCGAATCAGGTTGATGTTTGGGAGATCCTGAATTTGTGTGGGTCGGCATGGTGGGGCAGCGGTTAGCACCGTTTCCTCACACCTCCGGGACCAGGATTCGAGTCTCCACAGGGTTCCATGTAGGTGGAGTTTGCATGTTTTCCCCGTGTCGTCATGGCGTTTCCTCCAGGTTTCACCCCACAATCCAAAAACATGCTGAGG
The DNA here is from genome assembly GCA_026776945.1 of Isichthys henryi. Taxonomy (NCBI): domain Eukaryota; kingdom Metazoa; phylum Chordata; class Actinopteri; order Osteoglossiformes; family Mormyridae; genus Isichthys; species Isichthys henryi. The sequence continues at coordinate 7,496,359 of JAODJX010000001.1, read as the reverse complement.
TTAATTGGAGTTGCCAAATTGCCTATAGGTGCGCATGCATGAGTGACTGGTGTGTGAGTGTGCCGTGCATTGGGTTGGCGCCCCATCCTGGGTTGTTCCCTGCCTTGTGCCCGTAGTCTCAGGATAGGCTCAGCTATCGGCGACCCAGAATAGAGCAAGCAGTCACAAACTGGATGGAAGGCAACACTGCCAATTACGTTCACATTTGCAATCAAGCTGGCCGTCAGAGCAAGGCATCCCTGGAAGCAGAGTAAACTTGGGCCACGTGTTTTTGGTGGTACACTCTTATGCTGTTACTCACTCTTGCTGGTAGAGACTATCAAGTCATACGTCTACTGTTCTTCTGCAGGCAGCAAGCTCTGTTCCATGTCCTCACAGCCTACTCAGTTTACAATACAGTGAGTGCCCTCATTGGTTACCCAATCGTGATTGACATACGACGTACAGGTGCATGAGTGGAGGAGGTAGGTATCAAATGCTGGCTTCATTCCCATCCCTGCAGGAAGTCGGCTACTGCCAGGGTATGAGTCAGATCACGGCCCTGCTGCTCATCTACATGAATGAGGAGGACGCCTTCTGGGCCCTGGTCAAGCTGTTGTCCGGGCAGAAGCACGCCATGCACGGTGCGTATGACCAGACCGAGGATCAGACACGCCGCAGACTGCCCATGTGACTGCGTGGTGACTCCTGACCTTTCACCTTTCATCATTCAGGGTTCTTTGTTCCTGGCTTCCCCAAACTGCTGAGGTTCCAGGAGCACCATGACCACGTCCTGAAGAAGATGCTACCCAAACTGAAGCAGCATCTGGTGAGCAGGTCGTGGGGGGAATACAGAGTGCAGCTGGGCCTTGGTGTGAGCCCAGGGGCGCTAATCAGGACTCCTGGTCAAGTTGCACTCGTCTGACGGAACCTGTTCATATTCTGACGTGATCCGGGCTGAGTCTGATAGATTAGCCTGTGGTCTCATAGCTACTGAAGTGTAACGCAACACAAATACACTGTTTAGGAACTTAAGACCTGTTGTCGTACTTAGGAGATTTTTATTCATAATTTGTTCTTTTTTTCCTTCCCTCAGGACAGTCAAGAAGTGTTTACCAGTTTGTACACCATGAAGTGGTTCTTTCAGTGTTTCCTAGACAGAGTAGGTGGTCTTAATAATAATAATAATAATAATAATAATAATAGTAATAATAATATTGACATTTTATTGGGGCCAATGTGGGGAAATTCTTTTTGCCTACCCCATCTTGCTCTCCATGACACACAGACACACGTAGGTGACAGCTAGCTTGGTAATCGAGCTGGGGGTTTGAGTCAAGACTGTTCTGCCAAGGCTGGACTCAAACCGGCGACCTTCTGATCAATGCTTCCTGCATTAGAGTCTCCAGCGTAGTCCTGAGTCTTGGGCTTCATCTTTGTTTCTTTTCCTTCACTTGATCGTGGGACAAATCCTCCAGTGTTCTTCATAATCTGTTGTGATGTCATTCTGACATCACGTGTGGTGTGAGACACTGGCCACTTTGTGCCCCCCCCCCAGGCCCCATTCACGCTGACGCTCAGATTGTGGGATATCTACATCCTGGAAGGGGAGCGGGTGCTGACGGCCATGTCCTACACGATCCTGAAGATTCACAGAAGTAAGATCCTCCGTGGCCATGAAGCTTAAATCGTAAGGTCTTCCATGTTCTTTGAGCTCCGGAAAAGTAAGATCTCCTACGTTTCTCAAGAACTAACACAGGGAGTCTTTGCACATTTTATCAAAACCCACAAAAGTTTTAGATGTTCCTCAAGATCTGCTAAATTGTAACAGCTTCCTCAAGTCCCATTAGCTGGCCTTACATTCGCTATATGATGACTGTCTAAAATACGGTCTTCTATCCCTCAAAGGTCAACAAAGTCTGATCATTAATTATGACTCAATGGCTACATTGATTAACTGGATAAATTATATAAATGCCAGATGAGTCTTATTAAATGTCTGTCATCTTTTCCGGATCATTTGCGCACTGCATTTGTGCTGAGCTTCTGAAACTGCTTACGTTGTGTCCTCACCTAAAGAGGCCAGAGGTGGTTTTTTTTCGGTTTTTTCTTCCGTTTCCAGGCCATAGTAGATGTGGTGCTGCTGTTGCATTTTGATCTTACCTGCATTGCATTGTGGTGCCAAGTAGGTCATGGAAGGATGGGGAAACTCTGTCTCTGTCGCTCTCTGTCCTTATTCTCTCTCTCTCACTTCTCTCTGTGTATCGATCCCAAGCCTGCAATTCATCCCTGCCTCATGTCCGAATACAGCCGGGTATTTCTGTATCTCATTGTGTTATATAATCGTGTGATGTAACCTTTTGTGTAATACCTGCCCAAACCTTTGTGCCTCTGAGCAGAGCAGCTGTTGAAGTTATCCATGGAGGAGCTGGTGGAGTTCCTACAGATCACCCTGTCCAAAGACTTCTTCATGGAGGACGACACTGTTATAGTGCAGCTGCAGAACTGTATGTCTGAACTGCGGCGGGCCAAGCTGGAGCTGCCCACGCCCGGTAAGAGTCCACACTCCATGGGGACACACCTCTTCTGCACCAATCACTCTGCTTGTGAAGGGCTTGCTCTTAAAGGACCCCGCCCACCCTCCACCTGCTGTCCAATAGACACCTTTCCTTTCTGCCAGCTGGATTCTTCTTTCTGCTAATTGGCCGATTTATGTCCCGCCCCCTACTGAATAGCTAGCCAGTCGATTTCAGGTGAAACGCATTTACGCATCTCAACCTGCTCCACGTCACTGGCCACTGAATCTCTTGGGCTATTTGATGTCTACTATATATCTTCTGTAGTGTTCATAGGGTGCTTTGCAGTGTATCCCATAATCCACTGTACAGTGGGAAGTCGTACTGGATTAGTTAGTTCACCACCAGCCCCCTCCTTTACTAACTTTGCTACTGGTCCCGCATAAATAAAGCTTCTTGTCATAATGGTCTTATAGGGATAAGGGGGGGTCTATCGTAGGCCGCTGTGGGATTGAGCTAATGGAGACAGCCTACTTAGCGCGATTAGCCCATTAATCCAGCGTCCGTCTCCACACACACCCCTCGCACACCCTGAGAACGCAGCGTCTGAATGTCTTCTTCTCGGTTGCAAAGGCCTCTCTGTGATTAATCTTCTTGCTCTGTCTCCCATCCTGCCGTCGTTTCCCGACTCTGTCGTCTAGCCTACAAAACAGGGGGCGTGAGCAGAGCCCCTGCCACCCCCAACAGCGCCAACCTTCCGACCCTGGCGGCAGAGCGAACTCGGCTTGCAGGGCGGGCGACCAGTGTGCCAGCCCCCCCCGCAGCCCCGCGAGCACGCGCGCACACACCCCCACGCCTCCACGGGGGGGTCTCCCTGCCGCGGCACCGTCTGTGGCGGCCCGCTTAATAAAGAGATTGATTATGAAGCTGTTGGGAAGTGACAGTTGGACGAGGGCCGCTGTCCGTGAGTGACGGGAGCCGGCACTCGCCCTCCCCAGCCAGGAATCACGCTGTTGGGGTGGGGCAGATAGCTCCCTAGAAGCTGTGCCAAAATGGTGGGTTGGGGGGAGCTGGAGGTGCGGGTGGCAGCAGGGGTGTGTGTAGTTGAGGTGGCTGGTGACTTCCACTCCCCGAGTCCCAGCTATGAGCAGCCGCTTTCTCTAGCTTAGTCACACTGCCGCCAGTGACCTCGCCTGTCTGGGTTTAGGTTGCCAGATAGATGGCCTGATTTAAAGCCTCGATGGCCTGATTTGTGTGTCAAATGGCCTCGTAGAGCTAAAGCCTCAACTCATCCTAGCCCCATGCTGTGAGGAAGCTAAATCTGCATAAAATGCCAAGCAATAGCTTCACAACAAGCTGTGAACTTGGTCTATAAAAGCACGAGCATTCAAATGTATTATTAGAAAGCATAAAAAAAGGATTATTCCGTGATTATCGCATGACAGTTGGCTTTATAATCCCATAAAACCTGGGTGATACAGCCAAACGGGCTTAATGAAGCAAATCTGGCAACCCTCGTCAGGGTCGGAGGTTAAACAAACGTGGTAAATCAAATCTTGCTATGCATCTGCTACCGATGGCCTAAGCTAAAGTTTAAGCAGCATTAAGCCACGGGGTCCAGTCGAAGGAGAAGTTAAGCAAAGATCCTGCAGTGACGTGCCAGGCACGAGGGCGATCATGCAGAGACACACGTCGATGCCTTGGTGCCAAAGTCCAGAGAAGGAGGCTGCCCTGGTGAAGGGTAATGGAGAGGCCAACTCTTCTCCATCTTTTCCTTTTAACAGAAGGTACACGGTGCAGATCTTAGCCGTGCAGAAGACAGGAGAGTGAAGGGAAAGGTAACGGCTGCGTTTACGTCCTTTTCCCCTTTTTCGAACCCTCAGAAAATTCTCACCTTCATCCCGAGTGACTGCAGTCCGCTGCTATACTGAGGTGCTGCTATCGCCCTCACAAAGCTGATTTTTTCACTCCGTGCTGGTGAGGGAATCTGGCTGGGCATTGCCCGTTTCGGTTTTTTTCCCCCAGCACTTTGCCAGAGCGACTAAAAACCCCGATAAATTGATTAAATGCTGCTTAACCCCACTTACCTTCTGTATCCCTGCATAACGGACCTGCGTCACCCTCCCACCCACATGAACAATTACAAAACTAATAACCTCTTCCTGGTATTTGAAACATTATTTATTATGCAATGGCTATTAAATCTATTTATCTTGCTATGGAATTCTCTGCAGACCCTTCCCACACTGATGACCAGCTTACTGTTCATATATCTTTGTCCTGAGCCCAGCTGGCTCAACTAAGTTTTGGAGGTTGGAGACAAGACACAGTGAAAAAAAAAACAAGCAAAGAATGGAGGCAGTCAATGCAAACGCTTCCTGTTACTGAGGGCCTGATTTCATATAATGCGTGAGTGAAAGACAGCAGACATTCAGGAGGTGAAGTGAGGGTGACACACATGCAAGGGGAATGAAGCGGGAAAACACAGGATATAACGGCCACCATCAGTGAGGTCAGAACAATTTCAGGGCCTGCAACTTAGGACTAACCGACAGTGCAGCAGTGCAGGTAACGGAGGTGATGGCGATGACGGAGGCAAGGGGACTGTCAGCTGGGGCGGGTAACGGAGGTGATGGCGATGACG
>JAODJX010000001.1:7470981-7487891 GCA_026776945.1 Isichthys henryi | reverse complement strand
TTGCTTTATTTTCAACCTCAGTTTTGACTTTTTTTGATTTTAGTTTATTTTAACTTGTTTTTTACCCCCTGTTGTGTTAAAAACATTCACCCCCCCCCCCCCCCCACGGTGTGTCGATGTTTACTCTGGGAGTGAGAAATACAAATGACTTCTGAAATGTTAGGGGTTTTTTTTTTTTGACATCCAAATTTATTTAGAATTTTTTTCTCTATAATATGCTTGTGAATTTGAAGGTGAGTCTCTGAATAGCAGATATTAAGTAACATGGCAGAAAAATAGATACTGTTTTCGTTCTTTCATTCAAACCTGCTAGGCACTTCCACAGGAGTAGAGTACGGTCATCGCATGTCCTTTTGCTGTAGCTGACGATGTTTGGTTCTTCTCTGGAATCAGCAAGCTAAGTGGCTTTGCACGTCTGCAGCAACCTCCACAACCAGACATCGGACCCTTGGGTGGGGATGGACAAAGAAACCCCCTATTCTGTCTTTTCCAAAACCCCTATTATTTCTCCGTGACGTGCAGGGCATTATGGGAAGGAATACAGTTACCAGCATTTTGGGTCTTTATTGATCCCGACTTGGACTAACATGCCTGCTTCAGGGGTGATGTGTAAGGACGGGGGTATATACCAGCTCAGGATTCGTGGCACTACTAAATAAACACTAGCGGCTGTGGAGAAACCACAGCCTGAAGTCGGTCCCTCACTGACTCGTTTTCAAAGGTGCTACACTTCAACAGTTTGGGCAACATTGGGACGCTAGTATTTAGCTGCTGAGAAAATGTTACCTCAATATTTTGGGCAAGGAACGCTAATCCATGGTTAGTTTTTATTATCGTGGGAGATGTTAACTAGCATTCTTTTTCAATGTGCTATATATTTGGGGGGTTTTTTATGTGCACAAAGGATCAGTTGAAGTGTGATTATACTTAACTGTATCTTTCGAGGTTGAAGATGAATGTAAAGCAAGCATTTCAGGATTGCTGCTTATGAAAGATCAGAGACCATTTATTCCTGTGGTCCCCATAAGGAGGTCAATCAGAAGTGTCTGATACCAGCTGCAAATCGGGTCCTATGACCCCTAGGTTTGGGTCCCACGTGAAATATTAGCTTGCTGGCATCGCTACAGAGATTGTGTTGCTCCTCCTCCTGTAGATTAGTTGGGTGGCCTACAGAGGGCGCTGTGGAGCTCACAGTGCCATGCACAGCCCTCCCCTTGGTAGGAGTGTCGTTTGTATGAGCAGAATCGCCTTGTTTCTGATTCCTCCTGGTAGGTTATAGTGGACAGGGGAACGAGTCGAGTCCAGATTAATGAACCAGGAGAACTATGCCGCTGACTAAGTCCTGCATCTCCACTACTGGCCCATTACAGTGTCTATTTTGCATGTTTATTGTAAACACACGTGTCTCGGGTTTGGTTTCACGGCCGACTCACTGCTGTATCCACATATACTGTCCCCCACTGACATAGGTCTTCCTTCCACAGGCTCACAAACCAAAGTCCATGTTTCTTTGGAAAATTGCTCTGGAAAGTTTTTACTTCGGGGCAGAAAGATGCAAACCGCAGTGGTGTCTGCACTTGTATATAATGACTATGAAAAACTGTTAATTCGTTTTTTTTTTCAGTTAATTTTGGCAATTTTATTTTTAATATATGACTTGTGTTTGCCGGGAATGATGCTGAACACTCTGGTCCCTGTGTTACCTACATTAATAATCCAGGTCGACTTGTTTTCAAAGGGCATTAGTTGATCTTTTTGTCCCTGAGATGTAACTGACAAAATTTCTGAGTGATTTCTGTATTTAAAAGCAGAGAACTCTGGCTCCTCTCTCTACTCAGATGCAATTTATGGGCCACAAAGCTATTTCCACTGTGACTTGCAAATGTTCCTCCTTTATAATCGGTGTGTGACTACTGTACTCTCATTTTAAGGCGACAAGCACCAAGGGCAGGGCTGTTCTGGATTACTGGGTGAAACCAATGCACTCATTGGCTGGCTGGCTGGCTGGCTGGATGGATGGAATCTTGCCAACTTATTACCTTGCATGAAAGCTACTTTGGGGTTTGATTTGTACATTCTTCAGGTAAATCTCCATTTACGCATGTTTGCAATAGCGTTATGTTAAAGGAACATTACTGTTCTGCTCTCCTTGGTTAGCCAGAGTGACAAGGCATTTCACTTACAAATCCCCTTTTTTCTGAATATGAAACATATTACTTATGAATACTGTTGCCTAATCAATAAAAAAAGCCCTTATTGTATGTGGTGTTTTGTCTTTATCAACTGAATGCCAGTTTTGTAGTATGTTTCCCTTGCTAGCTATAATGTAGACTAGAAATACAGACGTACTTGTATATATAGTTTGAGACACCTGTAGTAATTACAGGAATTGGCCGCATAGGCCACACCCATTGCCGCATGCAGGCGTGTGATTAAGCACACAGCGACGCATCCGCCATCATCAAACAATGGCAGCAGGTTGAGTGGTCATACAGAAGAGGTTAGTCAATTAGCATCTCCATTGGACACTTTCCAAACACGTCGATTCTCCACATTCCTGCCCTGCTGGAGCTGCCTTGGTCAAACACAAGTGAAGTGATTGTGAAGGACAAAACGTCTGGGAACAAGTTCAGATGTGACGTGGTCAGTCACACAAACTCACAGAAAGGGACCAGATCATTCAACATCAATATCTAACCTGAGTGCCTGCAAATCCCACCAGCAATGTTAAAGCATCTAATGGGAAACTTTCCCAGAAGAGAACAGCCAACTTCACATGAACACCCTTTGATTCAGAGTGAGATGCTGGACAGACTGGTGACCCAATACTTTTTTTCCATACAGTGGATATAAAGAGTGTACTCACCCCTGTTAAAATGCCAGGTTTTTGTGATGTAAAAAAATATCAGACCACCATAAATCATTTCAAAACTTCTCCCACCTGTATTGTGACCTATAACCTGTAAATTAAATTTTATAAATCTTTTAGGGACAAAAATATATAAAAAAACATACAATAAGCTGGTTGCAAAAGTGTGCACACCTCTAAACTAATACTTTGTAGAAGCACCTTTTGATTTAATTACAGAATTCAGTCTTTTTGGGTACACAGCTGTCATTGATTGAAGTGACTGATTAACCCCATATAAAGTTCAGCTGTCTAGGTAGGATTTTCCTGACATTTACTCAGTTGTATCCTACAGCAAATGCCATGGTTTGCATAGAGCTTACAAAACATCAAAGGGATCTCATTGTTGAAAGGTATCAGTCAGGAGAAGGGTGCAAAAAATGAGGTATATCACGGAACACAGTGAAGACGGTTATCAAGAAGTGGAGAAAATGAGGGACAACAGTGATGTCATCAAGGACTGGACATCCCCTTCAAAAGTGATGAAAAGACAAGAAAGAGACTGGCCAGGGAGGCTGTCAAGAGGCCTACAGCAACCATGAAGGAGCTGCAGGAATTTCTGACCAGTACTGGTGCTACACTACATGTGAGAACAATCTCCCGTATTCTCCATATGTCTGGACTACGGGTTATGGTCACAAGACAGAAGCCTTTTCTTACAAAGAAAAACATTCAGGACTGGCTAAATTTTGCAAGTTTCTAAAAAACATTTGGGAAAATGTGTTATGGTCTGATGAAACCAAGGCTGAACTCCTTGGCCACAATTCCAGAAGGTATGTTTGGTGCAAAAACAGCACTGCGCATCACCAGAAGAGCACCACACTCACGGTGAAGCACGGTGGAGGCAGCATCACACCCACAGTGAAGCACGATCACAGTAACTTCAGGCTTTGGGGCTGTTCTTCAGCTGGAACTGAGGCTTTAGTCAAGGTGGGGGGGAATCATGAACGGTTCCAAATACCAGTCAATGTCGGCCCAAAACCTTCAGCAGTCTATTAGAAAGATGAAGAGAAATTTCACCCTTTCAGCATGATGATGCTGAAGCATACATCCACATCAACAGAAGAATGGCTTCATGAGAAGAAAACAAGTTTTGGAATGAGAGCCCAGACCTAAATCCAACCGAAAGTCTGCGGGGTGACCTGAAGGGGGCAGTGCAGGGGGAGATGCCCTCGCAATCCGACCTATTTGGAGCACTTCTCCAAGGAAGAGTTTTGCCAAATCAAGATGTGGCAAACTGATAGACTCCTACCCAAAAAGACTGAATACTGTAATTAAATACAAAGGTGATTCAATAAAGTATTAGTTTAAGGTTGTGCACACTTATGTAACCAACTTATTGTATGTCTTTTATTTTTGGGGGGGAATTTTTGGCCCTAACAGATTTGTTTGCTTTGCAATTGAATTGTACAGGTTATAGGTCACATTAAAGGTGGGAAAAGTTTTGTAATGATGTATTGCTGTCTCATTTTAGTTCGCGTCACTAAAACCTGCCATTTTAACAGGGCCTTGCACCGCTTTTTAAGCCTACTGTAGTGCATCTACGTGCATTTGGGCTGTGATTAATGATGGTGGTTTATAACAATGTCTCTTGAATCAGCTCTGGGGCTCTTTCTAGTTTAACTTTTGGTAAAAATTTAGCTCAGAAATTTCAAACATAAATGATATTCTACTTCACTCTACAGAACTTCAAGGGATGTGAATTAAGAACTAGTGCCTGGAATTTCAGCATACTACATGCTGTGCACATTTAATACTATTTCCAAGTATATGTAATTTGAACTACAAAGATACTCGAAATTGGAGATGTTACCAACATAAGATGGGTTGTACCCTGGCAAGCAGGCCTACATTACTGTGTAACCTTTTTATCTTTATTTGTAAGACACTTGTTGACCATTAAACATACAGGTAGAGTAAGTGCATTAAAACAGAAGGTGATAAACACATAAGTGACAAATCAAATGCAGTCCGGAAATGGGCGATGACCAGCTTCACGATGTTAACTATAATATCCTGACATTAACTAACCGAAATATGTGTAAGATAAATACTTCATCTCGATTTAAGTTTCCGGTCCTTAGTTTCTACGCGGGACAAGAGGCACGATCGTATTGTCCACGTTCTTCCGATCCGGCAGGCGGCGCTGCCGCGGTGATTAAAATCTCCGCTCGCTCTCGGGTCAACTCTTCACGGCACTTATCACGTGATACACGCGTCAGTTGGTAAACAAACATGGCTTTGCGATGTGTTAGTTGCTTGTCCGGAGTACAGATTCGTGTATGTCGGGTGTTAAGCAGGGCTACCTCGGGCTGTGCTGCGGGTCCGGTCCGGAGTCCCACCCTCAGGAGGCAGGAGGGAGGAATAAGGTCAGTCACCGCCATCCTGGAAAGAGAAAATAAACGTACGTGAATCCGGTGAAGAAAACGGCTTGTGATTAAGCAACGTGTTAAACTCCAAGTTAATCTGTATATTGAACTATAACATATTATTTAGAATTTGTAGTTGTGTGTGCAAATATCAGTGGAGTAAAAATGACCGCTGAATTTAGTTTTACCTAAATAAGTTTAAATGAGCTCTTTTTAGATGTCACCAGTTTAAACTTTTACTCGTAATAAAGAGCTAAAAGGTCATGTAGTAGTAGTAGGTCAGGTTCAACGAATTATACAACTGTGCTCTCAGGAAGTTCATAGGCATAAATTGCTGCCTATACCCGCACAAGCAATAATCAAGCCAACTGGTGGCCCGGCTGCGCTTTATGGTTGCGTATTGTCTGTCTCCAGAACTATTACGCTTAATGATCCCAAGAAAAGGAATGCTTTATCTTTGTCTATGCTGACCGCCCTGCGGGCAGACCTCTTGGCAGACATCGACAGTGAGGAGCTGCGGGTCATTATTATATCTGGTATGTCACATTTTGTACCGCTAACTAAAAATACGAGAATGTATGGCTGGACTGACCTTCACACTGTATTCCCTTTAAGCGGAGGGACCGGTGTTTTCATCTGGTCATGACCTAAAGGAACTGACATCATCTCAAGGGAGGGAGTACCACAGGCAGGTGTTTGGGGTGTGCTCTGAGGTGAGACACCCTATGTCTTTGTTCTACCAAGTACTAGACTGTAGCGTTCAGGTTATAGATGTGAAGGTTTTTCATATTGCTACAGTGAAATGAAAGTGATATAATTTGACTGCATTTGTGGGTGTCTCTGATGGTAAACTTTCTATTTAAATGTATTTTTCCCTCTCATTAAAGATAATGACTTCGATCCAGGAGATTCCGGTGCCTGTGATAGCTAAAGTTAATGGTGTTGCCACGGCAGCAGGATGCCAGCTCGTTGCTAGCTGTGACATTGCCGTGGCGACAGAGAAGTCCACTTTTGCCACCCCTGGGGTAAATGTAGGGGTTTTCTGTTCCACTCCAGCGGTGGCAATTGGCAGAGCAGTGCCCAGAAAGGTGAGTAGGCCTTCACCAGAGGTGGTCATGATTTGTTTCTGTACTGGACTGTTTTCTGTCGTCTTAATTGGTATTAATTGGTATTTATAGGCGAATGCTGCCCAGTTCCTTTGTTTTCATTTGCCCTGTGATACATCTTCAGGTCGCCATGGAAATGCTGCTCACGGGAGAGCCCATCTCGGCCCATGCTGCGCTGCTACATGGACTCGTGAGCAGAGTCGTCCCAGAGGAACAATTGGACCAGGAGACCATGGCCATCGCCCAACGCGTGTGCCAAACCAGTCGCTCTGTGGTAGCCCTGGGCAAGGCTACCTTCTACAAGCAGATGGCCCTGGGCCACAAGATGGCCTATGGCATTGCCTCTGCCACTATGGTAGACAACCTTGCACTTAGGGATGGCCAGGAAGGAGTCCAGGCCTTTCTGGGGAAACGGAAGCCTGTGTGGACACACAGCACAGAGAAGGTCTCTGAGTGAACACTGTACTTCTACCTTTTATGCACAGGAGTTTCACTGATCATTATAGGATAAATGATCTCCTGCCTTAAAATGGGCAGTTAGAATCTACTGGATGGAATTGTGCTTCCATGCAAGGTACAGGCTCTGAAGTGGAAAACTGTTCAGTAATATGACTGCCTCGCTTTAAATTGCTTCATCATTACTAGGCTCTCGCAGTGTGCTCTTCATCAGCATAGAACTGCTATGTGGTATTTTTTTACAGTGACCACAAGAGGGTGCTGCATCCCGTATTACTGGCACAATGGTACATTTACTCTAGAAACCAGTTTTCAAGGATTTTCTTGTTGAACACTTGTAGAATCCTGTCATTTGTATGACAATGTCAGGGATGCAAAAATATAGAAAGTGGAATTTTAGATTTAATTTGAAGTAGTATCTGATTGCTTGTTATAGTGATCTCTTACAATCCAAATAATCACTTAATTAAAGTGCGCGTGAAAACAGCATATAGAACGACCGTTAAAGAATGGATCATTTATCCCTGATCTGTGGCAGTGAATAAACCTTAAAACTAGCATTGATGGTTGTCAGACGTTTGTTTTCCAGAGGAAAACTGGAAAGCTCGTAACTGTTAGTAGCTATGCTATATTAAGAATATAATTTTGTAATATCTCGGCGAAACTTAATTTTTGGCATGATGACCCCCTGCTGTACATGAAAATTGAGTTGTGAAGCGGGGTGTTGATTCAAGCCAAACGCCGTTGTAAGAGGTAGCGAATTGCTTTAGGGAGGCTAGTGGATTTTAAGCTGCAGGGAGGTGGCAGCTTTGGTTTATCGATGGTTAAGCTACACCGACCCACCAGCCAAGTCCTGACTCATATTTGCTGCATGTCACGATTTCAGCATACTGGTGTAGTTGTCAACTAGTTAGTTTTCATGAAATTGACCAAAGTGTGTCTGTGTTTATAAAGTCCACGCCGTAGTACCCATCTTGGGTTCACGCATGATGCAAATGTCAGGAATAACCAGCAGGTGCGTTAAATCATGGGATCTGAGTTAACGCCACTGTCACGCTAAGATGTAACAACAGCTGTACCCAACAAAATTTGAATTGAAAAAGATGGCTGAGTTAGAGAACCGCTTATAACGCGGAACGCGGTTTGCATATTATCAGCCAGAAAACTCGAAAGGAATACCGGGCGGGCCCTGCCCCCTCCCACTCATCCCGCGACCCTGACTCGGACGAGCGGTTTCGGAAGACGGATGCGGATAAGCGCGCTGCTAAAAGTGGATGGCGATACAGTTCTTTGCAAAATGAAAGAAGATAAAATAGTTAATCATCAGTACGATAACTATCGTCTGATTGTGGTTTGTTCTCCTCCTTCCCATGTTGGTTTAGTTTGAATTTCTGAAGCGTCCTTGTGTTTAAGAAATACGCTCTATAAAAATCATAATTAATGTTATATCTTTTTATGTAATCTAAAAACAGTGATCATCTTCCCGTGGTAATTATGTTCAATTTCTCCATTGTACTACAAAACTTACACGAACTATGTTAAGGAGAAAAATGTGTATTGTCACTCGAAAAGCTTGATTTGTGTCAGCAGTGAAAGAATATTACTGTGGAATGTCATCGCTGGCTAATTCTACATCGTTATGAAACTCTTAATATTGAAGTGCTTTATACCGGTACTTAGTTATTTTGAACTGTAACGTAGACCTATGTTTTCTGGTGTTTCCCTTTTATCAAATGCGAATTTTCTGCGGTTATCACTATATCTGGTATTTAATTGAATAAACATCGACAGCTTAATTAATGCGAGCAAAAAAAGAGACCTTACTGATAAATGATCTTGTTAAAAAAGCATCGATTGCGGGTTAATTATTTGAGACTTTACTGAAAAACAATCGTTGCCAGTTGTTAGAACATATAAATTTGGTGATAATTTTTACGCTGATAAGTGAAAACGTAAACCAGCTGAAGTGAATGAGCCTATTCAGTGAGACTTTTTTTAACCCCTGGTCTAACATTCCTGTTCCGGACTGACTTGTTCTTCGGCTTTTGGAGACTAAAATCTGCCGAGATTAGCTGCAAACTCGGGTGCCTGTGGGAGGGGGGGAATCTGGCAAAAAAAAAACAATAGTCCATGACTGGAATAACAGGACTTTGTTGGCGACGTCACTCAGAAGAATCACCATCCGGCTTTAGTGGGACAGTTATATACCCGAAATACCATCCATCCGGAACTACATGGAACGTCTGTAGCAGGGTGACGATGTGATGGGGATGGACGCGAAGAGAGTAAGATTCTGCTTAAACTGAAGATACATTTTTATAGAGTACTCAACCATTTTCGTTATTATACAAAATATGTATTTAACTTAATTTTAAATCTTTACATGAAATTGTGACATATTTTAATGTATGTTTTACCCTTTAGGTTTGCGTCGTCCGAAGCCAGTTGTATTACTCTCAAGCATGAGCGTTAATTTGTCCCCGGTCCGCAAGAACATCGACCACCGGGGACCCTCATGAGATATCAGCGGGGCTCTGCGCCCCCGGCTCCGGACCATGACTTTCCATCCGAGTCCCGACTCCCGGCTTCACGTCGGGCTCAATGGAGCTCATCATATCGCCCGGGGAAGCGCTCAAAACCACTGCAAACCTTCTGTAAGGTTATTCTCCTTTCGGTTTATCCATGTCCTCGGACCCGTTCGATTTTCAGTCCATTTTGTATGTATGTATGTATGTATGTATGCATGCATGCAGTATCCGTTTAATTTGTTACCTGTATTTAAATGTTGCTTAGTTTAATATTAATTGTCATAAAAAGGCATTCATGTGATTGATAACACTTTACTTGACGGGACACAAATACTAAGTAATAACTCAGTTACTACTCAAGTACTAATCATGAACTACTCGCTACTCATGAATATTCGCTACTTAAGTCGATGCGCTACGATTCAACGATGAACAAACTTACGATCAGTATTTTACTCGTCATTCATATTTTGTTCCTTCAGTAGTTGACAAAGGTTTACAGAATTAACAGATATAGTAACAAATTTAGTAACTGATCATATGCGTCACGATTTGTTAATGATGAGTTAAAATCGGAGATCATTATTAGTATTTACATCTGTAGCTGTTGCGTTTATCCGAAAACAATTACAATTTTCGTTTAATGAACTGAGTTATTTATGGCTATATACGTGACTTAAACCTATAAATAAATGTTTATCATCAAGACAAGTCATTCGTTTGAGGAATTGCGGTTATGAGAAAAACGAAGGGTGTGTGTTTCTAGCTATGAACTTGGTCTCAGTCTTCGCCACTGTGTACACAAAAGCTGACAAGCCCCCGTTCTGGGACCAGCGCTTCCTGAAATTAAACCGGATCAGGCTCTAGGCGGTTGGGGCAGGGGAAGCAGGTTCGACTGCGGTTTTGCAGCGCTGCTTCCCCAGCCTGGCGCTGTGTGCCCGTCCCGGTGCATACCACCTGGCTGAGTGGCTGTGGAAACCGCACTGCGTGCCTATTTCGCAAGGGAATACACCTACAACCGAAAACACAACCTTCTGTGTTCGTAGTGAAAATGTAGTTTTTTTTTCAAGGTATGGGGGTTGGGTTTTGATTTAGCGTTAATAAATGTACAGTGTACTTCCAGCCACAGTTTTATATGATACACATGGCTGAATTTCCAAATGTAAACCGATCGTTTTCCCTGTGGAAATGTACAGGGCTCGGTTTTGACTTTGCTTAAATATTACGATTTACTAATAGCCTTTGACAAGGTCAGGAACCCACAACGTACCGAGGGGTTCTGTTCCTTCTGGAACAAAGAAGCCGCTGAAGCAGTTTCCTGTCTAGGGGGGTTTTATGGAACATTCACAAAAAGCAGCGATAATTACGCTGATAATCAGCGTCATTCTACCCTGACTCGGGAACAGCATTCACAGAACCACTTTGTGAAGCTTGTGTATTTGTTGATTTTCCCCAAAGCTGAAACCTGGAGTTTACGGAGCTGGAGATTAATGAAAGCTGAAGGAGATGTGACGTCTTAGTCAATACGCAGAACCAGAAGGCTATCCGCAGCTACTTTTTGAGTGCTCTCGGTCGTCTCGATAGTGCTCTTTGGACGTCTGGAGCTAGTGTGTAGATTTTTCACACTGAAACATTCTCCACTAACGTACTTTCAATTTCAGTCAAATATAGAATACCACAGATCAAAAGAGAAGGAAAATTAACTGGTTTTCATTGTTACACCAGCATCTAAAAATATTTTTAAATTTCATGAAGGGAAAGAATAACATTCAGAGACCACGAGCACCTATTGAGTGGGGTGGGGTGTTTTTTTTTTAACTGTGGTTTGACAGTCTGCACAAGAATGGACATATAGAGAAGCCTTTCTCTGTCCCTCCATGCGTTACGTGTGAGGTCTGGGGATGTGGAATCTGGTCCTCAGTCCGGGTGTCATGGAAACTGTCCATGTGCTTATTTCTGTTCCATACTGGAGTGGGCGGGGCTGATTATCGGGGGTGGGTCACATGACCCCATGTTCTTGAGAAAGTTCTCTGGGCCTTGGCTTGTCCTGTACTTCTGTAGGACCTTTGTTTCTTGCCAGGTTGTAGTCTGGCTCCTGGGGTGGGAGGAACAAGCAGCTCTGTGTTCCCGGCACACACAGGAGGGAAATCCAGTGCAGGCCACGTGGACGGCTGGCAGTTAGATGGTGTCTGGAGCATCGTGTTCACACATTGCCCAAAGCACTGGAATCGGCTCCTAAACAGAGATCTGATTGGTCAAAATCCCGATAAGTGTCAAGCTTACCAGATGAAGGCGTTTGTGACAGTTGTATAGCCAACATGTGAAAATGATTGGATGCTGTGTCAGTTGTTCGTTAAAGCACTTGTTGCCTCAGGCTCAGACTTTTGTCCCCAGTTTTACCTCATTGTGTCTGATTTAGTCTCTCACCTCTTGCCTCCTTGCTCAATCTCTTACTAATAACTGCATTCTTGGCATAGGTGCAGGAAGATATCTTCAGCTCAGGGTACCAAAAGTCGGACTGACCAATAGACTTTACCGAAGTTCTTTTGTATTGTCCATAGGTATTAGCAGCTAACAACAGTATTCTTTTTCGGAGAAATCATTATAAAGTTACCTCTAACTACCATGATTCTATGTTTTGCTTTCACAAAAGGTATAAGCATGGGCACACTGCCCTAGAGTATTTTGACACTGCAGTACCATTAACAACCAGAAGAGGCGCTGAAGCACCCTCAGCACCCATCCTTCCAGCACTACTGATACTTGGTGTGATTTTCAGAACTATCCTGCTGCCAGTCCTGCTTCTGGCCTGTTTGTTTTCCTGTCTGTCTGCCTTTTCACATGGCCTCTTGCATTCTGCCTTTGTAGGAAGACGAGGCACTGTGGTTCCTGAGTCGTGAGGAGCGGGAGTGTATCTTGTTCCTGGAAGAGACCATCAACATTTTCGACGATGATCTGGAGGATCGAGACCAGTTTCCACAGAGCAGCAGTCCAGCAGAGAGCCATCGAGCAGTTGCTGATGCTGCCCCTACACTTTCCAGCAGCCTCAAGGAGCAAGATATCATTGACCTGGTCCAAGTCCAGCCTGATCCACCTGGCGCTAGGGAGGTTCCGCATATTTCCATCATGCCAGGTATCTTAAACAATCACCTGATCTATGAATGTGTGGGTCATTTGGAGGGGAAAGCATAACACGTCACGGACCTAATTTGTTATTTTCAAATGCTGCATTTCATTGGGTGTGATTGCAAACAGAACCATGTAATTGTTATGAGGGGTGGTTAACATCAGGATTATGAACCTACAGGGGTAACATTAAGGGGTAGGGTCAGGCAGTAGCCTACTAAGAGTCAAAGAAAATTAATGTCAGTGTTTTATGAGGGCTGGGAGTAAGGAAGTGGTGGACTGAATGTCCTTGACCATTGACCTTGATGGTTATGTCCAAGGTCAAAGTAGAAAGTGAAACTGATAGTTTTATTTTTAACGCGTTTGTCATCGTGGTGCTTGTAATTTTTTAAGATTTCCGGACCATTGGTTTGCCCCCGGAAGCTCATACTGAGGTGAAAGTGAGGCGGGATCAAATGGACAACCAACCTGTTGGCTCTATTCCGACCCCAATGGTGATAGCCCAAAAAATCGCAGTTCACCAGGGCAGTGGTGGTCCAGCCACAACATCTGTCCCCACTGGACACAGGAGGAGCCTGGATTTCACTGGAGACTCCTCTTCAATTCCTTTGCCTGACCATGCAGTTAAACAGGGTCCACCAACTACAGCAAAACCAAGCCGATATCCAGACAATATCAGTGTGGCACTTCCTAGCAGGGACTACAATCAGACCATTGTCAAGGCCTCTGTGAATATCCACCAGCGTCAAGCTCAGGTGCTGGCCAACCTAACAGGAAGACCTCATGTGTACGAATCGATGGAAGAAAAACAGGTGAGAAAAGTCCCAAACCGGAGTATCTCATTCCACGATTTGACACCGAATAAATCCAGGATGGAGGCGCTGTCCAAACTAGGATTGACTAAAGAGCGGAAACTATCAGCATTCAGTAGTAACAACAACTTGTCCAGCATAATCACTCCATCTTTGTCGCAAACTAACAGCTCTTCTTGTTCAAATAATGCCAATGGTACTGACAGGAAGCCTGAAGCTGTTGCCTGCTTCTCTGCACCCAAGACTCATGTGTCTCCAAATGATCATAACATCTATGGTGGAAAAACTGAAGTAGCAACTGTCTCCAACCAAAAAGCAGATGCTCATTCTCAGTGTGTGAGTAACAACGGCAAGGAGATGGACACTCCAGCTTTACTCCAGTGTAGCAGTGGTAGCTTCAACAACTATGAAGGGAAAACTAAAGTTATATCTTCAGTACCAATGACAAACTCCCACCTCCCTCCCCACCATATCAATAAGCAGCACAGCAGGTCAGCTGCTCCCACCTCATTGCTAGATATCGGCAAAACCAAGACCAATGTCTCAAGTGACATCGACAAATACAGAGGCAACGCTGTGAATCCATCGAACAGTTTTATTCAGCAAAACCACAAACCCAAAGAAATTACTTCCTCGATGTCACCCAAAAACACAGAGTCTTTTTCGAGTGACTCGACCAGCTACAGCAGCAAAACCAAAGTCGCGATTCCTCCACAGACGCCCTCCACCAAGCCTGCGGTCAACATGACCAAGTCAAACGTCACTGCTATAACCCTCAAACCAGCTGCCTCTGTCCCCAATGTTGCTCTAAGATCAATGTCTTTCAGAGCAGAATCTCGTCCTGAAGATGCACCAAAACCTGGCCGCCAAAATAGAACTGCGAGTTTCAGTGTGGGACAGTTGGCGTCAACATCATCGGAACGTCGGAGGTCCATCTCCAAGCCACCATTCTGGTCTCAGGGCATCACGGTGCAGTTCTCTGGGCGTGGGCCCACTGATGAATCCCGCCGAGAAGCACTACGCAAACTGGGGCTCCTCAAAGACACGTACTAATGCTGAAGCTGAGGGGTGTGAGCTTCACACTTTCAGGAGTGAGACATGCAGTTTTCTGCAAGTCAAAGAATCAAGAGAATGGAAACCTGAAGATTCCTGCACATATTTTTTTTTTACCCGGTTACCTGCCAGAACATTAATAATAGTTTCTGTGTGCATTGATTGCCCTTGGTGCCATCACTTCTATGTCACACAGACCATGACCCAGCAGAGAACAGAGTATGGACTTTTATGGCTATTTCTTGCTCAGTGGTTGTATAGTATGTTAAAAGCCCAAGGTATTATGGGAAACTTCCATGTCTCCAGTGCAAAGAACTAATGTGCCTTACATTGAATGACTAACAAGTAATCTTGTTAAAAGCCAAATCTAGACCTTAACTTCAAGATATTTTCTATTTTTTCCATTTTCAGCATTTGGTTTTCCACAGAAAGGGAACATGCGATTTCTTGTTTCTATGGTCCTGTTAGAGTTAATCTACAGCTAATTAGAGTTCATCCTTTGTTTCTATATCGCTCCAACTATTATTTTTAATTACTATATTATAAAACATTAACTCACTGTTATGTTGCAATTAGGTTGTGATGTACTACTATACAAATTAAACAATATAACCATTTGTAGTACAAGTACTAGAACTGAGTAGTATAGCTGTAATTTCCTACATAGTATTTAAAAAGTAAAAAGTATTTAATATTCAGACAGGTGTAATACTTAAAAAATTTAAATGGATCTGCTGTCTTGGTTAACCTGCTATGTAAAAATGCTAGTTTTTTCAGAGGGAATATGGTACTGTAAGCCTGGTCATCTGATGCTTGTTCATTAGCAGTGTTGTAACATTTTTGTCTAATTTTGTGGATGTGTGTGTTTAAGAGTGAGCAAAACTGTGTGTGTGTGTCTGTGTGTGAGAGAGAGTTTCTGTATTTCGAGTTTTTGGAATAATGTGGAATGTGTGAATTATTTTTTTTTTTGGCAATTTCTGCTAGACTCCGGTTCTGTAGTTTATCTGCAATTTTGAAGTAAACACAGCCACATACTAGACCCCACTGCAAGAACATGTGCTAAAATACACCAGTACCAGTAATGTTGATCTCCCAGCCACTTTACCTTTGAAAATACTGCATATCTAGTAAAGTATTTGTATAGCAATGTACAAATTACTAACATGTTGTAGACAAAGACAACTTTTAAATCCTTTTCACAGACATCACTAAATATGAACATTGTACCTCGTTACAGGTAGTTTTATGACCTACAAGAATAAATGTTTGACTAAGTGGTTTGTCTTGTGCTGTACTTGAAGCAAAGTGTATTTTCTAAGATCAAAACAAAAGCACCCAACTGAAAAGAACAAGGCTCATATTACAGGTTTATTCTTTGAAAATGTCCCCTTAGCTAATAAAAATATTTGACGTTGAAGTATGCAAGTAGTAAAAATGTCCTTTCCTGCATTACTCATGTTAAAATACCTTTTCATTGCTTGCATTATTGTTTACTGCCTGCCAGTCATCGCCAAGCAGAACAGGGGCCTCTTCCTGTGTTGGAGCCCAAGCTGGTTCAGGCACATTCCCTCTCGCTGGCGTGAGAGCATTTCTAATAACCAGACATTTTTTGCACGTAGTGGGGTTACTCTGGAGCCGAAGATGGACACTGGGACGGAATTTATTTTTAAATCAGCAGTTTAAGTACTGTTCTTATTGAGAAATTCAATAAACCCTTTTACACTGAGAATATTTTGATAGTGATATCACACTGTAAAGAGCTTTTCATTAATGACTCACTTCACGCCTGGAGGTTTTTCGTTTCAGTGATTCAAAGAAATGACACTGCAGAATTTGAACTTTGAGTAGATCACGTTACATTTATTTTGCGGTATATTTATTAGATGCTTTTATCTAAGGTGACCCACATTTTTTTTTAGAAAGCAGTGTCAGCTAGTCTACAGTGCAACTGGGGTCTTGGGGACTCAACAGCAGAATCATTCTGCCAACCCTGGGATTTGAACTGCGACTTTCCAACTACAGATATAGCATCGTCACTCACTGCGCCACACCACCTGCAGTTCAGACTAGGGAATCCACCTGAAGCTAAGCAGGATTGGGCCTGGCCAGTACTTGGATGGGATACCGACGTAAAAAAGATGGGTTGTTGCTGGAAGAGGTGTTGGTGTGGTGGTCAGTGTGGATCCTGATACCTCAGTGCGGCAACAAGGACACTGTGCTGTGAAAATGGTGCCATCCTTCCGAGGAGCTTAACTCTGAGGTCATAAGAGAAACCTGGGAATCTTTTGGGAAAAAGTAGGGGTGGTACCCTGATGTCCTGGCTAAATTCATGAAGGTGGGGGCTACACAGTGGTGGTGGTTCCAGTGGCTCCCCAAGGGTACTATATAAATGTAACATCCATACACCGTCACATCTTACTGGGGGGTTTAAAAGACAGGAACAGAAATGAGGAGCCAAACAACTGACATTTGGACAGTTTACTGCAATCCGAGATGCAGCCTGCTTGCCAGCAGCAGTGCTGGTATGAACAGGCCATGCAATGGAGGGAGGG
>JAODJX010000001.1:7433074-7461434 GCA_026776945.1 Isichthys henryi | reverse complement strand
CACCCCAAAACTCCCCCACCCCAAGTAAAGGTCTTGCTGCCCTTTGAGGCACATTATTCTGCTATGATACATATATAAACAAACAAAAAAAAAAGACAGCAGGAAGAAAAACAAGGAAGTTTAACACCCCAGTGTCTTTCCTTTTCATAAGGGCTCAGTAGAGCAAGACATGCTTAACCCAAGGAAGCCGGAACTCACCAAGAGCACGCTGGTGCGAAGGTGCGAGTCTGGAGACCTGAAGAGGAAGCGTCCGCTCGTCTCCAGCAGGGTACACGCCATCTCAATGTGGTGATGGGAGAAATCTGACAGCAGCATCTGCAGGAGGACAGAGGCGTTAAAGTGAGCTATACACAGCACATCGTTAAAAATAAATCAGAATCTCCCCAAAAATAAAACCACGACTGACAGCTACATTGTGTGGCAAAAATAAGCATAACATGATACCTTCAGACAATGAAGGGTGTCTGTCTTAGAGAACATCTTGAATTTAGCCAGCTCTCCAATAAACCTCACGGTCTTGTTCTTTGTTTCAATGTTGATCTGGTCCTTCTTTCTTATCTGCAAAAGCCCAAACGTGGTTTAAAAATACTGGGAAAACTGCAGGACAAAATATAGCTGGTAAATTAAAAATCGCTCCCATTCTCATAAACCGCCAGTTTTAGTCCTGCATCAGTCCTCCACACATTCATACAAACAGGATGTGGTCGCATCAAGCTCAGTCTAAACTGCTGCCAAAGATGTTAGCATCGAGAGACATACATGGAACCTGAAGTCGCCCTTGAGCATGGAGCACAGATCTTCAGCCACGTCAGACATGCAGGGGTGCAGTGTGGCGACCAGCCGGGCATAGAAGGGCAGAAGGTCCAGCCTGTGGGACCAGCAGGAGAAACGCGTGACACACTGACGCCACACCAAGAGTTCATTCACGGCAGCTCAACACAAACAGCACTGGTACCTTTTCACCGCTAATAGCTAAATTAGAAGCGTAGCATGAAGGGTACGGAAAGTAACACGTTTCACAAACAAAACAACTTCAGCTAAGTAGCTAAGCTAGGGAACACTGCCACCTTGTGGTTACCTAAAGTTTGTCCAAAATTGTGCAAGACCAAATTATGACACAAGATTACAGTAGCAATAATTTCAGGGAGCCGAAGTACAGGCGGGAGGGCTTCCTCACCGCTGCCTTGGGACGGTGAAGAGTGCTCGCACAAGTTTCCTCCGGTTGGACTTTGTGTTCATGTTCATGCAAAAATCCATTGCAGCCTGCAAACGTGAAAAGCAGCGAACATCAATCTTTACAGCTCGGACAGTCTGGACCCACCAGAAGGTGGCGCCAACATGTTCTTCAGTTAAAACACTTCAGTAACCATGTGATTTGGTCATTAAGAACTGGATATATGGTCTGATAGGAAGACATGCACAGCAACAGCTCAGATACGCCTCTTCAGTCTGGACAATGAAATTATAGTGCATTGTGCTTGACATGTTTTGTCATTTTATTTAATCAGCGTCATCGGTTCAATCAATATCTAAAAAAGAAAAAACCAGTTCACTGAAAATTTGTCACCAGAAGGTCAAAATAACAGTCACACTGTTAAGAAAGAAGTTTCAGTGACATTTGGTCCTAACAATGTAAGATATGCATTACCCCCCCCACCCACCAACACACACACACACACACACACACACACACACACACCCCTGCCTGCAGAACAGCTACTATGGGCACTATACTGTCCTGTTGTTACTCTACCTTGTCTATCAGGTCTCTGTTGACACAGTTGGGCAGCTGTTGGATGAAAGCATCAACAATGAGCTTTAGGTGGGACCCAGTGCTGGCTTCCTCATCTTCTTGCTCTGTGGGGGGGAAAAATATCAATGTTTTACTATGACCAAGGCTACAACAGAGAGGTGCCTTCCACCACTGTCATACTTTACCCTATGAGGAAATGCTCGATTTCATGACATGGGTTAGTGACTCCATCTTCCATCTACTACATCTTCTGAGCCATAAACCATCCCAGGTCTGGAAACGCCAAACATGACTCTGGAGTGATTTACCATCTTCCCCTGTTCACTGCAACCTATCCGTATTACTACTGATACAAACATTCATGGCCACCTGAAATCTACAAACCATTACCTAGTAAACAGACTTCCCACGGAAATGGGAATCTTGTAACAATTCCAATTCACTTACTGTGCCCTGATAAAACCACCATCGATTTGCTCATTTAATTAAAACAGACATTTCTGAAGGCCCTGGGTAGCCCACTCCACCTTGCTCGTCCAGCAGTTTCTTGGCAAGCTCATCACCGTCAACCTCGTCAGCTCCTTCCATTTCCAGGGCGTCATCTGCGATGTCCAGTGTCTCCAGCTCCAGTTCCAACTCCTCTGTACCGCTCACCTCCTTAACTTCCTTCCCATCCTTTGTATCTGTGGCATCACGCAGGACAAACACACTATTGACTAATGGGTGACAATACATGCAATGCAACCATCACATTCGCGGTGACCATCATCTGACGGGAATCCTAAGACGCTCCTGACTGGACGGCGAGCGCCATACCTTTGGCCTCCTCCTTATCGCGAGCCCTCTCGTTGTCTTTGAACAAGATGGCAGGGACAAAAGCCTTCAGGTCCACCAGATTCTCGTAGAAGTTGCGAGCATCTTCGTCCTCCCAAATGCCTCCTTCCAGGTCATAATCCCCTGGCTTCCCTGGAGTGAAGATGTCGATGCCGGGGCCATGTTCTGAAACACGGAAGCACCCACAGAGGAGCACCATGAGTGCCTGTCAGACTGGGGGCAAAACTACAACTGACTAGAAGGCTAAGATCACAGAAGACTTAAAACGTCATTTCTTCAAAATATTACTTTAGTGAGCGCAGAGCAGGAAAAATCAACACTGAAAATTTAGCAAGACAGATGGTGTGGCCAAGAAGGGCAAACATTACCGAAGCTTAATACTCTGACAATACTGACTATACTGAAGCTTAATAATGCTGTCAATGACAAGTGCAAAATCCCACCAGCAATATAAACACTGATTTCTTAACAGCAAAAAGAAGTAAACGTTTAGCCGTGATGACAAAATAATTACGACACATTTTCCCATTTATACCGCAAATGCAGACCCGTGTACCAGTTATGTCAGTCCCTGATTATAAACACCATAAAAACTAAGCAGAAAGCAATAAGGCACAGAAACACAGGCAGAAGTGTCTGTATACAAGGCTGATAGACGCCTTCCTACAGGCTCCCCGGGGTCCTAATGTAAAACCTACTACCTTCTTGAACGGTCTTGTCTTGGGGAAGTTCTGGCATGTTCTCATCCAGCAGGTCCGCCAGGGACTGTGTGCTGGCGAGCAGCTTCTGGTAGGACGTGGCAAACTCCTCGTACTGCTTGTGTCGGTCCTCGCTGAGCTCGCCCTTGGAATGTAGAATACGGCTGAAGATACAAACAGAGGACATTCTTATCTCGCTTTGAAAAGGTGGGCAGCAGATGTAATCACACAGTGATGGACCAGCAAAGAACACAAGACGGCCCACCAATATTCCAGGGAGCCGGATAAATGACCAACCCCGCGCTCTGACCTCAGTCTTCACTCTAACCTGTGTGTGACTTTTTTCCCCCATGATGTTCATACACATATCTAACTCTAACTTTTGTTTCACTATGCTTATATGTATAACAGTGTGTCTGTAGGTGAAGAAATATCAACAATAATTATGGTGTAATAATCAATACTTCTGCAAAAGGACTTAATTTTTCCAATTTATCATAATCAACTTCTATCCCTTTGAAATGTTTATTCCCGTTTTCATATTTATCGAACGTGGAATACCATATGAACAAAGATGCGTACCAGGAACCGTGAAAAGGTAGCAAGATCGATAAGAGCCAAGCTAACAAGGATCAAAGAGATGAGCTAATCAGAATCAGTGGTGAGTTCATTCAGGGCTGTCACTCACAGAAAGGTTTAAAAATTAAAAGGTATAAAAATGGATGCTGATTTGTGAATGGGGAGCTCGTTTGCTCTGCATGAGGGAAATCCCTGTTTGAACAGACCTAGTAAATGGGAAACTTCTCCTACCCTATGGTGTCCGTATTTTATGTCCATTTGGAATTTTGGACTTACTTATTCAGAATAAGGCATACGATTCCCGGCGTTGACTGCTAACCCTTTTAAGCATTATGCGCTGCATGAAAAAGCGCCTTATGTACGCAGCAATATTTTTTTTTGTCAAAATCCCTGCATTTCACTATTTTTTTTGTTCACGTTTGATCTTTCCGGACGACGCCCTGCAAGAACACGCCAAGTCTGCCCGGTGCCGTACCGGTTCTGCCTCTCGATGTTCTGCAGCTCGCGATGGTCCTTCTTCAGGTGCTTGGTAAGGGAGGTGAAGTACTCCCTGAGTAGGTTCTGGAAGGGCTGCTGCTTCTCGGCGTTGATGATCTCGCTCGGAGGGAAGCCCAGGCCGAATTTCTCTGCCGCCACCTTTACCCTGCGAGGAACGAGTCCCGCGACATCGTCCCCGCAGTGCTTGCAGAAGCTGATGACCACGGAGACGTGCGTGTGCGCCTCACGATCTGTGTTGATGATATTCTTCAGCTGCTCGTAGATGAGCGACAGGCCCTCCTTGTCGGTGAAGATGCCCACGATGGTGAGTTCGGCGATGAAGCGCAGGTCCGTACGCAGCTTGCTTACGTTCGGCGTCTTCTCCTCCTTGCGGGCCTCAAAGTGCTTCTTCCAGGCCTGCAGCAGGAGCGGGGCGAAGTCAGCGTAGCGCTGGTGGAACAAGGAGCAGAGGTGCACAGCGCAGCCCACGTCGGATATCTTCAGCTTGGCCTCCACCACGGAAGCCACGGCCTCGGCGATGTACTTGCTCAAGTTGAGCGAGGCAAAGTCGTTGGAGAGCGAGTCACGCTGCTGCTCCGTGAGCGTGCGCAGTTTCTTCACGAACGCCGTGTTCTTCTTCAGGCTGGAGTCCAGGCGGCTGAAGAAGGCCTCCTCTGGCCGTGAGTCCTGCGCGTTCTGGTTACGGCTGCGCAGGTCCTTGCGGGACTGGTGGCGCTCCCAGGCCTCCTGGTGAAGCTGGTACGCTTCCTCCTTCTCTCTGTGGGGGGGCAGATGGAAAAGGCTTGGAGAGGTGACTCATGGGGCAGTTCAAACGTTTTATTGAAAAAGGTAAATAACCAGCACTGTCCTGAATAACTGCATAAACCAGGGGTGGGGAACCTCTTCCATGGAGGGCCAATGCGGGTTTTTGTGATGATCTCTCAGTCAGCCAATAACAGAACAATAGTTCTCAACTCCAGTCCTGGGGACCCACGGATATTGGCACCCACACCGGCCCGCCATGGAACAGGCTCCCCACTCCTGGTAAAACCTTATGAGAAGACTCAAGCCCAGTAAGTATGCATTTGTAAAAGTGTGACGCAAAATGCACATTTATATAATACAGATCTAACAGAAAACCTACAGAAAATCAAATCTTTGCTGTACACTGCTGGACCACAGGACTTCAGCAGCGCTCCATGCAAAGGCATTCAAACAGGGGGGCATGGCTTATTTTGCCAACCTGGAAGGTCCCCTAAGTAAATTTTGCATTATTGGTGATTATCAAAAAGGTACTTAAAACCACAAAAGGGGGCACTTCCAATGACTGTGGCAAAAGGAGCAGGTGCCCAAGCACCCCCAGCCCAACCCAGCCCAACCCTGCGCGAACCTGCTTTCCCCTAACCCCAGTCTCCATAGCTGCCCCCTTACTTCAGTCGTGCCGCCTCTTCCTCACGCTGCCTCTTCTCCTCCTCCTCCTGCATCCTCTTCTCCACCTCCTCCTGCTGCCTCTTCTCCTCCTCCTCCTTCTTCTTCTGCTCCTCCTCCACCCTCAGCCTCTCCTCTTCTTTCTTTTTGCGCTCCTTCTCCTCCTTCTTTCTCCTCTCCTCCTCCAGCCTCCTCCTCTTCTCCTCCGCCGCCGCCGCCTTTCCGTTGTCTTTCTTCCCGCTCACCTTGGTGTCCTCTTTCCCCTTTTCCCGAGACGAAGAGGGACGGCTCTCCCCCACTCGCTCTTTCTCCTTGTTGGTGAACACGCACACGTCTTTCTCATCCATGTTTACTGGCTTCTTGCTTTCAGCAGGCATGCTGCGAAGAGGGTCAACATTCTAAATACTGCTTTTCTTGTTCATACAATTTCCACAGCTACACAATTCCCTACTGTCATATAATGTGCTAGTATGAAATTAAACAAAAATTGCAATACATCTTACGAGCCAGTCATTTAGTTTCGTATACAGACAAAATCTGAACTCAAAAGGACTGAATACTCACACCTAAGAGTCTTTAATTTTGTACACCGTATTACACAGAACATTTTAATTACTTGGTTTAACCGGTAAGAAGTTCGAACAACTGGTTATTTAAAAGTAACAAGTAACAAGTAATCTGGTTAGTCAAGGCGCCTCATGCACAACACACGCAAGCCGTCATCTGCCCGCGCAAGTCAAAAAGTTAGACCTCCGACATCCACGTCGCAAAAACAACGCACTCTAGATATGTTTCAGTCTGACAAAATTCATACTCATCCGAAAACTGAATTCGTTTGTAGGCGACCTCTGCTTAATCTTAAAGCTCATAACGTGTCATGCTCACTGAATTCATTGGGTAAAAAAATATGCGACAAGTCACCGGTTATGCATATTACGAAGTCTCCAGCTAAACACTTCAAGGAAACCCGCTGTGCTTCCGCACACTCTACTGCCAGCGACCTATTCGTTTAGGCCTTTGATGGAAAGGACATTTAGGCTGTTCGGTAGCTACACGAATAAACGGTTTCCCCAATAAGACCACACACTTCAGCAGAAAAAGCAGGCAATAACTCTTCCCGCACAACAGAATTCATAACCAAATTATGTCTTCAGGCCTAGATAGCTACAGAGAATCAATGATAAACAAAGTAGCATAGCCAGATGGCAAATTAGATTTTTCTAAATCAACTATCACGACAATTAATTAATCCCTGTGCAATCATATAAATACTTAAATACATTCAGAACTCAAGGGCGGAAATCAAAATGAATTTCAATTACCGTTACCTTCATTTTCCTCAACAAAAACATCGGGTCTGTTTAGTGGGTGAAGCAACCTTCTCGGTCGCTGAAGGACCATCTCAGTTAGATGGCCTGCAAGGTGCCTGTTTAAAAAAGGGCCTTTTCATACCGGCCGATGACAACTCTGTGCCTATAACAGAAATGCGAGGACGCCTCGGGTGCAGGATTGCTGAACATAAACGTGGCAATTGTAAATCACTGCTGTTTATGCCTTAAGAGATTCACGTTAGTCTGCCTGACATTACAAAAGATGGCAAAAAGAATACCTGAAATTATGTTATGTCGTTTTTACTTATACTATGCAATAATACGACCTTGCAAAGTTTATATTAAAACTCTAAAACTGTTTGTGTACTGTTAATATGTCACGCAGAAATAAAAAAGGACTGGAACCCAATACTCGATTATCATTATTTACTAAACTTTAAAACAAGTCAAACATAGCTAATTACATTTTTATAAAATGGGACTTTGGAGAACATTCCACATAAGCGGGTAAAGGGAATAAAAATGTGAAATGTAGCGGTCATTTGTCGCGTTTTTGTGCCCTTACGGCACGGTTAGTGGCCGACCGCCCCAGGATCCTTTGCGCTGCGCTGACTGACCGGGACAGCAAGTGGCCCGGTAAGACGCGGCCTTGCGAACGATTCAACCAATCGTGGGCCGAGGAATCGTCGCCACCCATTGTTTCGGCGGAGTGTGGCTGCTCTGCCGTGTGTTGTATAAGCCTGCTTGCGCTTCTTATTATACGTCTATATACAATACAGTCATATATGTATTAAAGAAGTGAACTAAGACCGAGCTGTCAGCCTTCGTGATCGCTAAACTAGCATGCATCTAGCCGGCAGGCCCTGTCTCCGCTTAGCTCGGCCAGCGCTGAGCGCCCTGTATCACACCGAGAAGGGGGTCTACGGCTACAGACCCAGGGGAGCCGGTACCGGAGAGAAGCAACAGGAGACCGAACTCAGCTCCTCACTCACCCAAGGTTGCGGGATCGGGGGTTAGTAACACTTCAAAATGCTTATTTCACACGCTTGTTTTTACTGGCCTAATGTGTAGCTGGCTGCTTCAGTCATTAAAATTAGTAATTTTTTTAATGTTTGTTTATCGGTTTGAAATGACCATAAATGTTTATTATTTATTAATTTAAAACGATCATTTAATAACCTCAAGGTGATTAATTAATGGGCTGAGATTACCGCATTTATTAGCAGAGGGGCTTACAGCATAAAGTGCGTTTTGCTGTTACGTTTTTCATCGCAGTGCCACGCATGTAATGGCAGAGTGTCACACTACAGCGCTTACAGCACAAACTACTGTCACGTTCATTCAGTCACTGAAGTGCCAAGCTTTCACATCGATTTCACTCAGATATACATAAAATGTACATAAGCAGAGGCGTAGTTAGAGATGGATGGATAGAGAGGGTGAATCTACTGGGGGAGGCGATGGCAAACTTATATAAAAAGCTATTCGTGACTTAAGGCAATAAATACACATTTATATGGCCGGGGGTTGGAGGGTATTAAAACATCGACGCCCCTGTATATAGGCATTGTTGTAAAACCTAAATTTGTACATCAATATGTTGACACGCACGTTCTTCATTCTTTAAGTGATAGTCGGAGTTCTGTTCTTAATTATCAACACAGAAAACCTACCTTTTCAGCGTTACAACCTGACCTAAGTTTCATGTAACACTATTCTTTGGAAGAATTGGAATAGTATTCGTTAGGCATAACATTACAATCGTTTTGTTATTAATTAATTAATGGTAGAAATTGTATTCACGTTTTCTCAGAAGTGTTATGTTTATACCGCGGCACTACCATGAAAAACCTTGTGCTGTGTCCGTTGCTGCGTGTGGGATGTTTGTATTCTATCATCCGCTTTTGTCCTAACATTTATTAAAGTTAAGATTTATAAATATTACAAATTTTCTAATATGAATTTCTTGGACAATACATGCGTGATTGTTACAGTATCATTGACTGACAGATTGTGTGTTTTTTGTGAAATTTATTGATATTTTTGTTGTTTATGTAACTTTGGAACAAATATGTAACGCTGTTAACCAACCCTGCAGATCATGGACTGGCACGGCTGGTCGAGGCTTATCGGGAACACGGTCACAAGGCAGCTAAAATCAACCCCTTACTCCCGGAAAAAGGCGTCGTCGACATGATTCCTGAAATCAGCATTTTAACCGAAACGCTTCGGGGTCCCTTCAACACCAGCGGTGCGGGTTTTTAAAAAAAATTTTTTTTTTTTGTACAGGACTGTATTAATGTAGCTGAATTATAACCTTCAAATGTGATAAAAGGTTAGATCGTAGCCAGCTTCTACTGAGTTATGTCTTATTAATTAGTAACAATTTTGTGCCTATTTAATCACTTCTCAGTCTGAGAACGCTTGAAATTTGCCAGGAAGCTACAGTATGTCCCTTAATGATTTATGAATGTGCGAGCTACTTGTGAAGGATTGCATCTTAATTCCTCTTATAATTTAAGGCCTAAGAAATTTTGGCAAGTCAGAAGCATCCCTCGAAGATGTCGTCACTTACCTGCGCCATACCTACTGCGGCCGAGTGTCTGTAGAGACCAGTCAGCTCCAGACGTTGGCCGAGAGGGAGTGGGTGGCCAACCGGTTCGAAGAGCTGAAGAAGGAGACGTTTTCTCCAGAGGAGCGCAGGCAGCTGGCCCGGCTAATGCTACAATCTCAGGTATGATGGGAACCTCAGTGTCACCCATGTGCCTGGTCATGTCAAACATGCATTCACTGTCCTATTGAAATATGTGTGTCACCCAAGAAGGCTGAAAGTCTGTATACTACATTTTATCTATTGCTTAGCAAGCTAGGCCTGAAAACATAATTTGGTTATAAATCCTAAATAGTTTCTGATCCATCTGTATGAATTTTGTTTGTACTTTTTCTTTTTATTTAAATCTCAGGAATTTGACCACTTTTTGGCTACCAAATTCGCCACGGTGAAGCGGTACAGTGCCGAGGGAGCAGAGAGCATGATGGGATTTTTCTTTGAGCTGTTTCGCCTGTCGTCATACAGCGGGGTGACGGACGTCATCATGGGGATGCCCCACCGTGGGAGACTGAACCTCCTGACTGGGCTCCTGCAGTTCCCTCCTGAGGTCAGACACCTTGTCATATAAATATATTATTGCGAGAGTGGTACCCTTGGACAGTTTGGCATCTGGACCCTGCCTCATATCCTGCCTCATGCTCACCAGCTCATGTTCAGGAAGATGAGGGGCCTCAGTGAGTTTCCCGAGAACTCCCCATCCATCGGGGATGTCTTGTCTCACC
The DNA here is from genome assembly GCA_026776945.1 of Isichthys henryi. Taxonomy (NCBI): domain Eukaryota; kingdom Metazoa; phylum Chordata; class Actinopteri; order Osteoglossiformes; family Mormyridae; genus Isichthys; species Isichthys henryi. The sequence continues at coordinate 7,451,001 of JAODJX010000001.1, read as the reverse complement.
TGACCTCCTCAGTGGAGCTGGACTTTGGGGCGGGGAAGCCTCTGCACGTCACCATGCTGCCCAACCCATCCCACCTGGAGGCCATCAACCCGGTGACCCAAGGCAAGGCCCGCGGCAGACAGCAGGTCCGGCAGGACGGGGACTATTCATCAGACAGCAACGCCCAACCTGGGGACAGGGTCATCTGTTTGCAGGTACAGGGGATATGACCCCATGACCTTCTACACCTGTGTCATTCATGACATCAGAACCACCACCTGTCCATACTGCATTTAAATACAGTGTTTATGCTATGGGGTCATAAAAATGAAAATGAGTGTAAATCTGCAGTTTCTATCTGCAGTATAAAATGATTTGAATGTTTAATAATAAAACTGTACCTGCTTTAGCTGTAGCTAATAAGTAAAGGTGTGTTGCTGATCCCTTATTTCCGTGCAGGTCCACGGTGATGCCTCGTTCTCTGGCCAAGGCATCGTTCCTGAAACATTTACCCTTTCAAGCCTCCCGCATTTCAGAGTCGGTGGAAGCATCCACCTTATTGTAAATAACCAAGTGGGTTATACCACGCCGTCTGAGAGGGGGAGGTCATCTTTGTACTGCAGTGACATAGGTGTGTAAGATGTTTAAGTACAATTTCATAACCTTCTACAAAGTCCATGAGTGACATCTGATGATGACAGTATCTGGAATGGGGAGAATAGTTTATTGGCTCATGAATGACCCGTTACCTTATCGACTCGCATCATCCTGCGCAGGTAAGATGGTCGGCTGTGCCGTGGTCCATGTGAACGGCGACGACGCGGAGGAGGTCTTGCGTGCCACGCGTCTGGCAGTGGAGTACCAGCAACGCTTCCGGAAGGACGTGATCGTGGACCTCCTGTGCTACCGACAGTGGGGGCACAATGAGCTCGACGAGCCCTTCTTCACAAACCCAACCATGTACAAGATCATCCGGTGGGTGTCTGACCAGGACCAGCCCACCGCAGGACCACTTACAGAGGTTTTCTGACCCGTCGGTCCGCATCGTGATTTCTTCTCAGCTCCAGGAAGAGCATCCCGGACACGTACGCCGACCTGCTGATCTCAGAGGGCCTGATGACGGAGGCGGAAGTCGTGGAGATCAAGACGTCGCACTACAACATGCTGAACGAGCGGCTGGCCAACATGACGCTCTACAGTCCGCCGCCGACCAACTTGCAGGGCCGCTGGGGCGACCTGGTGGAGCCGCAGCCTCGCATCACCACGTGGGACACGGGCGTGCCAGCACCGCTGCTGCAGTACGTGGGCGCCAAGTCCGTGGAGATCCCCGAGGAGATCCAGCTGCATAGCCACCTCGGAAAGACGCACATGCAGGTATGAAGCAGGGCCCTCGTCCCTGGAAGAGCAAAGCTAATGGAAGGAAATATCGAAAGTGAGGAATGGTGGTACCCAAGCACGTCATCTGAGACCACGGCTGAACAAGCCAAGATGGGTTTGTTTTTCTGTTATTGCAGCCTCAAACCAACATTGGATTATTAAAACTATGAAGATGAGGGCTGCACGATATCACATCTCGATTATATAGTGCATGCACAAAAATCACCAGGGCTTTACATGGAGTCACAATACGCCTCTCATTAATATTTTAGGCGCGCTACTAATCTGCTTACCAAATTGTGGCTGTAACTAAACATCCGTATAGTACCGAAAAGCTGCCGTCTGGACAAATGTTTACGCGCTTTCTTTGAAGCCCAGGTGATTATCGCACAGGCACCGTATAATTGCAATTATATCATGATGTGATATCGTGCAGCTCTGATGAAGACCTAGATTTAGAAGAATTAGCTACATCAAAAATACCTGTAATTAGTTTTTCTTGTTTTTACCTCCAGTTAAAATCAGTGGCTTTTTATTTAATGAACGATATGTTTTAGTTAGAACTGGATTATTTACAGCTGTGTATTGCAGTCACATATGACGTAATTGACTTCTGACTGATCTCTTGAGATCTCGTAAGTCTTGTACCAGATTCAGCACCCCTTTGTAGTCACTGTAGTCCTGCGATCTGGTCCGGAGGCCTTAGTCAGATGGCTGTAAGCCTGTGTGTGTTTTGACATAGACCCGGCTTCAGAAACTGGAAGAGGGGACTAAGTTGGACTGGTCCACCGCTGAAGCCATGGCGTTTGGGTCCCTCCTGTGTCAAGGTGGGTCGGGTTTCCGTGGTGATGATACAGCCTGTTGTCCGTAGTGATCTTTGACGTAATTATCCGCCTGTATCACCCCGCTGCTGTTAAGGGTTCAACATCCGCATCAGCGGACAGGACGTGGGCCGCGGAACCTTCAGCCAACGGCACGCCATGGTGGTTTGCCAAGAGACCAACGACATGTACATCCCACTGAATCACATCACGCCCGAGCAGAAGGCCTTCTTGGAGGTGCCGTCTTCCCCCCCCCCCCGAGCTCGTGGTAATGGGTAGCATGCATCACATGGGACCTCTAAGGGTGCTTTTCCACCGCACCAGGTTCCGTGCTTTTGGGCCCTTAAGGCATAAAAACTAGTACCAGCACCAAATGACATCACAACGCAACCGAGTATTTTGTACTGAATTCGAAAAATGGCTGTAGTATATTATAGAGCTGGACAATGTGCAATATTAAGACCAACATTGCATGTTATGCACATGCAATTCTCACATCGCTAGTCAGCTAGATTAAGATCAGGCTTTTTCTTACGTTCATACTGTACGGACATTATAGTCCAGGGGGATTAACTTTTGTTAACACGACATTTTTACTCTGTCATAGGAAAAAAAGCGTAGCAAGTTTTGCAATTTTAACAATTATTCCTTTTCAAGATTATTCAATACATGTTTAAAAAATCAGTTTAAAGTTTAACTCTGCTGCTTTTGCACGAGTGCTGCATGTGTTCTCCAAGACAACCATAATCATTTTCATCATTGCAGTTAAAATCACTCATAGATGGATTTATGAGAAATTTATTTTGACCTCCTTTTTTGCTTTATAAATATGCCGATATTTATTACGACAAAATCACATTGAGGTATTTGATTTTTGTTTTCCAATATCGTGCAGCCCAAGTATATTATGAGTGGTGGCTCTAAGGTAGGGATCTGTGCTGGCAATGAGATGGTTGTTGGCTCGAATCCCATGAAAGCAAGGAGTGATTCTACTCCGTTCAGCCCTAAAGCAAGGCCCTAAAGCAAGGCCCTTAACCTGCAATTGCTTCTTCCTGGGTACGACGTCAATCTACATCCAGCCCTGTAAGGAGGTCCTCCGACTTGCAGAGAAAATTGGTGGATTGACACTCCAGCCACCGGAAAAACTCACACTGGTCCCTTCAGACTAGTGTGTTGCTGAAGTATCACCCACCACACAGCTGAAATCGGGTTCCCATCCCTGAGGTGGTTTGTCGTGTGGTGGGTGCGGCAACGCGCTGTAATCAGTGCATGCTCCTTACCTCTATCTAGTTTATTGTAGCAAATACTTCTATGTACAGACGCTCCTCTGCTTACGAATGAGATACGTTCCGAACGGCTATTCAGAACTTGAAATGTTCGTAAGTTGTTATTCAACATCATTTTAAGGGTATATGGAAGTACAAAGAACTAGATACTGGGAGTACGAGCGCTACGCTGCTGTGCGGCGGGAGTAGCGGCCAGAAGTCGTACTAGGCGGAATTAGTGCACAGAAAAAAAAATTGATGTTGTGGACAGGAAACGGAAGCCCAATGAACCCAATTTGGACTTGCAGTCCTCTCCGTTCGTATGTCTGAAAGTTCGTAAGTTAAATGTTCGTAAGTAGAGGAGCGTCTGTATTCTGTCATATCACCCTGATCATTTTCTGTTCTTCCGACCAGATCACAGTTAAAGTTTGGGTTTCTTCATTTGTCCACACATATATTATAGTCACTTTCATTATTATTTTTAATTTGTTTATCGTTTTCTGAGTTTGTAACTTTTTTCAATATGGTTTTTGTATTGCGACTTCGCATAACCAACTGACATTTGCCCACCCCAAAGTACAAAGGACCCTAGCTGGTTTGGAACTTCTCGGTACTGGCATTTTTGGTACTGGTACTGGACCAGAAGTCAAAGGAAAAGGGAAAGTACCCAAAGTATGGTACATGGTGCAGTGGAAAAGTGCCCTGACAGGTGGGACGGTCACCTGGCTGAACGTGGCACTTTTGGGGCCTCCTCTTCCTCAGGTGTGCAACAGCCCCCTGTCCGAGGAGGCCGTGCTGGGCTTTGAGTATGGCATGAGCATCGCCCTGTCCAAACTCCTGCCCATCTGGGAGGCCCAGTTCGGGGACTTCTTCAACGGGGCACAGATCACCTTCGACACCTTCATCTCAGGAGGTATTGGTCATTAGCGAGATCTCTGTCCGGCTGAATTCGTCCTTCAGATTTTGCTGTGCTTCTCCTACAATGTATTTCGGTTTTCTGATACTGTGAACAAAATAAGAGAAACTGAAAAAAGACAGGAATTAAATTTAGTTACATCCCCCTTTGTCGTATCTGACCCGCTGTAAATTCCATGTGTCGTCGGCAGGAATTGTGGAGAAAATGTGAGGAAGTTCTTTCTGCAGGTGGTTTCTAAACAGAAAGAGGAAGTTGTCCTACTTACCTTCCATATTTTAGTTTGTGGACCGTTGGCGAGCTTAGCAGTCGTGTGTTGAAGTTCAGGTTTTACAGGTTGCCCCATTTAGAGATGCCAGGGTGTGGGCGGGTGGGGGGACTCGGCTTGGTGTTGTAGATCTTTTGGCTTTTCCAGGCGAGGCCAAATGGCTGCTGCAAAGTGGGCTGGTCATCCTGTTACCTCACGGCTATGACGGGGCGGGGCCAGAGCATTCCTCCTGCCGCATCGAGCGATTCCTGCAGGTGAGCGTGTGCAGGAGCTGGTTAGCGCTTTCTGGGCCCCATCTCAGTTATTCCAAGAAACTGTTAATAGCTAGTGAGGGGAGTGAGATGGTCGTTGGTTTGCAGAACATGCTGCTTCAGCATCTCCTAAATAAACAATGTGTTTATTTGGTATTTAGTGTAGTGACTGTTTGTGGCCAACAGGGGGCCCCCAAACCTCAGGGGCCCCATGCAAATGTGTGGCTTGCGTGGTGGTAACCCATGCCGCTCCATCCTGCACCTCCCCCCGGTCCTGGCACCCCAGATGTGTGACAGCAAAGAGGAGGGTGTGGATGGGGACAACGTCAACATGTCGGTGGTGAACCCCACGACCCCGGCGCAGTACTTCCACCTGCTGCGGCGTCAGATGATCCGAAACTTCCGGAAGCCACTCGTCGTGGCCTCGCCCAAGATGCTGCTTCGCTTCCCGGTAAAGCCTGCAGATGGCGACCTTTGACCTCCTGGTACGTCAGCGGACCAGGCTTCATGGCTGTACTGACCACCCCCCTTCTCCAGGGTGCTGTGTCCAGCCTGGCAGATATGGCCCCTGGGACAACTTTCCGTCCCGTACTCGGTGCCCCCTCCGTGAACCCATCCAGGTGAGGTCTGGGGTCAGAGGTCGAACACCTTTGGGTTGGGATCGCCATGGCGTGAACGTGCCCAGTGAGCATGTGAGCTTCTGCTGAAATGGCCTGCAATTCCACACAGAGTCCAGCGGGTGGTGTTTTGCTCAGGCAAGCATTACTATGCCCTGCTGAAGCAGATGGAAGCATCGGGGGCAACAGAGGGTACGGCGTTGATCCGGTTGGAGGAGCTCTGTCCCTTCCCCTTGGAGGCCCTACAGCAGGAGCTCGGAAGATACAGCAGCGCCAAAGGTCCAGTCTGCAGACACTGCATCACCATGCATTAGAAGCTGCTGATTTGGAGGCTGCTTGGCTACATCTGTGGCAGGACGTTTTGGGTCATTTCTAATTTCTACTTCGCTATTATGGGTCAGTGGGAATCCCCAGTGACTCTGAACTCGTGCTCTCTCACAGAGTTCATCTGGAGTCAGGAGGAACCTCAGAATATGGGCCCCTGGTCTTTTGTGGCCCCCAGGTTCGAGCAGCAGCTGGCCCGGAAGGTAAGTTCTCAGCAGCTTCCTAAACGCACCTCGTTTAGCGTGGCATGTGTAGTTTCCGCCTCATTGTCTGTCGCGCCATCATCTTACTGCTGAAAGCCAAGTGTTGATGACATCATGGTTTGTGACCCCCATCCTGCACGCAGCTCCGTTTGGTCAGCCGGCCGCCCCTCCCAGCTCCAGCTGTGGGCATCGGGACTCTGCATCAGCAGCAGCATGAGGGCATCCTGAAAGCCTCCTTTGCATGAGGTACTCCTGTGCAGCGCCCCCTGCTGGACATACAGCTGCCTGCACTACTCAGGGGCTCAAGCAGCCAATAAGATGTTACTAAAGGTCTGTGTCACTTGGACTGAGAAGCACTTACAGGTACTTGCTGGAGCAGAGGAAATGTGAAGTTATAAATCGAGGATTAGGGAAATAAAAGATGAATTGAATGAAACCAAGGGGAGAGTCCATATTGGGTCTCATTTCCTTTTTGGGAAAACTGAGAAAAATGCTGATTTGCTGCTAAAAGAATTCAGCAAGTGTAGTTTTTAAAAACTGAAGTCTCACATCTTGAGGCATTAAAAAATCAGGTCAGATTCCATTTCCATACTGTAGTCTTGTGCTTCCATATACGACATAACCTGTGTTGATCAGTATGAAATTGGTCTCTATGAATGTTTGCTTAATGTTTTAAACACTAGAAAAGAATCACCAGACAAAAAGGTCAGAACACCATTTCTGTTCATGTGACTAATGGCAGAATTTTACTGCAGTAAATTGTTAAAAAATTAGCATCATTTGCCTTAAAAATGGGTGGCAAAATTAACAGCATTACTTTGTTCAAAGGCCAAACTAGGCCCAAATAGCATGATAATTACAGTGAAAGTTAACTCCTTAGTATTTTGAAGATGCTTTGAATATAGGCACCGTAAGATTTTAATCGTAGTTTCTATTTAATTTGAGTGATTCAGTGTTTTATCTTTGTTGTTCAGTACACAGGCAAAATATATTATTCTTTCCATTGTGTGTATTGAGTCAAGGTGCTTTGTTCAGACACTGAAAGCAGAACCAGTGCAGGCCTCGGCAGTCACAGTCGCTCTGCCTCTGAGCAGTGTGCTTTAGGGCGTGGCCAAACAGGTCCTCAAACCTAGACCTGTTCTCTGTGTAATCCCTGCCTACGATGCTATGAAAGGTGAGAAATGTTTTATTTCAGTTGTTGGGAATAAAAAATAATTAAAAAAATGCTGTTCATCGCCTTTGCCTGTGTCACAATTCCTGAAACAAACTTGTTCGACATCCAGAATACAAGTACAGCCATTCGGGAAAATAAACTACACGAATCTTTAAGATCACTCATCAAGTCAGTGAGTAGATGTTTATTAATTCATGTAAGACGGACACATTTACGAAACATACCATGTTGTTTTATTTAAAAATAGCGATCTAATACAAAACAAACATACTGAAGTTCTAAATATTGTCTGTCTGACCTCAGACTCAAGGCACCTAAATCAAGGTCCATGATACTCAAAGTGTTTCCCCTGAAAGTCGATTCTGGGCCACAGTCCACAGGGGTCACCCTCACTGTTTCAGCACTGGAAGCTCACTGGGCTTGGCGACAGCTTGCGTCATACCCATGGCATACATGTACACCTTGCAGTCCACAATGATGTCGTCTTTCCGCAGCAGTTCTTGGTTTAAGGAGACAGAAGAGCCCACAAAGTAAACAGGCAGTCATTCACATGGAAATGCGCAGGACTGTGTTCTGCTGGCCCAGTGTTTACACACCAGAGCAAACATGGACACAATCCATAGATAATCAGGGGTCCAACACACCTCTGCTTTAATTATTAATGTGCACAAATCACCTTGCATGCATTTGGTTTGTGCATTTATTTTATCTGAAGTGGTTCCCATCCATGGGATCTGACAAATCTTACTAGCAAGTCGTCAGAGTGCATTTTAAATGCTATAAGTGATACTCCTTTGAATATTACCCAGCACGCCATACCGAATCCTGAATCCTGCCACACTGCAATGCCTACGCATTCACCCCCTCCAAGTGAAAACTTACCATCGATTTTCTTCTGGAACTCATTGAGAGGTAGAAGTACAACTTCGACAAATTCTGCGAGGCAAATAATAAAATTATTAAATCAGTGCCGAAAAACTTACATCATGAATCAGTCTAAAGCAAATTCATGTAACGAAACATAGAAAAAAATGAAAGCATACCTTCTTCGCCTGAAAAAAGACGAAAGTCAGATGTGAACAGCAGGCTGTAAATATTACATCTCTTGCACTTATACAGACTACTCATGTGTTCTAATAACTCTAACAACATCTGAGTAAACCAGCAATCTACAGTGCCCAGTATAAATGAATACACCCCAAAACGATTACATAGGTAGTCATCCGTCTCTCTTTAGAATAAATACTTCCTATGAGATCCTGCACCACAAAGTATTCCAGCAAATCTGGTCTATTGGTTGAGTTTTGTCAGTGCAAAAAAAAAAAAAAAAAAAAAACAAGATTGGAATATTTGTAACACGACGATTTTTAGACCATGGTGCAAAAATGAGTACACCCCGATGAAGGAAGGCTGGAGAATGAGCAGTGTTCAGACCTTGCGGAGTGTGACTTGAATAGCCTTGTCCTACTCTGTCATCACACAGGTGGCCCCCATATCACTGACAATTAAGAGGAGTACTTAAATGAAATCCCCTCCCATTCAATGCTGACAATAATGGCACCACATGGAAGAGAAATGTCACAAGTCATTTCTTTACACAAAGAACGGCCCAAGCCTACAAGTAAATTAGTAAGACGTTGCTCATAATCTGGAATACAGTAGCAGAAGTGATTCATAAATTCAAAAAGAACGGACTTATTGCAAACTCTCAGACGTCCAGGCCGTCCACAAGGCTAACACCTCGACATAAGCGTTGACGGAAATCACCATGCAAGTGCATCACAGTTGGGTAAAGTCAAACTGGGGCGAGTGTTTCCTGCGACAATTCGACATCCGCGGCAGACGAGTGTCGGTCAAAGGTGGCGTCCACAAAGGAAGCCACTACTGAAGCCCAAGCAGACACCAGCCCGTGGAATTGTGTCGGGGAATTGCAGTTCACCGATGGCACCACGAATTCACGCATATGGTGCTCAATACTGAGAGCAGATGCTACCATCATGCCCTGAGTCACTAGGCACTCTTTGAACACGACAATGACCAAAAACACACACGCATCTAAGGCCACTGCTGCATTTCTGAAGAACACGGTGAGAGTGATTCAGTGGCCAAGTATCAGCTGACGTCGAGCCAACAGAGCAGCCGTGGGGGCGTCATTCCCCACCCAGCGTCCAGGCTCCGGAAGCGCTCGTTCTCCAAGAGCGGACAGAGAGGCTTGGCAGTATATCGGCCGCTTGTTCATTCCACGTCTAGAAGAGTTGGTACTGCTCTTAAAATCCAAGACCACAATAAATATTATATTCGGTGGAATTTGTTGCAGGGTGAATTCATTTTTGTAACACCACATTTGAATAAAATATATTATTTTTCTTATCCTAATCATGCTGGTGACCAAGCTTTTGTGGGTTACTGGAAAAATGTTTAATAAAACTCAGAATTCTGTTAATTGTTCTGGTGTTCACTGAGAAATGGGTAAAGATTTTCAAGGTATGTATTCATTTATGCTGAGCACCAAACTTCCTTCCATTTCCCGTTCTCTCTGTTTACAGGCCTCTTAATCGTAATGAAGAATATAATCAGAATCACTGTAGTAACCAGCTTTAAAGCCGAAATGGTACGTCAGGTCTGCTTCGCGGATTTTCTTCTAAGATTACATCACTGCTGTGAAGTTTTCAAATCCAATAGTTTGTGCTGTTCACAGTTCTTCTTGCCAAGTGTTTGAAAAGAATGTTTTGCTTCTGTACAGACCAGGACAATGTGCGGTTATTCTACATAACCAGAAATGCTGCTTTTAAACTGCTTCTACCAGTTTGCAATTAATGAGCTGGTTCCAGGTTCCTGAATGAAGGCAAAAACCAGAGTGGTTCCACCCCAATATCTGGCCACATTGGAGGGTTAGAGGCATCATTGTAAGAGCCAAACCCACAGGCCAAATCCCAGAGCACAGCAGTACTGCTGATCCTGAGGCCTACAACCGCATCCCACAGATGTCACCTCACCCAGCTGCTGTGCAGGATTGAGGTTCTCAGGATCATCGCCATTGATGTTAACCATGACGACATGAGTGGTGCAGTTCGACAGGCCAGGATCCAGACATGACACTGGGAAATGACAAAAAAACCCCTGTATAATGACAGGACGATTCCCATACATTCCAAACTTCACTTTTACCCCGAGGTTAATGTACTGATTTCCGCCACAGCACAAGCACCACATTTCGCCTGCAGAGGCCAAGTCAGAGCGGCTTAAGGGGAAGAAATCGGCTACCTGGGGTGATGCCCACCACCTCGCCTATGTACCCGGTCTCCTCCTTCAGCTCCCTCAGTGCCGCTGCTTCCATGCTCTCGTTCTCGTCCAAGAGCCCTGCATCACGACAGATGAAAAAACTGTTTATTTGTTTAGCATACATACATTTTTCTTTAGAAAGCAGAGCAAGAGGGACTTAAGAGCCCTGCTCAAGGGCCCAACAGTGAATTCGCTCTGCTGACCCTGGAATTCGAACCTGCGGGTTTCTGATCACAGGCACAGAGTGCTAATCCAGTAACCCCCCACCCCCTCATTATTATTAATGGAAATTATTTGTATTAGCAAAATGGGACACCCACTGAGGACCTGCCTGGTCATCAACTTTAATACCAGCAGGGCACCGGCCTGTGTGTGCCCCTGCCCCATCTGGGCTATGTCGCCCACTCCGCATACCCCATGGCTTACTATACATTCTAGATAGTTCTGTCTATGAAACCTTGGTGGTTCCAATTAAGGTAACTGATTACTAATATTCAGCAACAAGCCAAGGACTGGAAAACATACAATACACGCTTGCCTTATGGAAAAAAAAAATCACAAGCAAAAACCTGACGTCATTTTGGGATTACTACAGCAGATTAGTCTTTTAAAAGGCCGCATTCTGGGTTTAAGCCGCTTAATGTACAATCTGACGTCAGTAAACAGGCGCTGCTTTCGGTTGTGCAGTTGCGCTACCTGCTGGGAACTCCAGGGTGTGACGGCCCATCGGCGGCCGAAACTGCTTCACCAGCACCACGCAGTCTATGTGGAGCGTCCTTTTCAGGATGGCGATGATCCCCACGCCTGTGAACAGACACGCGGATCCTTAGTGCGTTCCCCCCGCACATCTCAGCGCGCGCGGCTGCCCCTCCACCAGCGAATCGTACCATCAGCGCTGGAGTCGCGCTGTCTTGTGGTCCTCTTTGCGGTTTCCCAGATCCTGATTAAAATGGAAATTGCAAATCTTTATCGCCATTCGGTAAAATTTACACTAATGAATTGCGCTGTCGTTTAAGAACAGGGGGCTCGATCATTTCCAATGAAGCCATTCTTTTATTTTCATAATCACATTGCGATGGAGTAGTCTTTCAAATCAAGTAAAGACAGGAGATAAAGCTCCGTTCAAACTCTGTGCTCACTGTGTTGCTTGAGTACATCTGTGTGCGTCGTACATTTCTAAACTGAGACACCAGACTCACTGGATAAGATAATAATATCAACACTCCTACCAGGACAAAGGCCAACTTTTACCCCTTAACAACGCTTAACTGAGTAGTATAACCAGATTATTTTGAGACAAAATCGCAAGTCACAAGTTCCGTTTCGTCACCAGAGGCAAACAACTGACACAAACAGTACCTGGTTGTCCCACCGCCGTCCACATAGGTAGTTTTTTCCAGCTTGAGCCACCTTCCCTCTGCTATAACCTATTGAGCATAAAATTAATGAAAAACCTTGTTTTTGAATGAATGAAGTGTCCATAAGATCACTGTATGATCAGTTGCAGAGGTGTGTAATATTACTTTAACCAGCGAGTGGCGGCACCCCCGAGATTTCCATGCATACATAGTCGGTTAAAGCGCGATCGGGCGGTCCCACCTCCTCCTTCACTACGTGACACGGAGCGGCTCCTTTCCCTGCGCCGCGGTCGCCGCTCATCTTCCCTGCAAAGTATCTGGATGCTTATATTTAACAGATTAAAGCAAATTTACAAAAAAGGCGGAAGCAGACACAGTGCTGTGCAGGCGAAGGACTAAGTACTGCCTGAGCTGCTGACCGTCATATAGCGAATTTACCTATACCTGTGCGAAACACCCACAAACACCCCTAACACGTCTGTCCGGACAGTCGCAGCCCTACGGTCACAGCATCATGCCTCATGCTCTTCCTTGTTGGTTTCTCTGTACTGCGAAGGTAACCTGCGCTGCTGCCCCCTGTCGTAGCGGAGTGTAAATACAGTAAATTAACCAAAAAAATCGAACCAATCCAAGCCAAGAGCGGCTCATTCCGTTATTCGTCTTACTAAAGTGCAATGCTTTTAAATAGGATACTCCAGACAGCTCACCATTGTGGACCAGTACGTAGATCTGACCTGGTTTCCAAAGTCCGAACGCTTCCAAGACAGCCCAGAGCCGTTATTCGTGATGCGGGACACCCGGCTATTTCAAAATGCGTCGAATACGCCGAATCGGTGCCATTGCTGTCCCAGGACATTATCTGTATAAATATGCATGAAAGTTAGCTTTACAATACATCGTATTATCAAGCAGCTAATGTGTCCTCCACAATGGCCAAGTTGCAAATTTAAGCTACATAATGTAAAACATTAATAAAAACTACTTATAACACTGAAAAAAATAGTTTGTCGCCTGAATCTGCTCACTAATGCTGCATTTCACCATGAAATATAATGATTATAAACCTTCAAAAATCTGTATTGTTGAGTGACAGTATTTCCCATTTAGGCTTTTTTTTAGGATTTTATTATGTCAATTCATATGCCTGTTACAATGCACATTTTAGTAGTGTCCCCAAGTTTTCACACAGTCCTGACACCCAAACACATTTCTGCCCCTAAAAAAATGATCACATTCCACAACTGACATTTTCAACGAGAACTGGAACCATCTGTCACCTGGGCGGCATGAAAACCAAAAGTGAATGATCTCACTTTCCGGTATTTTTTGATTATATTGTAAGTATGCCTGAGACGACCGAACTCAACGCTCACTCCTGTTAGAAAATATTGCTTATATTAGATTTTATTTATTTCTTAAAATATATTTTTTACTAAATTATTTGAATGTTCTCTGCGATATCAAACTATTAGCTTTGATGACATATAGATTTTATTTGCTAATTTTATGCTAAAATTCAGTCCTGCTAACTTTCTATATATATGCGTACTTCATATAAGTTGTACTTTTCTCTTTATATGAGTAACAGTAACGACGACATAAGTAGATCATGCAAATACCACGGCAGAGACTCAAACCCCGGCCTTTCAGGTGCGGCCACTAACCACTGCACCACCGTACCATCCCTGAAATCTGATCATCGAAGGCATTTTCTAATACACTGGACTGTCTTTTCATCTATTAAATTGCTTAAATGTAACTTTATATGTGAAGTTATCGGTGAGTTACATAAGCCTTGCCTCCACGCTGTTAATGCGAGCAAAATTTTAAGATGAACGGTGACTTTCAACCAATAGGTGGTACTGTGGAGCCAGACAACATTTAATGAATGCTTAGATTAGTAAAGCATTCATCCATTTTAGAGGCCGGTAATCCAGCGCAGGGTGACGGTGAACCCTGAAACTATCCCAGGAGGCACGAGACAGGGAGATGCTGTACAACATGCCTGTCCGTCACAAACAAACACTTATACAGTCTTTGGTCTGTTTGGAGACAGTAGTTCATACTTGTTTGTACTGGGAGGAAATTTAAGTAAAGGAATAAATAACAGTGAGATATTCTGGAATCATTAAGCCAGTATAACCAACGAATTTAGAATTAGTGTTACAAATAATCGATTTAAGAAATGTTTGAACAAACAATGTCTTGAGCAAACCGCTCTTGGTTTGTTGAGTGCCTATTGCCAGTTTGGTCATTTCAGCTCTTTCCACTGATGTTAAATCAGATTCAAATCAGACTCATGCCAGGTCCATTCAAAATGGTCCAGTGTTTGCCCACCCTCCACCCTGGGGTGCTTTTGGGTCATTATCCTGCTGGAGAACCCATGGCCTGTGACCGAGAGACAGCCTTCTGACAGTACATTACGCTCTGAAATGGTATGCTATTCCTCTGATCTCATTCTTCCATACACTGGTGCAAGACACCCAGTTCCAGAGGCAGCGGAGCATCCTCATAACATCACTGAACCTCCTCCGCGTCTCACTGTGGGCATGAGACTCTTCTCCTTCTCCACCTCATACTTTTTTACTGGAAACATACGGTTGCTATGATTTACCAAAATGCTCCAATTTAGTTTTGTCGGCCCAAAGGATGTTCTCTCAGAAGGACTGTAGCTTGGCCATGTTCAATTTGGAAACATCTAAGTAAGCTTGTATATGTTTTATTCTGAGAAGAGCAGTATTTCTGGGTCTATTGGCATGGTGCTCATTTGCATTTCTCCTGATGGTGTGACTTGAGACCATTGTACCCCGACAGTGAAGCTCACCTTGAAATTATTTAGAGTTTTTTTCTTGGTTCTTTCTCCACTATTTAAAGTACTTTTCATAATATCTTTGGGTCAAGTTTCGTCTTGCAACCATGACCAGGGAAGCTGGCTGCAGTCCTGTATGCCTTAAACATCTTGGTATTGTTTACCACCGAAGTCAGAGGAACATTAGGGTCTTTGGGGATGGTTTTACATTGGTCATGGTTGGTTATTCCTTGGGTTCTAAGCTCCTCAGTCAACTCTTATTCCTCTGCATGTTTAGTGTGATGCAAACACCACCGAACGGGAGAGTGAGTCTTTATATCTATTTAAACTGGCTGAATGACTGATTAGATATTTGAAAACATATGTGGTACAAATTAAGGGAGAGAACTGTGCTTGAAAATCTCTACGACACATTTTTTTCCATCGCTTCTTTTGGGTACCAATAAAATTGTCCAGGCCATTTCAGAATATCTACATAGGTTTTTGGTTTCATACCGCTGCGAACCAGAGCTCGTATGGGTGACAAGAGATCTTCCATTTTCAATATATTTCAGGAATAATATGGTATTATTTTAATCAATGGCATGGGCACCAATATCACCATCCATGCCTGTAAGACTAACCATCACCTCACATTGTAAGAGTTCATCTATTGGACGGTAAAAGGCAGCGAGTGTGTGAATATAACGTCTAAGACCTGTGAATGACTCAGCTTATTAGTGACAGTAAGCATGAGGCCAGTGAGTTTCTTCTCCCAGCCAGCCAACCAGTCCCTGTATCTCACATTGCTGGGAATCATCCGAGCTGTAAATGTAAACAGCGCCAGGGCAAACTACCATCTTGTACTGCGACGTTCAAACATTCAAAACGTTTGTCTGACGTAACATCGCAGAGCCCTGCATAGTATAGCATTCCTGCTAGGTTACGGCTACGGTCTGTCCCGTTACTCTCTGCGTAGCAGGGCTGTGCACATGTGACTTCGCAGTGTCCCTTGGCAGCACATTGAGTACCAGCGACGATGTATTTGTACAAAAAGAGCCAACATTCAATCACTGAAATGTCAGGCTGTTACGTCGATTTTGCATGAATTATACATAAGCGTTGTTTTAAAATTAGTACAGCAATAGGTTAACATGCACATTCTAATGCTTTAGATGTCTTGTACTTGTTAGGCTGTATCAATGTAAATGTAACATGGGAAAATCCATTCATCCATTTCCCATAACTGATTGTCCTATTCAGGGTCGTGGGGGGGTCTGGAGCCTATGGGCACAAGGCAGGGTACGACCCAGGAGGGGGCGCCAGCCAATCACAGGGCACACTCGCACACCTCCCACACTCACACACCAATCACACCTGTGGGCAATTTGGTAACTCCAATCAGCCACAGCATGCCTTTAGACTGTGTGTGTGTGTGTGTGTGTGTGGGGGGGGGGGGGGAGGAGACTTGAACCTGGTGCCAGAGGTGTGTGACGACAGTGTTAACCACCGTGCCACGCTACATGGGGGAATGTGATTTCTATCATTAAATAATGAAAAAACAATTAAAAGGATATGCCAAAGGAATACCGTGGTATATTGTACAAAGAAATGTTCACTCAGCCCTATGTTCACTGTATATTCTGTATATTCACATCTATATGTATGTATGAATGAATGAATGAATGGCTTTGATGTCATTGCACAAGACACACCTTGTTAGTACCAGCTTGGATCCCCCTTTGCCTTCACAACTGTTTTAATTCTTTGTGTTATAGATTCAAGGTGCTTCCAACATTCCACAGAGACTTTGGTTCATGTTGACATGATAGTGTCAGACAGCCACTGCAGATTTGTCAGCTGCATCTTCATGATGCGAATCTCCTATTCCATCTCATCTCATAGGTGCTCTATTGGACTGAGATCTGGTGAGTGTGGAGTACAGTTGTAGAAATTTCGAAGAAATCGGTTTGTTTAAGAGTCTGGCAAACTTCATTACCGCAAAGCTTTGGAGGGAACTGACACTCATCAGTATTTCATGCGTCTCGTGATCTGCTCTCCGAACAACAAATACACACGTCTTTTATAGTAAAAAACACGCCAGTGTACAGACAGTTCAAGGAGGGGTCAGATATCTGTAGACACCAGTCGCTTCTGCCTTTGTTAATTGAAGGCAGGGTCAACCTGTAGAAGCCGATTGTTCTCATAGATTCACTACCTCATCTCAACAAGCTGTTTTCATCATTTTCTTCATCGTACTTCCCCTATATTCCCTTGTGCCCCTTTCCATTTATCCTTAACATATAACATCAGCACAGAAACATCTAATATCGGTATCTGTGACAGTTCTAACATCTTGGATCTGGTCTGCAGTTTATCTGTCACATGTTACCTCCTCATAAAATGCTTCTAATTTGTGTGGAAAGCCCATTACTTCAGCAAGCTTGCATTACATGTTTAGTATAATAACCGTTCTAAAGCAGCACTGAATCATTATAATCATTGTAATTAAATCAACAATGTCATTATGAATTGCTCTGGTAATTACTGACTGAAATTACAATTGTATCATTGATTTTTCTACCACACAGTGAACTCAGATGATTTGAGATTTGTGACATGGCGTGTTATCCTGCTTGAAGTAACCATTAGAAGCTGGATACACTGTGGTCATTATGGGATGGCCATGGTCTACTCCGATACTCAGGTAGGCTGTGGCATTTAAACGGTGCTCAGTTTGTACTGAAGGGTCCAAAGTGTGTCAAGAAAGTTTCCCCCACAGGCTTACACCACCAGCAGCATGAGATGTTGATACTACTATCTGAATGTTGCAGCAGAAATCCAGACTCTTCTGAATAGACAACATTTTTCAAACATTAAATATTAACATAACAGTTGAAACATTATGGCTAACAAATACAGTTGTAATGTATATGTCTCAAAAAGTCGTTCCCTCCGGCAGTACAGATGAAATGCAGTTTCATGAGTGCACATCCTGACATCCAATTTCAACCTTGGCATGACAACCTGAACTAACTTGTATCTACCACCAGGTGAAGGATCTTTGGAAGATGGACACTATATGGACAAAAGTATTGGGATTAGGGGGCGGCATGGTGATGCAGTGGTTAGCACTGTTCCCTCACACCTCTGGGACCCGGGTCTCCGCCTGGGTCACATGTGTGTGAAGTTTGCATGTTCTCCCCATGTCGTCGTGGGGTTTCCTCCGAGTACTCCGGTTTCCCCCCCACAGTCCAAAAACATGCTGAGGCTAATTGGAGTTACTAAATTGCCCGTAGGTGTGCAT
>JAODJX010000001.1:7410245-7429960 GCA_026776945.1 Isichthys henryi | reverse complement strand
CGGCCCGCGCAGCGCTCGAGGGTCCATCAGGCTGAGGTGAGTCAGTGTGGATCCAGTCCAGGATGATCAGGCTCATGGAACCAACCATGACCAGGATGCCGCATGCCAGGAAGAAGGACGCCTGGGGAATAAAGCGGAGCCGGGACGTCATGCCTCATGCTGGCCAGGGGGAGGTGCTGGCAAGCATACAGAGCCAGCTCACACTACATAACGCACTCACACAGGAGATGGGGCTACACAAGCTGACCAATCACATGATGGACGGAAAAACACACTAATGTCCACCTAAAGTTTTTTATCCCAAGTAACATACAATGGAGAAAGCAGGGTCACCCAGGCTGTGGAGCATTTGGGGGTTAAGGGCCTCGCTCAGGCAACCAGTTGTGAAATCACTCTGTGAACCCTGGGATTTGACCCAACGACCTTCTGATGGCACAGGCCTAATCCACACTTCCATTAAGCATGTACTCCTCACTGGCTGGAACGCACACTTACCCCGATCTTCTGCACAGATTTCATTGGCTCCTTCTTCACCAGCTTGATGTAGAACGCAGACGGGAGGATGAAGATCAGCATGGCTGCGGCAGAGGCCCCTGGGTGGGGGAGGGAATCCGTCAGGAAGGGAGCACAGCCGGAAACATAGCACAAAGTGCCAGCATGATCGCAGCTGACCAAGACGTACCAATGAATCCAAAAATGTCCCGGATGGTGGGCACAAGGATGACGAACGCGTTGGTGGCCCCGAGCAGAAGGATGGTGATGATGGTGTGCCGCAGCCAGCTGAACTCCGCCGGGGAGCACAGCAACTGGTTGACTGATGTGCGGATCTGCCAACAAGAGCAGAGCCCTGTAATACTCACGCAGACCAACAAGTGGCGCACTTCTCCAGGAAGGGTGGTTGCTTTAGAGTGCTCACCGGGAACAGCACCACAGGGACCGTCAAGGTGACTGCGGTCAGGACAGCTAGCCGCACAACGAGCAGCGCCACGTCGAATTTGTACACCCTGGAGTAGGTGTGCAGCAACTCCGGCTCCACCATTTCTGTGAAAGGACACGCCCCCAAGGTTAGCCCCACCCACAGGTCAAAATACCACGGGAAGGATGGATGTCGGATTTAACGCCTTAAATGGAGCTCTCCTCTATTACCCGTGTTAATCCCTCGCTGGAGGTGACTCACCATTGAAGGTCAGGTAGCCAAACAGCGCCGCCAACAGGTACATGATAAACATGGCCAAGAAGGAGACGTTGGCCACATTCTGCATCTTCCTCCGTGAGCGGCTGTTCAGGGAGATAGAGAGAGCGAGAGACGCAGAGAGAGTGCACATTAGCGACACATGAGCATGGCGCGGGGGGATTAGCGGCAGCTAAAGGTACGAGTGGCCAGTCCGAGTTTTCAGGGGTCGACACTCACTCCTCCAGCTCCTCATACATGGGCAGCACTGCGGGGTGACAGACGAAGGCAAAGGTGAGGATGGGGATGGCGTACACCGTCTGTGGGAGGGAAACACAGCGCACGTCAGCTTGTCGGCCCCACTCCATGTCGCCCACTACTGGCGACCCTCCGTCTGCTCACCTGAGAGTTTATGACGACGTATTTGGGGACACAGGCATCGCCGCCGTGGCCCGTGGCGTTCCCAGCGTGCGCCTGGAACTGTCCGGACAGCTGGGAGAGCGAACTGTTGAGCGTCACGTTCACCACATCCTTCTCCAGCAGCTGCGAGCAGGAGATCTGGAACTTCTTGTAGATGACCTGAAAGATCAGGGTGGGAGATGATGAAAAATCCCACAATCTCACTACCACCCTCGTCACCTGATTTTTGTAATAACAATGAACACTGAGCCTGGGTTTCATCTCCTATGCTTTAATAGAAGTGTATACATAACTTGGCATAGCCAATCAAATGTCTTGATCCCGCCTCCTCCAGTTGCTTGGACCCACCTCTTCTACAATCTGATTGGTTATCTCGCTGAACCAATCATTTTTCGTTCTGCCCTCAGAACATTTTTGCGCAAGTGAAACTCCCAGCAGTTGAAAAAGATATAAATTTAACTGACCACAATCAGAAAGAAGACCATGCAGAGCAGGGAGAAGCCACTGGTGTAGCCCAGGTAACCTGAAACACAGGCGCGCAGCTCAGCAACCGCGACGGGCATTAGCTGCGTTTCATTCGGCCACGACAGGTCGATGACTCTTACCCAGATTCCGTAACAGCGACAAGGGCAGGATGAAGATGAGAGAGATTAGCAGCACGAGGTAGTCACCGTTTAAGTAGAACTCTCTGCAAGAAGCGAGTAAAAAAGAAAATAAAAGGGGGCAGGTGTTCAGACGCACACCACACTGCACATACCGCACTGCACACACCGCACTGCACACACCGCACTGCGCACACCGTACTGTCCCGCATTATTCAGCAAAATCCTAATTTTAGTTACTGATATCATTGCGTTTTATATTTAATATGTTACTTTTTATTTTATTATTATCGTTAATATTTTTCTCTGCATTACCCAGATATACAATGTAAGTATATGCATATGACAAATAAACCTCGGAACCTGAAATGCAATGAGACCAAGAATTTTACAGCGACTTACCCAGAATTTTCTTTCAGTCCCAATAGCGCTTGAAAGACAATCGGGAGCTCGTACTTCACGATGTAGAGGTAGCTGGACATAGCTGGAGTGAGGACAGGCTCGATAAATGGGGAATCCCTTAAAATTTCGTTCAGCGACAAGAATGCATTGTGCAGAAGAAGTCCATGTAACCAAACAGTTAATTGTTAGAGATCGTCCTAGCCAGCGGCCTTGCCACTGTTATCGCTGTCAGTGCAGGTGTGACATTTCTCATAGCTAGGGGGTGCTATCAAGGCAGGCGTGGGCGACTTAGTAAGGATCCCCTCCCAAGCCAAAGTGCCTCACCTCCGATGTTCTGTATGGTGATGGAGAAGGAGGCAGCCAGTTTTCCCGGCATCCCGAAGGCCTTGTGGCCCAGCTTCTCATAGACCATCGACCCTGACGGGCAGGAGACACAAAGGAGCTCATGGGATTCCGTGGTGACGAAATACACACTGAACTCAGACTTCAAATCAAGTAACGCACACTGGTTAAGATTCACTAAAACTGTCATAATCGACTCTTATAGAGACAAGAAGCGTCACTCTACCTCCTTCGTTGGCCGTTTTCAACAGCAGATGAACAGAATACAGAGAGAATATCGAGACAGCAGTAAGGAGGACCCTGCAGGGCAATATTAAAAATAAAGATAAAAATATTAACGTTAAACATTAGACCTAAACCAGCGTTAGCTCAACCTCACAGAGACCAAGATCAATTTCTAAGTCATGAAATCCAGAAGATAAGATAAGTAAGCACTTATTCAAATACATGCTAAGATATTTACAAAGTATGTTAGATCAGGGTAGCTGGATTTTGGGAGGAGAAATTTTCTGGATCATATTCCTGTGAAACTCAGGTCCTGAGTCATATCTAAACACTGCCAAGGAGGCTCTGTTAAAATAATAAAGGACTGTTTTCTTTCTTCACAAGCATATATCACCTGGACCCAGAGGGTACAGCACGGTGTCACGAGGTCAGGATTACCCAGTTAGAGAGCAGATCATCTTCTCATCGACTGCACTGGCGATGTCCTCCCGCCCACTATTATCTAGCTACAGCTAAGAGGAAGTCAGCATTTCTTGGAAGCAAACCTGCTTGTGCTCCAAACTGGAGTTTGCCGGCTAATTCTCATTTATAGAGGTAACAAGAGGAGGCTATAATCTGACAGATTTCACAGAGGATGTGGCAGTACTTTTTTAATGGACTGATTACTTGAATGAAGGCTGACACCTCAAACAGTGTGTTGGCTGTACCTGGGCTTTATGGATGTACAGAAAAAGAAAGGCCCACACCGAAATTAACACTACAGTACATAAAGGATTGCTATGTGACTGTCACTTCATGCAATCCAAAATTAAAATGAATTCCGGAAGAGAGACCTGGATGACCCAAAAACACAGTGACAATGGGTAACCAAAACAGGCCCGAAAGATGATCCGCTTGTTGCCACGGCGATTAGAAGCGGAAGCCAGGTCGCCGTATGACTGATTCAGGCTGATCTCATGGAATTAGTGTCATCCCAAGCCCTCCAGCGACAGAAACTTAAAATAGCACAGACTGCTAACACGCGATCGCAAATGATGATTTATGTTTTATGGCGCGTGCATAATGCTCCAAATGATCCCGTTATATAAACAGATATAAAAGGTACATTAATTATTAGATGCAGACATTTAATGTGAGCTGCGGTGCCCCCCTGCCAGCCCAGGTAGGTTGGGCTGTGTCTGACTCGGGGTGCACACAGCAATGCCAGTGTAATTAAATTGCTGCGATTTCAATGAGTCCCTTTCCACTCTGTAAATATAACAACACCAGTCTAATTCACATGGGTTCATGATGTCAGGCTACATTCATACATCTCAGTAATGTCTCCCAGTCTGTCTGCACTCTCTAACAGGACATTTGGGGCAGCAGACGCTTTCATCCAAGGCGACATGCAGTTGAGAGAGCGGTGTCAGACAGTCTTTGGAACAATTAGGGGTTAGGGGCCCAACAGTGACATCACTCCACAGATCCTGGGATTTGAACTGGCGACCTTCTGGATCATAAACATACACTAGCGGCCAATATTGTGGAAACGTTTCCAATTTTTAGAGATTGCAGAACTTTATTCCAGTTACTCCAGTTTCTTATTTAATCATCCAGTTGCATGATATCTGTAAACATTCCTTTTCAAATTCAAATTCAAAAAACTTTATTTGTCCCCAAGGGATTGATTGTTACAGAACAATTACTGCCAATATCACATTGTCGCTTTTAAAGCATAATGCCAAAAAAATGCTAGGTGTTTGTACGATTTTGGCCACTAGTGTAGCATCCACACTTGCTGAGTCACACACCAATGCACACCACAAATTCCTCCACAGTGAGGGTAATTGAACGCTCTCTACACACTCTGACTCCTTACACACTCTGACTCCCTACACACTCCGACTCCTTTTGCCCCCTCCCCATACACACTGACTCCTTGCTAACTCCTGCCTCCTTATGTGGTCCCAAACTCCACGACCTTCTTCAGCCAGTGGTGGCAGCTCAGCCCCTGAGGGCGCTGATCCATTCCCGCTCCCGTGCCGGGCCAAAACCTAAACCCTTACATGAAAAGCACTTATATAACATAAGTTCCCCGTTCCGCCCCGAATGCAGGGGATTAGCTGGCTAAGCAGCTTAATTATACTTAATTTCATGATCTGAAGGAGTTACCGCTTATATCCATATGCCCCATGTCAACATCTGTATTCAGCAATTTCCATTCTTCTCTTTATATACATCACTCACACCCTTGGTATCTCAGGCTCCTGATACAAATCACTAAAGTGGCTCATTGCACGAGAGTCTGCTAAAGATCGTCGAAACAACGCAGATCGTTGGGGGGATTTTACTGCAGCGGCATCCAAATACTCACAAGAAGAGCAGGATGCCCGTGTTGGCCATGGCATACGAGAGGCCCAGGATCCCGCTGCCCATGATGGCATTGCCCAGATTGAAAACCGACATTCCGAAAGAGGTGGTTCCAGGACTCTACAGGATGGAAATAAACTATCAGCTGAGTGAAACTTTTAATTCTGTAAAATTGATGATTATGTTTATGATAATAATTGAAGACTTAAAGAATAAAAACTCACATATTCCGTTTCATACTTCTTTTTTCTCAGCTGGTGGTCAGGCAAGAAATTTTGAATCTCTGGATCCATGTCCTCATATTCCCTAAATGGCCAATAATGATTAATAATGCAAGTGAGAATTTGGATTCTAAATATCGTGATGCAGAAATCTCCCCAACCTGGCTTGGGAGCGCCTCACCTCAGCGGGTCCTTGACGGATCTGGGGTACCCGGAGTAATCGTTGCTGGCGGAGCTGCAGCTGTCCTCGTCACGTGTAACGTTAAACTGTCTCATCTCGGTTTTAGCGACGGCTTGCTTCATCCTGCAAATGGAAACGGTGTTTATCAACAAACGCGCCCGTCCTTTTGAAGGCGCTCCGCACTCAATAAATAATCGATATCGGGCAATGCAACCGTGCACCACGATCACGTGTATACAAGGAAAAAAGGGGAGGTGGGTGGCGATGACGGGCGGGGAGGGGGGTGGTGGTGGATACTGAATGGAAAATTACCAGCCAGCTTCCGCCACCCTACCGAAACAGACGCACTGGACCGCAGCACCGACCGAGAGATGCTGTTATAAAGCAACCAATACTAAACAAAAGCGAAACTCCATGTTTCTTATGGCACAATAAATACTGAAGCAAAACACTTACTAGTCCATATAAAGGCGAATGGGAGATTCTCAGACAAATTCATCAAAAAATCACCCGCACCCTGTCTAGGCGTCATTTATCACACTTCTCTTATATAAGCAAAGCCATCACCCGAAACATTCTGCAAATTATTTAGCAGGTCACAAGAATAATATATAAGAGGATATTTAAAATATTTATATTCCTTACAGGACTGACAAAGCAAGGCGTGCGACATACACTTTCAAGCAAGACATTTTGATTCAGTAAAATTACTGCCATAATGCATTAAACGGGCACTCTTATTTTTCTTTTATATTACACTGCAGCAGTCAAAATAACGCAAAACGATGCTGTGCGTGATACCGTTGTCTTACCTTAGGATGCTCCGCGGCAGCGCAATCCCTGGAGCGCGAAAGGCAAAAAAGCGGTATTCTGTTTTAAATATACAGCTATACAAAAGTATTTGCTTCTTTCTGAAAATATATATTGACAATTGATATAAGCAATTATTATAGTTAACTATTATTGATAATGTTATAATTAATATCTATGATAAATATCGACTAATGATGCAATATCCTGTTTCAAGCAAATACACGGAGACTATAAAATAAATCACCAAAGTGCTTGTTTTCAAATTTATTTAAGTAAGGACATAACTTAAAACAAAAACACTGGATAGGCTATTTTCACCCCGCACCGCTAAGGCAGGATCTTCGCTACGCTGTTATGGAGCGATGGCCGGTGTCTCAGGGCTTATATCTGTACGCCGCGTGACTCCGGAGGGGGTGAGCCGGGGAGGCGCACTGACGCGCTTTGTATACAAAGGCGTAAGTCTCATTTTACCTATTGTGGCATGTATGCTCAAGTGAATTATCCGATTGCAGTTAACTGCAGGCACGTCCATCATCATAATGCAACAAAATTTAATAGACTGTAATTTTCGACGTGTTTAATAATCATATTTACGCATTGCGTGGCGCTTCTAGCAAAACAGAAAGCTTACTTAAATTATTTATTTTAGAAGAAGGGTATTGCAAAAGCAAGGATGGTGTCCTGGACGAGAACTGATATGATGGACGTCACACTGAATCAGTTTTTCGGTTCAGGTTCAAAGCAGCGCTCCCCGCTCCGGGAAGATCAATAGCGGCGCGGCGAAGCCACGTGACCGGGGTCCGGAGACCATCACCAGCGTATCTGTGCTCGGTCATACTGGGGATCTTATTCGTTTCTACTTAAACGCTCCCTTGACTATTTTGACTTTGGAAATATTCCCAGGTGTGAGTCTGAGATACTGAATAATGAGAAAGACAGTCATTAAGGAGTCTCCGGGAAATATGATAAGTGACAGACGTATCAGGTTTACTTTCCCAGGTCTTAATGCACATGCCGCAGATCTCTCAGTCTGCAGATGCGCACGTTTATATTAAATGGTATCATCCCGACAGCAGTTTCATTTCATTTAGTTATTTTGTTGGATCTATATCGTTCTGCGTGTCGCC
The DNA here is from genome assembly GCA_026776945.1 of Isichthys henryi. Lineage (NCBI taxonomy): Eukaryota > Metazoa > Chordata > Actinopteri > Osteoglossiformes > Mormyridae > Isichthys > Isichthys henryi. Next base: position 7,422,104 of record JAODJX010000001.1, on the reverse strand, counting down.
GTAAATTCATCTCTAAAATTGTGATTTAAATGTGTGACGCATTAGCAGCGCTGGTTTTTCTCTTTTAAATGAAATAACAGCACAAAAGTGACACTTTTTATGACGTATTTGGTCATTTTTCTATGGGGCCCGTCAGCATTTATAATGCCGTAGTCAATTTCTGCCCGTTTAGTATGTCAGTGTGATGACAGCGTTGAAAGGAACGGCGGCGCTGTTTCCATGGCTTCCCGTTTAAAATTTGGACCGCATTGCAAAAAGAGCAGACTTTTCAAAACATTAGCTTAACAAAATAAACAGGGTGCACTAAGAACTAATACAAGTGCGTATGAAAATTAGGTTTAGCTTAAATCTGTATCCCAAATGCTGTCTGGTTGTTACACCTGAGAGATAACCGTTTCCTATGGCGATGTTTGTAAATCATTCAGCATATGTCTACCGATACCAATTAATCGGCCTGTATCATGAGGAAATTGCTAACATTATGTCACAGACGCGTTCGTTCATTATTCCGGCAACTGCAGTAACGGAGGCTGCACCGACCGCCTGAAAGGTGCTGGCAAGCGAGGGGTCATCAGACTGAAAAGCAAACGTCCGTTTGTAGGAAGTGCATTATCACACTCACTGCTGATCCTAATCTGATGTGAATCCTGTATGAAGCTATAAGCTGTCCCTTGCACAAATGAAGAGGCCGTGTCAGCCGCGAAACGCTAAATAAAAAAAGAAAAAAGTTTACAATTCATATAGGGCTAACAGCAAGAACGGCAATATATATGTCATTATATAAGATATACAGATAAATAAATGGGTTTATAAGGAAAATACCTGCAGTAAAGGAAATTATGTATACGTATGTTTACTATACTGTACTGATTTGACGGGCTTTTACCAGCTTGATATGGATCAAGCTTTTTAACAGAGTGAAATCCATACATGAAGTAACTTTACGCTTCATTATCTACTCAAGATCACCAGGAAAAACAAAGGAGCGTCCGAAAACATCGGCACCGGTCCAAAGCTAAAAGTGATTTGTATGTAAAGGAAAGATAGAAATGTCAAGCAATCAGTAGATGACAATGAGATGACGAATTTGCCTGGTGCATGAAAAACAGAAATACTGATCAGTATTTGTCTGTGGCTGTGTTTGGTTAGACCTGGCGCTGGGTGCGAGGAGAAATGGGATTAATTTCGCGTAGCGTGTATTTCTGATATCGCAGCTGTGTGGTTTGACACCAGGCCATGACTGCAGACGCTAGCAGCACCAGTCTTGTTTTATAAACCGTCATTATCAGTCTTTTAAATAAATATGTCAGCTTCTGCCAATCCCGTGAGTTGTAGGTCTGTCTTTGGGTATAAAGCTTTTCTCGCTGACCTCCACACTGGTGGGAAAGTGCTATCTGAGTGATGTGCTTTATTACTATTTTTGTTAGAGAAACACGATTGGGAACGTTGTGTTAGGGCTGGAGTAGAGGAAGGTTCACTCTCACAGATCGTTGTAAAACTTTCCATTACGGTTTCCAGGGATTAATCCCCGTCTTTGTCAACCTGGTCCAGCCCCGCGGACATAATAGAATGTAACGGTTCATTATGGATGGGGGTGGGGGGGAATCACGTTATTACAAAAATGATGGCGGCGGCCTTGGTCCCTAATGCTAGAGGGATTAAGGGATCATGGGGGAGAGGTACCGAAACAGACAAATGCACTCAGTGCCCCCTAGGAAAGATTGCCGTGAGTTACCGTGAGATTCCTCCAAACACCACCGGGTAAAAAAACGATCCCATTCTGAACTGTAATTTTACAGTGAGCTTCAGTTCAGGATACTGTGCAGCACTAAGCAGCAGGAGATGCTTCCTGACATTTGTAATGCTTCTTCCTGTACTGGAGGGCTCAGGAAGAGCTGCCCGCGGGAGAATGACTCACGTCATGCGCGATCCTTCAGGACGGTCTGGAGACACACCAAGCTCCATGCTGTCCCACTGGCGCCATGTTGGAAGACCTGCTGGGATGCTGGAACATCAGTCCAGAAGCACCGCCTGCAATGAAACACCAACGTCCGTTTATTTTTCCTGTAGCACAACAAGCAAAAGTTATAGGTTGAAATTTTATGGAGCAAACATGTTTTGTAACTGTAATTGATTTGGATTGAAGCGTCAGATATATAAGTTAATATATTTACTTGCTTTTACACAAATTTGTGTTCATTTAAGGGAAAAATGGACTGAAATGGAAAAATGAAAACTGACATATGCAATACACAACTATAGCGACACGTCTCGGCCCAGAAGCAACATAAAAATAAAACGGCTCCAGTATGGAGGTGGCATGACAGTTCAGTGTATAGCACTGCTGCCTCACACTTCCAAGGTGGGGGGTTGACTTCTCCTCCTATGTTGTGTGTGGAGTTTGCATGTTCTCTAATATCGCTTCAGTTTCTTCCCGCTGTCTCAAGACACACAGCCAGGTGAAATGGCAGCTCTGAAACTGCCCATTGTGTGGGCGAAGTGTGTGAGCTTCTGTGCCCTGTAATGGGTTGGCATCCTGTCCAGGGTGTTTCCCTGCCATGTGCCTGTTGTTGCCGTGGATATTTGGATGGATGCTCAGTCTGTATTTCAGGAGGTAAAAATGCCTTTTCAGAAAACCTACCAGTGCTATTACCTACCAGTGCTATAACCTACCAGGTTTTTTCTTTGTGTTATAATCTCCGAGTATATAATCAGGGTTTTGCCTTCTCCAAATAAAATGTTCTTTTTAAAACCACGTCGAATAATGAATCGGGGTATAACTGTGCAAACAGGTGAACATGGGTAGAGGCCACAGTGGGGGCTGCACAGAACACAAAGGTATCTGCTGATGGGGGAGAAGCCTTTGTAAGAAACAAGTGAGCTGCCGTGAAGTCTGGCGAATAAGCTTTCTGGACAGCAGGGACTGAGACCATCGTGGGGCCCTGGGCCTGGTCACACACACAAAGTCCCAGACCTGGTCGTGCTCTGCCACAATCCTGTTTGCACAAGCCTTCCTGGCTTGTGTGAAACCCCGTGGGGCATGGAGTGGAAATTTTTCCCTCACCGGAGGAGTAGGTGCTGTGGCACAAACTTCAGCCCACGAGAACTGACTGTTCTCCAGATTTTTACCGGACAATGAGGCCTTTCACCCCATCCGTCACCTGTGATTTCAGTACAACAAATGAGGAACAGGCAGTCATTGAATGAGCTGCTGGAAATATCGTGGTCTGACGCTCGGATTAAAAGCAGCGTCCTTACGTACTTCGCAGTCATGCCTCAGCAACTACATATCCTGAATGTTAAATGTTCTCAGATGCTGAAAGACAGAGAGGATAATGGGGTAAGAGGAGAAAGCTGGAGCGGCTGAGACAGCAGATATCGCACATGGTTTTTGGCATTTTCTGGCCTCCAGGTTTTCATCCAACGAAATCCATTTATTTCATCATCTGTGACACTTGCGAGGCTTCGTCAGTGTCACATGTGTCGGATGAGAGCAGGTGAGCTTTGGAACGAAATAAAGACTTCAGTCAATTGCACTGAGGTAGGAAAACTTCCCAGGTGTTATCTGGCCAAGGTCAACAAGAGACACCCCACCAACACCGTCCCTACAGCCTTGTCCATGGACAGCAAGAAGCAGTAACATCTCGCAGCGGCCATGGCGTGATGGATTTCACAGAACGGATCAGGGAAGTGGAGAAACAGAATAGGACCTCACCATGAAGAGAATCCAGAATAAAGCTGAAAATATGCCCCCCACCCACAACAGATGAGGGGACTTCAAGTAACTTGTTCTTGGCAGATGGGGGCAACAAGCACATTCATTCACCACACCTGTGTCTTATATCTCCTAAAACAATAACTTTTGTCCTTTGCACCTTGTCCCTGGCACTCAAGCTCACACCTTCTTCAGGGCGTCCCACTGGAAAAGGGCTGCTTCCTGTTTCCTTAACATTTAGCCCTCTAAACATCTGAATCTAAACATTTTGAGTTTAGATTCAGGTGACAATAGAAGAATGCATTTTTGCCTCAGCTTAGATAAGGTTAAGTCTGATGGTCCCTACTAATAAAAAACATTCATCCATCCATCTTTTTCACACAGGGCAGGATTGAAACCCACCACCCCGGAGGTGTTTGATAAATGTCTGGTATATATCACAAGGAGGTGTGTTTTGGGCAGAACCCGGCTATAAAACCTAGCTGAATATTGTAAATATTCCATGCAGTCCAGCGACCAACAAATTCGCACCTCTAATAAAACGTTGTAGGTTAGAACAGTGTTTTCCAACCCAGTCCTGGTGGAGCCCCAGCCAGTCCACGTTTTTGCTCCCTCACAGCTCCCAGCCAATCAGGAATACCGAATACCTGGTACAGGTGCTGGAAGCTGAGAGGAAGCAAAAATGTGGACGGTCCGGGGTTCCACGAGGACTAGGTGGGGAAACACAAGATTAGAAGATTATATTCTACAACAAATCCAAATTATTTGAGCCAAACAGCTGAAAACAATACAGAGACTCCCCGGTTTACGATATTTCGACTTTTGATGGGTAAACGTTTTTTGCTTTCACTACATTATTCAATAAATTACTTGAGGATGTAGGTTAATGTGAGTGTTCTAAGCATGTTTTTAAGTTAGACTAGGCTATGATGTTTATTAGGTTATGTGTGTTGTATAAAAATGCGTTTTCACGTTAAGATATTATCACCTTATGATAGTTTTATCAGAATGTAACCCCATGGTAACCTGGGGAGAGGCTGCATTCTTGGAATAAGCACCATTCTGTACAGTTTACCTCATGGTGTGGACTGATGTCGTGCCTCTTAATGATAAATTATGATGCAACATAATTACCATTTTATAAAATGCCATATCATCCTGAAATACATCATATTCTGCAGATTGCACATATAAACATAAAATCCTTGTCTATATTCAAAAATGTACAGTATAAATTCATTTGAAGTAGTATTCCATATTAACCGTGACTGGTATGATTAAAGTAAACTTCTCTCAGTGATCAGTTCATCTGAATTAATTTGTATAATGCTGGCTTCCCATTGCTTTTAAGTGCTGGCAAACCCAAAGGGACCTTCGACCCAAATCTCCCTCAGCTGTATTAACATTCCTCAGACATCTGATTTCCATGGGGATTGCAGGGTCTGACCGGGCTCCTGTTCAGTCCACCCCCCCATGGGCTTCTCACTGGGCACAGACCCCACACTGTGGGTCCATCTCATGGTCAGGATTACCGTACCTTTACCCAGGACCTCGGCAATCTCTCCAGGGACCTGGAGCCAGGACCTCACACGCCGCTGATCGAGCCCCACAGGAAAGATTTAAATAAACATGATCAATAATAAATCGAGTAAAAGCCGAATCAGAAAACTCCAAAAACGCAAGATGACTGGTGTCATTTTCAGATGGGGTCGTCCCACATGGCGACCGTGGGAATGGTAGGCTTCAGTCTCTGAGATTGTCCCTGTCGCGAACCCTGTCGAGATGAAGTTTCGTGTAGGTGTTCGTAATGGGGCAGGTAGGACCCACAGGGCAACTGTGGGACTATTTCGGTGGCCATGCACCGGAATGAACCGTGAGGCTAAACTCAGCACAAGATTTTCTTTAAAAAGACCTCGTAGCAGATATGCTGTTAGTCAAGGGCAAACTGGAGACCCGCAGGTGTATCACTCAAGGGCAGACTCTCCGCTGTCCCATTCATCGCATTCCAGGTGGAAATCTAGCTGTTTATATGGTTGAACTGGAGTCACTCAGAATTGCATTACCCAGACAAAAATAACAATAGTTCAAATTCTATCTTTAAGTGTAGTAGTCAAGTGGACAGCTGATGAAAACAATAAGAGTGCATACAGTGAGGTACGGGGCATTGTGTGTTTAAAACCATACCAGATGCACTGGAGTTTGACCATAATTCTTGAGTGATGCTTGATTGAAGCCCTCGGATTACAACAGCTGGAATTTTCCTTACATCCAAAGGACTTGGACTCACATGCAGGAACAGACGCTGAACAGATGTACAACATTTTAGTCATGATTTCAGTTAGACAGCATGTTTCAGAAATTTACACCACGTGTGATCCTGAAGTGAAGCCTCCATCAGTGACGTAGGAGAGAGTTTGATATTGGGGGGCACACAACTTAATAATTCAAAAGCCAACGTCTATTTATGGTGGGATTAATTAAGATAAAAATTAAAATTTGGGGGTACACGAACTCCCTGGCCTACCCCGCTCCCCTCGTTCCCCCTGGTCCCAATACCACGTGACTTTTTATCACATTGATCGATACTCCTGACATCAAACTGAGCACCACAAGCAGGGAGCTATAATAAGGTAGCAACAGAAAAACTTTAAAAACTGTTATCTAGTGTCTATCCATCCATTTTCCAAACCGCTTATCCTTCTGGGTTGCAGGGGGGTCTGGAGCCTATCCCAGAAGCTATGGGCATGAGGCAGGGAACAACCCAGGATGGGGGGCCAGTCCATCGCAGGGCAAACTCACACACCAGTCACGTACACATGTACCAATTAGCCTCAGCATGTTTTTGGACTGTGGGGGGAAACCGGAGTACTCAGAGGAAACCCCACGACGACATGGGGAGAACATGCAAACTCCACACACATGTGGCCCAGGCGGAGACCAGGGTCCCAGAGGTGTGAGGGAACAGTGCTAACCACCATGCCGCCCCCGTTCTCTAGCATCGAATGTCACTATTGATTGTGCCTGGTTCCCCATCTCAATAAGACACATGGAAACTCAAACAATATCCCCAAAGGACAGGTGTAAGTGAAATAAGCCAAATCATAACAGCACAACATCACAGTCCCCTCACACATAGCTAAATGTAGTTAAACAAGATATTCTCATGAGACTCACTGACAAATCCCAGTGAATATTCTGCAGCTCGAAAACCATCCAGTAGAGAGCAGCACGAATAGATGATAGATGGGCCGAAAGTACTATGGGTTATAAGGCTCACTGCTTTCCTAGAATCAGTACAGTTAATCCTGGAGGCCGATGGGGCTGAGCGAGATGAGATGAAATGCTGCACCAATTAATCAGACATACCTCAAACAGCATAAGGTGCATATACACACTGATCAGCCATATAACATTAACACCACTGGCAGGTGAAGTGAATAACATTTATTATCCTGTTACATTGGCACCTGCCAAGGGTGTCATTATATATTATGCAAGTGAACAGTCAGTTCTTGAAGTTGATGTGCAGAGAGCAGTAAAACTGGACAAGTGTAAGGATCTGGGAGACTATGAGAAGGACCGAATTGTGATGGCTAGACAACTGGGTCAGAGCATCTCCAAAACAGCAGGTCTTGTGGGGTGTTCCCAGTATGCAGTGGTCAGTAACTACCAACAGTGGGCCAAGGAAGGCCAACCAGTGAACCGGCGACGGGGTCATGGTCGCTCGAGGTTCACTGGTGCACATGGGGAGCGAAGGCTAACCTGTCTGCTCTGATCCCACAGGAGAGCTACTGCAGCACAGATTGCTGAGAAAGCTAATGCTGGCTGTGATAGAAAGGCGTCAGAACACATAGTGCATCACTGCTTGTTGTGTACGGGGCTGTTTAGCTGCAGACCGTTCAGAGTGCCCATGCTGACCCCTGTCTACCACCGAAAGTGTCTACAATGGGCATGTGAGCGGCAGAACTGGACGATGGACCGGTGGAAGAAGGTGGCCTGGTCTGATGAGGACAGCCGGGTGCATGTGTGTCATTTCCTTGGGGAAGAGAATAGCATCAGGATGCACTATGGGAAGAAGGTAAACCAGGCAGTGAGATGTTCTGGGCAAAGTTCTGCATCTGCTGCAATGATCTAGGCGCTAGATACCACAGGACACCTTCAGACGTCTAGTGGAGTTCATGGCAGGTCAGAGCTGTTTTGACAGCATGAGGAAGACCTACACAATATTAGGCAGGTGGTCTTAATGTTATGGGTGATCTGTGAATATGTAACTATACTGCAGCTTTGTCATGTAAGACTATTTGCAGTCACCAATAACAAAAGTACAGCTTAAGAGCGTTTGCCCTTATTCAACAACTGCAAAACAGGATATTATGAAATTAAATTGACGGTAATTACGTCAAACTAGTCTGCACCTGAAACCAGCATAGAGCAGTCAACACCTGAAGAGCTGGCAGGAGGCAAGGTCACCTCAGACCTTCTGGGTCACGTTATATAACATCACAAGTGATGGAGGAAAGTACACCAGTTCTCATATTTTCACACCCTTGTAGCTATGCAGCAGTAATTATACTGTAGTAGATTAACACAGCCAGGAATATACCGGTGTACTGAAACATCCGGCCGGGAAACTGCAGATATTGCAAATAAACAGCCATGTCAGGTACTGCATCGCAAGATGCCCATCGTTTTGTGAGAAGTCTTTAAATTTACATTGACTCAACCCTGATTTTTTACAGACTCCTGCAGAGGCTTGGAACTGGAGGGAGATATGTACCCCCCAATATTTAATTTGGCTTCATCCCTCCCTAGTGTCCTCTCCAATATCTAACTCTCTCCTACGACCTTAGTCTCCTGAATTTCTATGGATTTTCACCTACGATTTTGCAGCTGCTGCAGAACTGAGAGTTAATGGCTTTTTCACATGGTGCACTTAAAAGTACATAAAGCGACAGCAACATGCTCTTGTGGACTCAGAGGTCATGTTCGTTGGCTTTGTCTGACTATTCGCATCATCAGACGGTATCAAGTCGAACCTACTCGCCAAGTCACATGGTTTGACATCAGACAGCAAGATATCGGCCTGACCGACTCTACTTTGAGAAAAGGTGTCTGCTAAATGTAAGATGGAAAGTCCCAATTCTGCTGTGCACCTGGGCTCCACTCTGAGAACCTGAAGAAAACCCAACGCTCTATCCGGGGGAACTAGCATTAATGCTAACCATGCCACAAGTAGAGAATCCCACTGACTGCGTCCGGAAATCCCCAGGGGCATGGAGCAGAGTGACAGTGTGGCTATGTGACAGTGTTCACAGCACCTCTGGGACCATGGGAAGGGTGATACGGCTGGTGCCAATTACACAATTTAGCTTCATATGCAAGTATAACTAGTAAACAGGTAGCTTCAGTGTTCATTCATCAAAAGCGTCACTTGGCAGATTGGAAGACGCAACGGATTCAATAGACAAGCAGCCCGCCTACCAAAGACCTTACGTATTATATCTATTAAGACTGTTACCTTTAAGTTCTGCAAACAGCAGACTATGTGAAATACAAGGCCAGTGATGCAAACGCAAATGAGTCAAATCAACACATTTATTAAGCAAAATTATGTACATTTACACAATTACAAATCTGTATAAAGCTTACATACAGGTGCATTCCGGTGTGGGTGCATGAGAGATTGAGGATACGTGACCAACCGATCAGATAAATTTTTCAAGTTATCACATCAGTTATCAGTACCAAAAAACAGTACATGTGGGTGTAATCTGGGAATTAAAAAAAAAATCTATTTATATAACTGTGCTGGATCAGAGAGTTAAATGTCACTTCTTAGCAAAACATGTTAAAGCTGAAAGCAAGTACGTATTTATATAACAGGTTATAACTTATGTATAAAAATACTCATAAAATAATAAAATAGTTTCGGTTGACTTCATGAGTTGTTCACATTGTGACACTGAGGAATTAAAATTGCTCACATTAATTTAAGAAAACTGATATAAGGTCCTGAAGTCACACCGGACAGCACTCAGATCCTCACGTGTCACAGCACCTGGGCAGACATGCACAGTAACAACACGGTAAACCCAAGTGATGTTGATATGTCTGATAAGAAAGATTTCAAGCTAAAACAAAAAGATAGAAAACCACATAGGACGAATATTTAAAAAAGGATACTTTTTACTTTCAGCTAGAGTATAACTCTGGCAAATTGTTGCCTGTGAAGTCATGAAATGAAACATCAGAACCTTGTGCTTCACTTGGAAGAAAGCGGAGGGGCCCGGCCCTGACGTCAAAACAAAAATGTCCAGAAAGTGCTTCTTAGCTGATGACGGATTCCAAATCCGCAAAACAGCAAGCCGGGTTCGTGCCACTCAGCGTGGTGCCACATCTGCTCACTCCAGAACTCTTTCCCCCATCGTCACCTCACTAGATTATCTCCGAGGTCACGCTCGGATTTGATTGGCTGCGTGCGGACGACACGTCCGGCCTTGGGTGGTCACCGTGACACGTTTCAGATGGTTGACATGACGACCCCTCCGGTCCACCTTCACGGACTTGTACCACCGATGTCAGAAGAAGTGTTACCACAAAATAGATCATTCCAGAACATTAAAAAAAACACATACTGTAAGGAGGAGACTCTCCTTCAGAAGCAAACAGAGTATCTTTAATACTCTTTGGGGATGGAGGGCGTTTCACAGTAAGAGTCTGTGCAGTACACAAATTCTTAGTCCCCGTACCCCTCCGTTTGTGTGGCCCGCTCGGTCCTGGGCTCTAATGACCGTCTGTGCCGGGAGGGTTGTGGATCCAGTCCAAAACAATCAGGCTCAGACTTCCCATCATGAAGATCAAGCCCATTATAAGGAATACGGTGGCCTGCGCAGGACAAACAGAGAAGGTGTACAATCTGGGCTTGACCTCTACGGGTCATCACGTGTGTGGCGACTTTTGCTTTGCTAAACACTGAACACCATTTCTTGCCCATCGACGCCCCCCCGCAGCCCACTTACTAAGATCTTCTGAGGTGACCGGAAAGAGAGGGACTTGACGAGCCGGAGGTAGAAGGCAGACGGCATGATGAAGATCAGCATTGTGGCAGCAGTGGCTCCTGGGAGAACATTTAGGGAGGCATATTTGTCTTTAAATATGCAGAAATATAGAAATACAAACTCCTATAGATCAGTGTTCACGTTACAGCTATATCGTTATATATAGTTTAGTCAGGCTATGCATTGTGAATATATGAAAACAGCAGTGGTTGGCCTGCAGTGTTTGTCAAGTCAGTGCGTCTTTAACATCAACAAAGCTTTCATACAGCCATTTGCTGATCCATCCATCTTCTAACTGCCCATCCTGCATGGAACCTATTTCTAGGCACATGACTGGAGTACAAACTGGATGGGAGATCAGTTCCTCACAGGGCCCAAACATGTACATACTAGGAGCAATTTCGAGATGCTTATTATGCTAACTGCAGTAGTAAAGCAGAGGACTTGGGGAGAACATGCAACCTACACACATGGAACAGAGGTGGGATTTGAACCTTAAACACTGGAGACATGAAGCAGCAATGCTACATGCAGAGCCAAATTAACACTAACACCAAAATCAACACTAATGCTAAGAATAAGGGACTTTCGTTGCCAGTTGGCCACAACTCACCGATGAAGCCAAAGATGTCTCTGATGCTGGGGACGAAAATCACCAGGAGGTTGTTGAACGTCAGGATGGCGGCGGCGATGAGAATGTGCCGGATCCAGCTGAACCGCTTGCCGGTGAAGAACAGGGTTATGACAGAGGAGCGAATCTGAAACACAGGGACAAGAAAATGGAAAAAAAACCTTGGTGATTCATTATTAATGTTAAGGCTGCGCTCTTCTCACACAGCGAAGGCCGAACTTCACTCTGCAAACGACGCTCACTGTCTGCACTTAAGTGCCATTTAGCAGGAGGAAGCCGCCTTTACTGTGGTGAGGTGGCTACCCAGCATGCCGCAGTCCAGCTAAATCGCCCCCCTGCCGCTCTGCCATCCCTCAGAGACTGCAGCACCTGCCATGGGCATGCACCCCCCCCCCCCCCCCCCCCCCAGATGGACCCCCCCCCCCCCCGGCCCCCGGGGCCGGCCTCGGTTATGG
>JAODJX010000001.1:7337054-7356487 GCA_026776945.1 Isichthys henryi | reverse complement strand
AATAAAAAAAAATAAATAAAAAAATGTAAATAAAGTTGTCCACCGCCGAGGGGGGGTGGTGGAGGGAGTAAATAAAAAAAAAAAAAAAAAAAAACTAAGGTTCCCTGTAGCTGCTACCCAAGATAAGAAAACTGTAGCTTCAGCCTTCATTAGTCTTGGATCTGAGAGCAGTTTGCATATACAAAGTCAAGGTTCAGCAAGCTCTTCTTGAAACTCTACAGACCGTTCAAACACGAGTGTTTTCAGTTACCATAGTTACAATTCTTTGTTTAATACCAATCAACAGGACCAGTAGCAACTATTTAAGAAATGGCACTTCTTGGCCAGGTGGGTTTCTCTCCATGTTGTGTCCCCAAATGCACATCTGCAACCTCATTTGAACAAAACACTGTTACTAAAGTGGTGTTCGGAACCGCCATGGTGAGGTGCCCCTCCAGAGATGGAATCATATTCTGTGAGGGGGAGGCGGTTTTTCTCTATGCTATCAGTAAATGAAGGACAAGTCTACGACAGAAACCCTGGAGTGTATAATGACCTACTACATACTAACATGTGAGACCAACTTCCTGGATCTCAGACCAGTCATTGAGATCAGGTTGGCTGCAAGACCATTCATAACGTTTGCTATGATGTGAGGTAAAAATAGGGCTGAGTCAAGTCCAATTGTCTTCCTTCTTGGGTTTTGCGGGGACTATGCCATTAGGTTTATGACTAAACCAATTCAAACACCATGACTAAGTCATGAATAACTCAAATAATCATAACTTTACCAAAGTAATGGAGAACAAGTGAAGCTATGCTTCCCAGGGCTGAGTCGTGGGGTTATATTAAAGGGTCTTGGGCAAGTCACTCCAGCAGTGCAGAACAGTCTGAGCACTGCCTCCTGCTGGAAAGAGGGAACCACAGCAGGCCTTAACATCCACATCAACATACAGTACATACAGCTATGCCTGCACTGGCTTTGGCTTCTATTTTAAAGATGTAAGGAGCACGTACTGATTACAGCGCGTTGCTGAACCCAGCACACGACAAACCACCTCAGGGATGAGAACCTGAGTGCAGCCATGTGGTGGGTGATACCTCAGCACCGCACTAGTCCAAATGGACCAGTGTGAGGTTTTTTTCTGGTGGCTCAAGTACCAATCCTGCCACCAACCCCCAGATTTCCCTGCAAGTTGCAGGACCTGTTAACAGGGCTGGATGCAGATTAAAGTTCTACCCAAGACGAAGCAATTGGAGGTGAAGGGCCTTAGTCAAGGGCCGAACGGCATAGGGGGCTTCGAGCCAGCGACCTTCCAATTGCCGGCACAGATCCCTAACCTCAGAGCCACCATTCCACCCAGCGCTTTTAAAGAATGCACGATTTTTTATAAAAATTTCAATCTTTCTAATAACAGGAAGCATTCATGCCAAGTGTCTTGCAGGAGGATAATGAGACAGAGCTCCTCCTTAGACTAGCAATCATTGGTCTCAAGTTTCACAGTACCATCTGCCCAATTTTTATTAGCTAGCACAATCATGATGGACCTGGCAATAGAAAAACACTGGAAATCCCACATTATTGCAGACCAATGCTTCCAAAACTTTGAACCATTCTGGAAATCTGTCAGTTCACCCCCGTGACACCTGACTCAATCAATTAGAAGCTTCGAGATTATCTGTTCATCTTAACAGGCGGTAGGATAGAAATAAATATATTTAAGTTGGGGGGGTGATCAAGGAGAGGTTTCTGAAACCACCCCCATGGAGCACACACGCGGGTCTGCTGCCGAACAGCTGGCTAATGACGCCGAGACGTCAGTGAAGCGACGATTGTGTAACTCGCAGCCAGGTAAGATGCGGGAGGATCGCCGCTCGGTCTGGGCGCTACTGCGGGAACGCAGGTCGCCATGGCAACAGGCTCTGCTTCAAAGCATCCGCCTCGGCGACGGAACGCGGAGAGAGCCCACACAAAGCCGGCAGACTCACGCCGCAAAACTCATTCATCCCCAGTTTACAAACATTCCCGATCGGAGAGGGGGAAAAAAAGACGATGCATTTCAGTTTTCATTCAAGCGCTTAACAAAACCATCGCTAATAAGAGTAACAGTTTGTTGACAGTTTTCTTAAAAATACAGATTATAGACTGGTCTGGGTGCTGTTGTTGTCCTTTCTCAACACAGCAGGTATCGCAGTTGCTAAATCCCACAGATAGCTCACATGGCCAAGCTGCGGAGGGACGGAAAGTACACCCGGACTCCCTACTGGTGTTTCCAAAGGCTCTCAGTGTCTGGCAGATGACAATGTAACGTAACGTGATACTTGAGTGTCAACGCAGGTAACTCGGGGTGAATATATACACCTGTGACACATTGCGGATAAGGTATCACCAAAAAGAGGGCAACGGCCAAAGAGCTGGCTGGTCCCTGGGCATGAGAGGGGATGTCATGTGATTCTCCCATGGTGCCAGCCGGGCGGTAGCCGACACCGCTGGCTTTGGACAATGAAGGGGCTGAATTAAAGGCCACGATTAAAATGCACGCTGGAAATTACAGTCGCTCTGCCAGATGGCGTCAGTGGCAGGACAGACATGGGGACACTTCTGAGTCTTTTTAGCAGGAAGCTACGAATGGACTTCTCCCGAAGAATGACGGATTTATGACAAACACGCTAATTAATTATAAAAGGGGAGAAATTCGCATGGAGTATAGCATCCCGAGGACACTGTTCATTCGGCACTCTCCATCGCATTTTTCAGCGACGCTAAACGGCTGAAGCTTAACAGTGTGTGTCAAATCATAGAAGTTAAACTTCATTCTAAAATTAACAAGAAAACCCCGTTCAGCGCCACTACGATCAAACAAAGTTTTGAAATCTGAGATCAGGCAGTTAACAGAAAAACAGGGCTGGGTTTGATTCTGGGAACCTCACAGCATCTCGTATATATCCATTCATCTGGCGTCTATCTCAAGCGGCGGACGGCGCGGAGCCCAGCTGCAGGAAGCCCACATAGCACATGGAGAACATGAGAGCTCTGGAGCTGTCATTAGCGGTGTCCCCCCCAGCCAGCAAGCCACCCCTCTCACGAGACAGGACTCCTTTTAAAACATAGGTTTATGGTGCATTTATACAGGTTTGCACGGATATCATTCCCGGGAACAGTTGACGGCTCGCCCCCCTCTCCAGGATCTGGGATTCATTCCTGAAACCATATCTCAGGGTGAAAGCTCGCATTCCGCACTGCAGGAAACAGGAACCACTGCAGGACAATTCAGAAATAACCTTAAAAATACCAGACCTCGTGTTACCCGATTTTGCACAAGCTGCCATATGCGAGGTATCACAGCATTTTTACATAAATATTGCAATTTTTTTTTTTTTTTTTACACTTTACTGAAACCACAGTGTTAACGTAGACCAAATTAAACACTACTGCTCCCCAAAGGAAGCCTCGTATGGAACACTCAGAAGACTGAGGTAACAGCACCCCCTATAGGAAAATACACTGCAATTCACCTGTCACACATAAATCAACGCCAAAAATAGAGAGAAAGGTTAACAGATTTTCTTTTTATTATACATTAAATAGTACTGATGACATTTGACAAAAATATAGTGACTAATCTGATCCCATCACACAACACGGCCTTTTGCAAGACTAGTTAAACAGTGGTCATTTTCTGCACACGATCCAAACACACTTACTCTGCAGACTCATACAGGCAAAATGACAAATGGGATACAGAAGCGCTCATTTGAAAAGCAAAGGAAAGGCATCTTTCCAATTAAAACCATACAGTTGTTTTCGGGTCAAACTCCAATTCACTGTTGTTGTATTTATGAAATTTTATTAGTACTTGGCACCAAAAAAAAAAATCTTAAATATTTTCTGAACAGTGTTTAAAACATGATTCATGAATTGCATATATAATTCATACACATTAATGCAAAAACAAAGACACTGAATGATATTACAAACAGGAGACGTAACCGAGATGCCCCAATCCGATTCGAGATTCGATTTTAAACCTGGCACAAGAGGACAGTAGCTCCTGTCACGTTAAAGTTTTTGAAAGCTTTACAAAACAATCAAAAGCTGTTGGAGGCGGCTACAGTTAATTAAAAACTACTAAAGATTATTGGCATGTTTACTGACAGCAATAGAACATCGTTTGATTTGAGGCAGAACTGATGCCACATTCAAAGTGACTCCTCGACAAAAACGCAAACTGGCCCAGGATACATGGACGTCATGGATTAACAGGGACGTCTTTGCCCCCGAGGACAAAACGAAACAGGTGTAGTGGGATGGGGTCAATTTAGAAATAATTTAATAGCTGTTAGAAGTGGACTTGGGGGATCTGAGGGGTGACAGAGATACAACAGAGATACAATGAGAAAATTAGGGGACAAGAGCGAGATCACTTCTGCCCCCTTGTGGCTAAACCATTTTCCGCAGGAAATTCAATTTCAGACATGCCTGATACCGACAAAACCTCTCAGCCCAAACCCGATCAGCTGCTATTCATATCTCCTTAAAAGCAGCTAACGCTGGTTCCTTGGCCCAAACGGATCAGGTCTGAAACAGGAGTCACATCACAGAGAATGGAAAGGGCTCATCTTGCATCCCCATCCTACACTAAGAATAGTACATTAGGACAGCCTAAAAAAAAAACTAAACCCTTAACTACACCATTAAGTAGAGGAGAGAAAACTACTCTATTGTATCCCATTAAAACTGGAGCATACACACACTCCCTACTAGACTGCATAAAGGATGCCAAGCACTAGAGGGAGCTCTTGTTAATGTCGCCAGCACTCTGACCTCATGTCCTCTTTGGCACCTTGCTTTAAATAGCACAGATGCTGCCATCATTAAAAAACTATTAAAAAAAAAAAAAAGAGAGAACTTAATCATTCGACTTTAAAAACAACCCTTTGAGTATCATTAACTTGTTTTTTCTCTTTACTTTTACCGTCTCGCAGTGTGATGCTTACACCACATCCAGCCTGCTATGGATACACTTACATGTCACATTGCATTTGAGGCTGGGGAGTCAGGTCACACCCCCTACCAAAACCACCCACGCTGGGGGGGGGTCAGTCCCCTGCATGGAGTGACACCGCTGAGGGGGATGCAGTGAGTGGTAGGGGTGGGGGTGGGGTTAATTTCCATAGTGGCTTATAGTTTAGTACAAAGCAGAGAGACACACAGCTGTCAGTCAGTCAGGCAGGCCGCCCCGCAGGCAGGCAGGCCGCCCCGCAAGTCGAGGCGCTCTCCCTCCTCATTCACAGGATCGTGCACTTGGCCTTTGATCTCTTCTTCTTCTTCTTCCCCTCCTTGCTCATCTTCTCCTTGTGCTTCCGGATCTCTCTCACTAGTGTGTAGAAGGCATCATCCACGCCCTGGCAGGGGGCACCACACAACACGCGTTTACATACAACCCATTTAGGAGGGGGTTTCAGTGCCCCCCATCTTTCCCAAGTCTGATGAAACCCCTTGGATCTTGGGATCCCTCCTGTGCGACCGTCACGTTTATAAATCCTTGGATTTAACTGAACCCAAGATTCTAGAACCACCCTCCACCATGCACACGTGCAACAGGGAGCAGTGCCTTTGCGAGATGACAGCTATGCGAATTCATCACACGTTGCTACTAAGTAACGTAATACACCCATGTCGGTCATTTTTGTCGTCATTACACATGTGTAATACAACGTAAAATGTTTTCTTGAGGTAAATCCCAGTTGCCCTGTAAATCCACTCAGGTATTTACGCACATTGCTGCCAGTGTGCTGCATGTCAGATAATGCTGCGTCTTCAGTGATGGACACACAGGCGAAACATAAAAAGCCCAAATGTTACAGTAGCGCCAGTGTTCCCGGCTGCATGCGCCCTGCACCTTTCACATTCCCCTAGGAAGCTGACGCCTCCTAATTGCCCGCGCTCCTCACCGTCAGCCTACCAAGACAGGAAACAGCGGCAAGCCTTCTGTAATATACTGAGGGAAAGGAATTCACATACAAGGCAGAACCACCCCCCACCCCCCCCCCAGACCAGTGAGTATTTGTTGCTAAACCTGTACATCAAGTGCAGCTGGAGTCCTCAAAATCATTCCTTAAAGAATGGGATACATTAATGACAAAACCTTCTCAACAACGAGGACAGTGCATCAGTTCCAAGAAGGCACTGGCGAAACCGGCCGAGCCAACGACAGCCAGCACAGACCCTAACAGCCAGCACAGACCCTAACAGCCAGCACAGACAGAAGAGGCACCATTTTGGTTTTTAATTACCTTTAGTCTGTACCGCTTACTGACCAGAACCTGACAACTTCATGCCCTTGTAGGTATGTGAGGGAGTGAATAAAGTGGCTGAAAACCCTAAACACCTTGCAGGGGGAGGGGAGGCATTTCTCATGCTAACACCAAACCTGATGGTAAATGTAGACTGTAGATTCCACGCATACCACAGCAAAACCACAGACCCGGAGCGTCTCCACTGTACCTACTCACTGCGCCATTCTACTCCTGAACTGCAACGCTACCGGACACATCCAACGGCTGAGGGAGTTTCCCCCCCCCGCCGCACCCCAGTCCTGGGTGACTGGTGTTCCCACCTGTCTGGTTTTGGCCGACGTCTCTATGAAGGGGATGCCGTAGTTTCTAGCCAAGTCTTGGGCCTGCTTGGTGTCCACCGTCCGCGACGGAAGGTCACACTTGTTGCCCACCAACACCATGGGGACGTCCTCAGAATCCTTCACCCTCTTGATTTGCTCTCTGTAGGGGAGTTTCATACATTTAAGGCCTGGTTTAGACACCGTGATCATCAACGCTCAATGGCACCACCCAGCTTGTCCGACGCGTCTACCACACACGGCCTGCTGGTACCTGTAGTTGTGAATGTCCTCGAAGGACTTGCTGTTGTTGATGGCAAAGACGCAGAGGAAGCCCTCCCCAGTCCTCATGTACTGGTCTCGCATGGCGCTATACTCCTCCTGACCTGCCGTGTCCAGGATGTCCAATAGGCACGTCTCCCCGTCAATCACCACCTGCTTCCTGTAGGAGTCCTGCGAGTGGGGTGAGGGGGGGAACGGAGACAATGAGCTGCATGGCCCAGAAGCCACCAGAACCTTCACTGGCCTGGAGTTTGACTGCTTGCTGTCTCCAGAGGAAATGATGCAGGGTTGGATTAAGAGTATTAAGTGCCCAAGAGCAACAGCTCACATGACGTCACCTCAGAAGGGAACAAAGCTGATTGGTGGCTCACAGAATTCAAAAATGTATCAAAGCAGGGAAAATGTTACACAGGCTTTTCAGTGAGTGCCATACTGAAAGAAAAACTTAATCATATTTGATACATCACATATTAAATAACCATTAACTCGCTAAGAGACATTCATGAATAGGATGGGGGAGGGCGGAGTATGGGGAGGTTGCCCTGCCCATATGGTTAACTTGAGAACATTTAAAATTCTTTTGTGTTCCCATCAAATTAGAGATATAAACATACACACAGAGATGGGATTCGAGCCGGTGCCCTTCCGATGGCAGTCAGAGGCATAACCCGCTGAGCCACAGACCAGCCAGGTCATTCAGCTGAACGTGAGGGACTGCGTCTCAGGCACACGTACCTCGATGGTGGGGTCGTACTCGTCCACGAAGTGGTTCTGGATGAGCTGGATGGTGAGGGCGCTCTTCCCCACGCCACCAGCCCCCACAACCACCAGCTTGTACTCCGTCATGGCTCACCTGGAATGGGAATGCACATCAGCCAGGAGCCCCCGGGATCTCCAGAGCCACCACCCGCCCCTCTGGGAATACGCCTTCCACTGAAGCGTGCTCCGTGCGGCCGAGAAACCCGCCTGACTGGTCCTCTCTCCCCGAAACAGTGCCGCGTTTTTACCACCAGGAAACTCAGCGAAAGGAATTACAGCGAGTGCAGTAAGTTGGCTACCACATCCAGGAAGCAGTTTTAGGTTCAAAGGGCGTCCAGGGGGTACCCTAAAAACCACAGCTCATAACATGACGACGGCAAAAGAAGACATGGGCCACCTGGACCTTAATCCCAGCACCAGGCGGGAGTCTCCCACACGACACGCTCGCATCAGGGGCACAGCTACCATGTGAAAACCCCCCAGTTTAATAAGACGTCAGCACATCCAAGTCTAACTTACTACCTCCATACAGTAACACCTCTCAGTCACGTCTGGCCAACCGTGAGATTGGATCAGCACACTGAATCGTGCTGGCAAATACAAAACCTCAGTTTTCTGAACCATTTCAGGGCAAATCCTGAGCAAATGTGATCATCAGCCAACCTGTCAGAGAGCGAAAATGTCTGATTGCCAGTTGTGAAAGGGTTAGGGTTAACTGACAAATATTTAAAAACATTTTAAAGGTACATACCATTAAATCACCATTTATATATGACAAATGTGCAATCCATCAATAAGGGTACATTCTCTTCAACAAGAAAATGCTGACTGTAGTCAGGATGTTGGGAATTACACATCATTTATTAAACTTGGAATTTAGAATATTTGAAATGTCAAACCTGTAAATTACAGGGTTTGAGCATAACAGATAAAAGGACAGAGATCGACCTTGGCAGGACGCACGGTGCAGTTCCTGCAAGTACCCTTGAACTATATCTAGATTTACATGCAATGAATTCATGTTTTATTAGAGGTTAAGAGCTCCGTGTTCTGTTTTGAGATTCATGGCCACGACTGATACACTGGTATGTCAAGCGCAGATGGCTGCAACTTAGTTTGATAAGTCACAAAAAAAATACTAAACTTCAATATGATTCGAATCGAATCGACGTCATGCAGCCTGCTGGGAATAAAAGGATCCATTAGTGCAAAGGTGTTTTATGGCCCTACCCACAAATCAGCCAGAAGAGCTGCTTAGAAATGCCCCGCGGAATTGTCCCGCTTAAATTGCTTATTTTTAACCAGCAAATTTACCTACTCGCCTCTTCGTACATTCACTTTCGAGGTAGACGTTTTCACCCACCGACCACTAGATACGGAGCCAGCAGTTTCATTTTAGGTAGACTTCACTGTAGTTCGCAGTCTATGACGCCAATGAGAGTGAAACAAAAGCTACCGGCAAAAATGATAAGAATACCTCTAGATTTTAGGAGACAGAATACCTCCAGATTTTTAGTGGCAATTCAGACCTTTTCCGCATCGGTACATGATCATCATCATTCAGCGTTCACCATAAACTCAATGGCGCCGGGCTTCAAGCATCGATTAATACATATTTATGGGAAAACGAGCTCGATTCTCTCGTCCAGCACCCGTGGCCTTTCATCAGTTACGAAAAGGCAGCAGATCGACATGCATTAATTGGAAAAATAGGGACACGTTAAGACGACACTCCATTTTCCGTCCATGACAGCGATCGGACGCTGCGTCTTACAGCCGAAAGAGCCGCAGCGCTCCGCGGGGACGAAGCGGCCGCGAAGGTGTTTAAAGGCGAAACGCTGTCTGATGGGGGAGGTGGGACCCCTAGGGACCCCCGATGGCTCGCAGCCCCGCGCCGACCAATGGGAGCCCTGCCTGCGTCGGGGACATTTTCTCATTTTCTTACAAACGACTAACTTACTTAAAACCAATTTTAAAAAATGTGTTTTTTTGTACATGAATGCAAAGAAATAAAATACCGCCATCCGCATTCCAGTTAACGATGCAAAAATATGGTACAGAAGTTTTACCTTTTTGTCTCGGCTTTTCGCGTCCGACGTCCCCCAAAATGCTGTAAACTGTTAAAGTCCTATTTTCTGGGCGATTCCGGCATCTTGCGCTTCAGCCGCAAAGTATTGCGTGGGTGTCGGTAGTGTAAAACAAATATGACTGAAGCCGCTGGAAAAATAGCAAGAAGGAAACTTAGTTTCTTTTAGAATATCCTCGTTCGGCCTGCTGATAGCGCGACCAAGCGCACGCTACCCGCGGTGAACACGGGCTACATGGCGAAGGTGTTACGGGAGACCACTTACCCAGGAAAGCAAAGTGCTGCCTAGTTTGTCTGGCGGTTTCCCCACCTGGTCTTTCCTTGGCGGATCGTTTCGGATTATTGCACCATTGTATCTTCTGTAAATTACAGATTATTCCCGACCCAAAGGGGAGGGGCGTGATATTACTCCGGCCGACGGTATGGACTGACAGACGGCACCAGCTCAGTTATTAGACTTGCTTCACCAAATTATTTTAGCAGAGGCGTTATGAGAAATGACACAGAACGCTCAGCTGCGGGGGGAAGGCGACTCGGGGTTTTCGGAATCTGATTCTCTATGTTAAAAATGGACTGTTATCAGGTTAAATAGGTACTTTTGAAACATAATCATGAGCCATAAATTTATATTTAAGGTGTCCTTTAAAGGTCATAACTTCGGATCTTGAACTGTAGATATATTTTAACATGGATTAAAATAATACATAAACGAGAAAAATGTAAACCGGGACTTTAAAAGAAGTTAAGGCAATTTCTTAAAGAATCGACCACGTGTCATATTAACATCCGTGCTAATTTAACATGAACCCTCCCAGCACTACCGCTAAGGAAGCGCTCGCACCGCACAGAGCAGAGCGCCCTTTAAATAGGCTCTATAAATATACCCGGAAGAATTTTACGATGACGTCACCAACTATGGGAAGTTCAATTGCACGACAGCCTGTCAATCAGGCCTATTGGGGCGGGGCGAGCGTACGAATGCGCACGCATTCACGCCGACGTTTGTCACGAGGTTCCTAGGATTTCACTGATAGCAAAACTCACTCAATATAAATACATTAATTATTCTATTTGCACATTTGCCTTGAATTATAAAACATGTATAAAACAGGCAACAATCTATACCGCCTTTTATTCACAAAATATTACAAATCCATGTCATTATTTAAATTTTTAGACCGAAATATCTAACTAAGGAAGCACTGTTTTAATATGTCTTTAATGGAGCAGTTGATTAAGGAGGCCTCCCTGGTGTGGCCACGCCCACCCCGGTGTCCTAGTGAACGGTGTTTCTTGGCAACTGTGGTGGTAGATGGTAGGAAACTTGTTGAGACAGGTCCTGTGCTGTTAAAGTGGCACAGGAACGGGGAGGGGGAACCACACAGTGGAGGTAACCCGCAAACATCAGGTCTACATGGGGCTTATGGAATACAACACACAAATAGACACACACACAAAGATATGCACAGGTTTGTAATAATTTAGAATTTAGTGATTATCTGTCATTGTTGATACACCACAGCACACAATAACAATTAAATTCTCTGCATTTAACCCATATGTGACATAGCACGGGGGAGCTAATTCAGCGCCCAGTGCTTGGGGGCGGTACCTTGCTCACGGTACCTCAGTAGAGGTTTTGCTGGTCGGGGATTCAAGCTTGCAATCTTTCAATTACGAGTGCGCTTCCCTAACCATTAAGCCACCACTGCCTACAAAATATCTTTGTGGGGACCTGCATGGGCGATTGGGTGGGTGGTGACACCGGGCGTGGGGAGGTGGGGACGCGGGGGAGAGTCGCTTATCTAGGGGTACCTCTCTGCAAGGTTTCTTCGTTAAAAATACCTTGCTAAAGTGATACACAAACCAATCCTGCCCCAATGCATCTTTTATTCAGTCCTATAGCCTGTCAGCTGTATATATATAAGGGGCAACCTGTCTCTAAACTTAAGTTAAATAAATCATGGGGAAATGATCACAGCATGTCATACCGTTACTGATCAGAAGTCAGACCTCTTAGAATCTCGGTGGTTCTTCCAGGATAATCACCTGGGCACGTGGACAATGGAATGTGTGAAACCGTCCGTTACACAACGATGACATCACACATACAGAGCCTCACAGATAATGGCCATATTGGGGTTGAGGGGTCTTTTCAGCCCCGGGGGAGATGTCCTGGCATCTGGGAGAGGGGCAGGTGCAGTGACACTCATCACGTTTGCTCTGCATGCATTATACTTAATGGGATTAAACAAATCCCTATCACCATAGCTCACTAATAAAAACTGTATGTACATGTAATACTGCCAAGGTGAGGTACGTAGTAAGACCTACAAGTATTGTACTGTCGTTTAGCCGAGATGCAGCGGTAGTTAGGGGATGGGGTCAGAACTCCGAGTGCCTCACCGTTAAATTGGCCTGGAAGGACACGAGCGTCCTAGGGGAACCAAGAAACGGGACGTCCCGTTACATTCTGGTGCAGATGGAAGTCCCCGATATCGCACTCATCCCGAGAGGAGCTGTGCAGCCTCACCCTGCGGATGTTGCTCCGCAATGCGGACGCCTGCGATACCACTACAGCGCAGGGCTCTCCGTCAGCGAGCGGCGCGTTACCAAGAAGCGCTCTGTTAGCAAACAGCTTTTAAACAAGTATGCATGTCAGCTCTCTGCTATCAAACAGCATTATATAACAGGGTCTCAAGTTAGCAAGCAGCACTATCGCCCTAAGCTCTCCGCTAATGAGCGCAATTACAGCACAACACTCTCCATCACCAAGACAACTATTACAGGGCTGCCAACGTTAACGAATCTGGTGTGACACTCACGCTTTCAGGCTTTCACGCTCACGAAAGAAATATTACGACAAATCCATATTAATCCATTATAAACCTAAAATTATCAATATCAAAAGCGTTGAGGCAGTTTGCAAACCCTACAGACTATTTGCAATGTAATAAAACTATTAGACAAGCAAATGCGGGCGTAGACTCGTCTTGAATTGAAAATCTCACGCTGGCCAGCTGACAGAATCTGGCAACCCTGATATAGCGTGTTATTATAATGCAGTTGTCCTCTTAGTCTAATTGGCACCAAATCAAATTAATCAATAACCTGACGACCCTGCCTGGGTTTGATATTTGAGGACATTTAATCTACTCCAGCTTTAGTCAATTTCACATTTTAGCCAGTCCAATTATAAGTTACTCATAAGATAAAATAATTGAATAATGTTACAAATTAAAGGTAAGGTTTACCTCTGGTTGTTTAATAACTACGGAAATGTAATGTTTTTATGTGTCCGTATTATTACTCGTTAAGACCAGGAACAATTCTGAACTTCCCATAAAGGCAGAATTATAATCTAACGCTTTACTAGCACATCAGTCAACAATGTGGAGCTCCTGCTTCAGGGGACGTTCATAGTCACTACTGCAGTCGTGGAGTCACTGTTCACACCATACCAAATGCTTAAAAGACAAGAGCAGCCTCCCAGAGATTCCAAAGCAGAACCAGCCCGCCGGGCATAATCTTCACTGTGCTCTATCACAGTGGATGGCTTGCATGTCTTCTCCTAAACACCAGAGGGCAGTAGTTGCATTTCACTCTGCTTGGCAAGCAGGTTCCAGGTGTCCCAAGCCTTCAGTGTTGGGGGCATGTCCAGGGTAAGGGGTAAAGTTCTTCGATTCAGAGGTTCGTGGTTATGGACTGTAAAGAACTGGATGTTAATGTTAATACGGCCTGTTCTGTGACCAGGTTGAGCTATAAGAGTGTGCTTAGCCAAACTTATCATCCCTGATCTTCTTGCGGCCAGTTCTTCAAAGACTACTGGCGCCCTCTAGTGTGGACTTGCTCCCTAGGTTACTTACCACAGTGCAAGGCCATTGTTGTCAAATATTTCATGTGCCGAAGTGCATTTGGTGGCAGGCATAAGGTCAGTCCCAAGATGCCAGGTAGATAACAGTTCTCTTGCCTGCCTCTGTCCTCTAGGTGCTGTGTGTGTTTCTGCTGGGCTTGTGTGTGGTTTAGGTTTGTATTTCATTGTGAGGACCAAATTTCCACCACAATGTGATAAAAACCTGTTATTTTGACATTGTGGAGACCATTTTAGGTTCTCACAAAGATCTCTGAATGCAATCAAAAAACTAAAAATGCCAAAAGTCTCATATGTAGTTTGGTTACTTATGGTTAGGGTTAGGGTTAGGGTTAGGATTAGGGTTAGGGTTAGGGCTGGGTTGGGATTAGAGTTTTCCCGATAAAAATGAATGGAGAGTCCCCACAAAGATATAATTACAAACCTGTGTGTGTGTGTGTGTGCAGTTCAGGTCTGGAGTAATAAGTGCATGTTTCCAAGAGAAAGTGTTGTGTGTGTGTGTTGGGAATGAGTGAACACTTGTTACTTGGTGCATCACTGAGCATCACATGTGTGACCTGTGTGACGCATGAATTTTCCATTTGGTTTAATAGCTGTGGGCGATTTGGTTTAATGGCTCTGGGTCATGTGTAGTGATAAATTACAAAGAACATGCAAATTCTGCAGAAACAGAGCTGGGCAATATTTCAATTTATTTGTAATGAGATGAATGGCATATGGCTGAACGTCGCTGTGTCTGTAATGTTATTAAGCAGAAAGGGCTCCTGAAAGACTCTGGGCCCAGTAACACTAATGCTAATGAGTGTCACCTGACTGGGGAGATGCCCTGAGCCTGCTGCTGATTCGTCCTGAAGATCGGGGCCCCGCCCCTCAGATGTAACCACACCCTCTGGACATGACGACTCTCACCATGCTGTCTCACGACAGCTTTTCCAGCATCAGTCACGAACATTTAAGAACGTACCATGCTTGACGTGGATATATTATGCTTTTAGCGACGAGTGGTGAATGGTAAAGCGGCTTCTTTATAAACAGCCTCCCCAACTGTTACTGCCTTGTATAAATGTCCTTATCCTATAATGTTTAATGACACGGCAGAACTGCCTTACTGTCCTGCCTCATGCCCTGCCGTTCATGTTCTCCCCCAGGACTAGGCTGACTTATCTGGGGGCCCAAGGCTAGCATCAACATGGACACACAGGTGTTGCCGATTAAACTAACTGTTCCATTTTTCCTGACACAGAGTCGGGGCTCTGATGTTTACCGGGGCCCTAGGCTATATCCTCGCATAGCCCGTGCATTAATCTGTGCCCGGTGTCACCATCCTCTTGCAGAGTGTCTTGGAGGTGGCTCGGGGGGGGGTGTGCGGGGTCTCTGGGCTCAGTGTGTTCCGGTAATGTTGTTACCCCCAGACGGAGCCTCCTGTGTCAGAGTGTTTTTCTGGTTACAGATCGTTACACTCCAGCCCCTGGAGTGAAATCCGTGCAGCGTATTGCGTGAAGACTGGAGGCACACGACCTGCATCACGGCCCGGTTCAGCTGCCCCGATTTCACGGACAGCGGCGTTCAGCTGACCCAAGCTGGGATCGGAAGGCCACTCCAAACGCGGAGACACAGGCTCAATGGAATACAGAAGGTCATGTTTTCCACCCCGCACTCCCTCCGTTATGGATGAGGACGTTCAAAGTTTTTATAAAGATTTAGGCTTAAACCTAAAAGCTAAATATGAAGTGATATAACACAGCTAGCCTGATATATTTTAGAAGCCCCTTGAACTACTGTAATCTCAATCTTTCTCCAGTAGGGGGCCTTTGACTTCCATAACAAAACCATAACACCTTAAACCAATTGTTTTCACAACCTTTCGATTCACAATCTGTCAATATGAGGTTTTTGACTTTGAGGATATCTTACAGTTTATATATGAAAAAGAATCCACGGTATGTAAACGACCCCCTTGCACGACACAGCGAAGGTTGAACTCCGGCCGTAACAAGTTCCAGCGTCTGTAGACGGGATTGTTACAGAGGAGACCTGCTGCGGACATCTCACAGAACTGGGAATGGAAGGGCAGGCTTGCCGACAAACATCAAATTCACCACATGGCTGTTAGGGAGGAACACATGCCCAACACCAAGATAGCAGCCCGCTACGAGGGGGGGGGGGGGTCCCTTTATGATGTCACAACCAAATGGAATTTATGCCTCGGCAATGGTGTTTTTTTTGTCAATTTAAGTAACATAGTAAGTCACTGTAAAAAACATGTTTAATTAAATTAACTGACAGATATAACAATCATCAGCCCCAATCCAGTCTGTTAAATTCCATAAATAGTTAACTTGTTAATTTCAGTGCCTGTTCTCTATGTGCTGGTTAGCTGTGGTAATTAACTTGCTTGCACCCACCTCGGCTAAAAGCTTCCACTGGGCCCTGGGCTTTCTACTGGGATTTGTTCTTGTGACATATTGATACATGCTTAGTGTGCCAGGTGAGAACACAAGGAGTACAACAAAACCTGTTGTCACGCCAACAAAAAGAACACGCTACAATGTGTCATCCCGATTTAGGGACCGAGCGCATGGCAGTCGAGATCTTAAAATAGCATGTTTGTCACACTTTTGTTACCCTACAAATGGAGTACAAAGCGGTAAAAGCTCATTCGCTCACAACGGACTCCAGTCCAATTTGTTGTCCTTTTATAACCACCGCTATAAGAAAGAGATATAATCTTTGTTTTCCATGTTTCCACGAGAGGCTCTTAAAATAACCTGAAATGGTTGTCTGGGGGAAGTATTCATTCCCCAGCAGTGTGAAGGAGGCGTCCACCCCTGACTTATCTGACGAGATGAGGGGAGCTGGTTTTGGTGAAGGCCTGGCCTATCGATGGGTCACAGCAGGACTGTGAGAGCCTCTGTACTCAGGTTGCTCGTTAATGGGAATCAGCATAGGACGGTTTGTTCTGAGGGTGCTCGTTAAGGCAGGACTATACTCTGGTGCAAATGAATCCCAGCAGCTCTGGCTTATATAATTGTAATGAGAAAAGTGATGACAGAACAGCAAAGGTTTTTAATATCCGAAATAGAAAGATTACTTGGGAAATCTACAGAAAATCCAGGCATTGCCATATTGGCCCACCTGGTCCCACTGCTTGTCGCTCACTAATGCCGGTGAGGATCGGCACTTTTCTGCGAACTCTTCACTGTCACCTGGGCATCCCTCCATGCCGCGGTCACGCACTCACCTGACCCCCACACAGCGGTGCCAGAGTCGCTCGACATGGAGAAGCCAGGATCTGATCCGGCATGGATCAGAAGATGGCTAGGAGGATGCAAAAAGTACCAGAGATGGTTTAAAAATACAAAACAACACACCAGTGAGTTCTCTTTTTAAGCCGAGACAATAGGAAAATGCAAGAATTTCTCAGTGTAGTCTTATTGGTCGACTAAAACTACACACTAAACAAATTAGCCAATGAGCTAAACTCTCCTGATAAATTAGCATGTTCTTTGTTTCCTGTACAAAAAGCCGCAGAATAAAATTAGTCTTTCACCTGAAGTTCTCATCCCAATGGACCTTTATGTGGGGAGGAGGGGTGGTATCCTGAAAGCCCACTCATCTGTAAACACAATTTGATGCATCAGCAAGTTGGGGAGTGACGTAACACTTGGGGGAGGGGGTGGGATCATTTCCTATTTAAGAACTGAAGGAAGATGACATTGGAGAACCTTGAAGTTTTCCACCAAAACGAAAGCTTTGGTGCATGCTGTCAGTGCAGGAGTGCTGATGTGTGTGTCTATCACTGTAACGATTTACAATCAATCCAACACATTCGTTTTTGGTGCACAGACACAAACAACTGTCTGCCTAATCCTCAATCAGTTAAACACACTCATTGCGGCCAATCAAAATGCACCCTGGGAACGAACCAAAGGGAGAATATGAACCTAACAACTTAAAAATAAATAAACAGAAATGTGCTGTCTGGGAGCACAAACATTATGAGACGAAGGGCATTGAGAGAGGACACTGCAAACCCCCCACCCCCTCCACCCCCGCTTAGGTCAAACAACATTATCAGTCACATTCTAGATCTGGAAGCAAAAAAACAGAGAGCTTTCATGATTTGGTCTTAATTAGCGATCCCCAAGGCCGTTTCTGCTCAAATTAGACTTTTGCAGTATGTCAGGTGCTGACCAGTGTCCAGTGTTGTTACAGAGGCTTGGATATTAAGATCATAATATTAAAGAACAAGCAACCAAACCACACAAAAGAATAAACAGCTTAAAACATCAAGGCCAAATTTATAAAAGATTACAGAATACGTAGGATCATATGTGAGTTATCTGAGCAGAGATTATACTCAGGTAGTAAAACTCATAACAGCCCTGAAGTAATTTCACATCATCATCCAGTACAGTGTTTGATAGTGCAGGAGATTAAAAACACACCATTCAGCAATCAGGGGATTGCTGATGCGAGGCTGCAAGGATCATTACTCATCTGCTGATGGTATGCAAAGAAAGTGTCTTTCATTCATCTTTTTCATTTTTCAGTCATTTTATGGATTGACCACTATCCCTTCGGAAAGGCTATTTTAAACACCATCTGTGCGCACTCTGCACTTTCCACGTCATTAAATAATATAAATAGGTATTACCAAAAAAGTGGTTACACTTTACTTAAGGCCATGTTTTTAGTAATTTAGAAATGCATTCATAACAAATAATAATGCATTCATAAAGCATTATAAACACAGTTATAAATTTATCAAAAGGCATAACACATTATAAGCATGTGTATTATACATTATGAATGCTTTATGAAGCTCTTATCTATAATGCGCTATAGATACCTTTATAATGCATTATAATGGTTGGAATAAGCATTAAGGATGCTTTGTACTGCATTATAAAGGTACCAATAGTGCATTATAGATGAGAGCTTCATAATGCGTAATACATATGGCTCTAATGTGGTAGGCCTCCTTATAAATATTTATAGCCATATTTATAATGTTTTATGAATGCATTATAATGTATTATGAATGTTTATAAATTACTAAAAACATGGGCTTAACTAAAGTGTTATCAACAAATCTTATTCACGGTAAACACTACTGCATAAATAAAAGGCGTGAAATTCAGTGATCTGAGATTTTCAAGGCCAGATAGTGATAATAATTCAACTGACCTCTGACTCCAGCGAGTACTTGTTCAATATGAACAGCTTGGTGTTTCACTCTTAACGCTGCCAAACAGTCATCGTGTCTCAAAGCCGGACCGTTTGGCACTGGATCGCTGGACCGAGGTTTGATTGCCTTTGTTATGAATAGAGGAGTCCGGGCATGACCCGAAATTCCGCGACAAAAATTAAACAAGCTACTCAAATAGTTAATAAACAAAACATTTCCCTCGAAACTGTACATCAGCAATACTCAGATTATAAACATCTTAGTAAGTTTTACCATCTATGACGTGTGTAACTGCATACGATCCAACAGTGTCGGACTCATGACGCTCTTTCAAAAGACCATAACTCTGAAGGTCTTAAAATCAAAAAGCCATCCAAACATTTGAACATAAAGATTTACGTTAGATTTACACAAGGAAATATTAACGAAATTAATAGTAAACATGATTCAAAAGACATCATAGATTAAAACAAGTAACAATATCCAAAAAGTTACTTGCACATTCGGAAACTAATGTTTTCATACACGTATACATATACCAATCAAGCCGAAGCCACGTATATTATATAATATCTGTCACGTTACGGGGTCGAAGCGACCGGCGATCGTGCAGGGTAGCGGGTGATGAACAGGCAGGCAGGCGAAGAA
>JAODJX010000001.1:7302832-7323113 GCA_026776945.1 Isichthys henryi | reverse complement strand
GCCGGGGCGCGCCACGGCGACACCCAGGAATCGGCGCACTGGAGTGACGGGCCGCCGGGGACAGGCGTTGATGAAGACGCCCAGGTTTGACTAATGAGCTGGCAGCACCGTCTTAGCGCCGAGGACCCAGAACCGAAGACAGATAGCCAGGCGCAGTGGAACGGCTCGTTTACAAGAACGGCACATCTACTCATTAGGGAGGGTCGCCGTCCTGGGGGAGCTGTGATTTTCCAGCTCTGCTTTTTTGCTCGTCCTGTTCTCGGGACGACTTGGACAAACACACAAATATATTTCTCTGCTAAACTGCTAAGCTGCTCAGGTGGTTCTCTAGTAAGAATTCTAAACTAGTTAGAACCACCAGTGTAACTGGTTGTGGAGGAGGAGAACGAGCATTTTTTGGACTGTGAGACGCTCCTCCCACCGCCTGAGCAGTCAGATATGACTTAGCTGTGAGATACCAGCAGCAGAATCGCAACAGTCTATGAGTCAGAGGCCCAGGGTTGGATCTTGGCATTAAATCCCCCCCCCCCCCCGGGTGTGGCATGGAGGCGAGGGAGGGGCCTGAATGCCACCTGGTCCCCCGCTTCCTGGCTCGATTCCTCTAAACCGGCCAACTGCTCACACCTCGCGTGGGTTTATTTAAAAAGCCCAAAAATAGGGGCTCGGATGTCAGCGTGTGCCTAGTCACGGAGCCGACAGCACGGCCGGTGGGGGGGGGCCAGCAGTGGGCTCTCGGGGTCTCTCTGGCAGGGCCATAAATCCAGGCAGGTTTTTTTTGGGGGGATTGTGTTTCTGGGGTCAAACTGGATGCATGTCAGCTGAGGTGACAGCTGAAGACGCTGAATCGATCCGCCGTTTCTCCCCTTTCAGTGGCGGCGTGATACTTGGGACGTCCGGCATTTCTGGAGAGCCAGACGGGCGTAAGGAGCAGCCTGAGTCCCCGCTAACAAGACGGTGTTCCTTGCAGCTACCCAGCATCCCCCAGTCGGTTTGGAAACGCGAATGGGTGAGTCAGCGTCTTCCGGGTTATGTACTGGTCTCCAGTCTTCAAAACATGCGGCGGCGTCCCGGTAGGAGTCGTTCCGGTTTTGTTGGTGTTATATTTTTCGTTCATTTACACATTTCGGATCGCTCTCCTCAACAGGACGATGGGCGGTGGGTGGGTGGGGGGGGGAATCTCCTGGGATTGTGGCCGTGAGCTCAGGCACCAGGTGCTGCCGAATTGGAATTTTAGAACAGGTCTTCTGGGCCTAAACGCAGGCGGTCCCAGGAGAGTCCCGCCACTGCAGACACCTCCATGTCGACGCTGCTGACAACATGGCAGCTCAGCCGCAGGATGAGGCTGTGAGTCCAGCTTGCTTGTCTCTGTGAGCTCAGCTGGGGTCCCTCCCCCAGCCCTGGGACACGCGGCGGCCCGGGGGCGTGCGTGATTGGCCGCCTGGCCTTTTTCACACCCCATGCTGACGGAGAGGCTCTGGATCACTGGGACTCTGATTGGATTTTGGGTGGGTATATCACATGGATCTGGGCCGCTTCCAGCTCGACCGCGGGTGTAAATCAGGGGACGTCTCCCCTGGCTTTAAGGTGACGCGATGATGCTCAACAGTGTCTGTGAACAGCATCAGCAGCGATGACTTTGCTATAAAATACACCCGGCAGCGGATGAATGCATAGGGCAAACTAGGCTGCAGCCCAGGGCCCCCAGATAAGCGAATCCCCCCCAGAACACACATAGCGACGTTACCCAACCTACGATGGGCTTACGTTCCGCTAAACCTCTCATACGCCGAAAATATCGTAAAGCGAAAACGCATTATAATACAGTACACCTAACCTAATAAATGTCATAGCCTAGCCTTACACATGCTTACAACGCTTACATTATGCTACAGTGGGGCGGCATCATTAACGCATAGCCTATTTAACAATAAAGTGTTGAATATCTTATGTAATTTATTGAATAATGTGCTGAAAGTGAAAAACAGAATGGAACTGGAGTACCCATTGTAAAGTCGAAATATCGTATCGTGGACTTTCGTAACCCGGGGAGCGTCTGTAATACTAAGAGAGCGTGTATTTAGCAGTTATGAAGATTAAGTCTTTCCTATTTCTCTTCTGGAATGAAAGCTGTGGGCTTGTACAGGCTGGTCTCCCCCAGTCTTCCAGAGTCCCCAGTGCCCGTCCATCTGGTGTCAGACATCGTAGCCCCCCCCCCCCCCCCCAGTGTCCCATTTGTCCTCTCGAATGACTCCATCACTCTCTCTCTGGGTTTCTAGTGGACTAGATGGCCCAGAAAGATAGGAGGAGGGTGATCACAGATAAACCTCACAGGCAGACAGCAGAGCAGTGTTAAGGCCACACATATGTCATGGGGGTGGGCACCTCTGACCCCATCTTCCCCTCTCCCCACAGCACTGAGCCCAGACTCCCCCGGTTTCCCGGTACGTGACATGAAGGAATGAGGTTCGACGGCATGGAGCTAAAGGTGTGGGTGGATGGTGTCCAGCGCGTCGTCTGCGGGGTCTCTGAGGTCACCACTTGCCAGGAGGTGGTCGTCGCTTTGGCACAGGCTATCGGTAAGATGCTGGGTGGGAGCTGAAGGGGGTGGGGGTCTTATGTACTTTACTGCAAACCTGACATATTCATAGGTAGTGTTCAGACACCCATGCACCCTGCCCAGTTGCATGATGGGAAACCTGCCTGGTGTGATCCTCCATCAGGCTATGACTGTATTCACAGCCCTGAACTCCTGCAGTCCGGCCTCAGATACACACTTATCGTACTGTCTGCATGCCTGTGAAATCTGTTCATATCTGCCCATTGTGAGAATTCCAGTAGGTGGAGGCATGTGCTTTCTTCTGAGATAAACATCATGGCCTTGTCACCTTGTTCTGTCTGCCTCTGCAGGACGCACAGGGCGTTACACACTGACGGAGCGATGGCGGGGAATAGAGCGCCCCCTAGCGCCCTTCGAGTGCCCCATCGCCTCACTAAACCAGTGGGGCCCGCATGCCGGCGATGTGCAGCTGGTGCTGCGGCGGACGGGGTCCACGGCGACCGAGCGGCCCGCCTCCGACGGCCCCGCCCACATCCCGGAGCGCGTCCTGTACCGCCAGAGCCTCCCTCCATTGGCCAGGCTCCGCCCGCCCACTGAGCGCTCCTTCAGACGCAGGGAGCCCAAGCGCAAATCCGTGACCATCATGAGCGGCGCCCGAGGCTTCTTGGACATGTTTGGGAGGTCCAGGGATTCAGAGGCCAAGCAGCACCTCATGAACCATAGTAACAGCATCGCCACGGCGTCAGGGCTGCGGATCAGCCCGACCCGGGAGCTGGCCCACCTGGTGCAGCTGCAGAAGGAGAAGCTGCGGATGCTAGAGCAGAGGATCGGGGGTTGCGAGTCGGAGTTGCGTGCCTGGGCGGAGCGCGGCGGCGGCACCACTGGGGTGGGCACCTTCATCAGGCTGCAGGAGGAGGTGCTGGCCATGCAGCGCAAGGTACAGAGGAATGAGGTGGAGATCAGCGAGGGCGAGTTCTGGGAGAACGAGCTGCAGATCGAGCAGGAGAACGAGCGGCAACTGCGGGAGCGGCTGCAGGAGCTGCTGCACCGCACGCAGGACTGCGAGGTGCAGCTGGGCTCCTCGCTGGGCCGCATCCAGGACATGGAAGCAGGCGTGCAGGCGGAGCGGCTGCAGCAGGAGACGCAGGAGATGCAGAAGTTGAACGAGGAGGAGGTGCGGGTCAGGGTACTCAAGCTGAAGGCTGAGCTGGAGGCACAGACGCAGCAGGCGTCCAGGCTGGAGAGCAGCTGCAGGGCCGTGGAGAGATCGCTGGGCCAGTCCGCACGCCGGCTGCAGGTGAGCCGCTCCCGTCACACCGCGGGCGGGGGGCAGTACAGGTGATAGGCCTACAGGACCATAACAACGCGGGGCAACAAACAGGTTCAAAATAGCAGATGGCTACAAGTGAGATGCATGCTGGGATACATCAGTAAAGGGCTACAGGAAAAAATATGCATGTCCTAATCCAGCTAAATGACAAACAAGACTTTGAGAACTACAGATGTGTGTGTGTGTGTCTATGTGTGAGTGCGTATGCGTGTGTGTGTGTATGTATACTGTACATTACATTGTAGGGACCAAATGCCCCCACAAGAAAGTGTTATTTTGATTCTGTGGGGACAATTTATTCAGTCCCTACAAGGGGAAACTGAATTTTATAAAAATTTGCCATCAAAAAATGAACTATGTCAAAAGTCTTGTACTTGGTTTGGTTACTTATGGTTAAGATTAGGGCTAGTTGGTGTTAAGGTTTCATGTTGGGATTTGAGCTTTATCCATAGACGTGAATAGATGGTCCCCAAAAATGAGTGCAGGTGCGTGTGTGTGATGTAAAGGACACAACATGATCCAAGCCCAGGTGCACATCATCTTGGACCTCTAAGACAAATTCTGCATCACAAAATAATGCTTCTGGTGGAAAAATTCTCAGCTTCTCTCAGACCCGGTATGTGGAACTATCCGCACCAAGGGCGGGAGCGAGACCAGAATCCGTGGAGGTCCCAGGCCCCGCGGTATCAGTGGGGCCCGAACGGGGACAGAGAATAAGCCCGATTTGATGTGGCTGCAGAATGGTCCTTTTCAGGAGCATTTTCAGCTTCTGTCACTTTCCATGTTGTTGTTTGCACGCTAGCAGAAAGTTTGTCTGGGACTCTATTGATAAATATATATATATATATTATGTAGTTAAGAATATAATAAGTACAGTGAAGTTAAGAGAAACTTTTAGCCAGAGCAACTTACACAGATTAAAATATTATGCTTAATGTTTTTATACAGCTGCATGTTTATACCAAGCCCAGCAAGCAAATAGAAGTTGTATCTCAAACACATTTAACTTTTTGCCGGGGTAGGGGAAATGGCGCGTGACATTTTACACCACAGGACCATGTCCCCGAACTCACTGTCCCCTCCATAGTAAAGCGGCAAAAAAAAACAAATAAGAAACGGCAAGTTCAGTTCAACCTGTGACGCCATCTAGTGGAGAACATGCACTTTCGTTAGCTTCAGCTGGGCCACAGCACTGCAGTGCAACCTTGTGCAAAATAAATGATACCCGTTTACGGCGTGACTGAGGAGGTAGCCACCTAAGCAGAATTTTGCAAGCGACGACCGCGATGGTTTCTCTCCATGTGGCAACAGTGGCCACCGGCCGCTCCTCCATGAGCTGTTAAAATGAAAGCGTGTGGGCGCGAATCGCCCCGCAGGAGAAGGATCAGGAGCTGGAGCAGCTGACCAAGGAGCTACGGCAGGTCAATCTGCAGCAGTTCATCCAGCAGACGGGCAGCAGAGTCAGCGTTACACCCAGTGAGAGCAGCGGGGAGCCCGGCCGCGTCAGCCCCGGAGCAGGTGCAGGCGGCCGCCGGGTGCACACCTCGCCACCCCGGTGTCAGACTGACAGCGCCAACACAGACAAACGCAGCAGGGTCCGGTTCACGTGTGGAGCCAAGATATAATCACAAAAACACACCATGGGTGATATCACACTTATATGTAGTTAGTATAATGCATTACTGCAATATGAACAACCAATTTAGTCTAAATGGCAATTTAAAAAATGATTTATGCGATATAACGAACGAACTGTTGCACAAATGGAAGAAATACCTCCTACACTGTTGGCCACGTAAAGCGCACAAATAGTGCATAATTATGCTTAAAGGAACAATGAAAACGGAAGAAACATTAGGCGTATATGAATTTTACATACTGAAATCTACTTCGCTTTGGGATGCGCAGTGTTAAATTACGCTGTTTGCGATGCTCATTAGATGGCGGTAAAAGACACGTTAATGCTAGTTAATTTGCCTTCGGTTCCTCGCGATTTGGACACTATTTTTAGACTTTCCGCAAATACACTACCACTGCTGACACCTAGTGGTGAAGATAGGCACTTGCGGGTTTCTCAGTTTTTCTGTTTTAAAGCCTGCGCGAATACAGATGTTGGGCCATATCTAACGGTATTGTTCATTTTAATTTTGTGTATCATTTAAAAACAAACATTAGCATCTTTACCATCCCCTACATGGCAACGTCAGCTATGTTTTTAGGGAAGCAGGGACCCTTTAGAGATAGATGCATGCTTCTCACTAAAATGCATCTTAGCTTAGGGTATTAAGATAATGTGTGAAAGGAAGCAAAGGCACCATCCCGCTTGGGACTCGACCCAACAACTCTCCGGTTACAGGTCTGTTCGCCACTCTAACCACCACCTCCTTTGTCGTGTGCAGATGATGCCACCTCGCTGTGGGGCTCCCTGAAGCGTCCAGCCTCCTCTCAACCTCTATCCACCAACAACCTACAGGACCAGGAGGGTCACCTACCCTCTGGCTTCAGCCACGAGGGCATCTATGTGTGAGCTGTGGAGCATAGCCTCTCCCCCTCCCCAGGGAGAACTGTAGTCCTTTTGCTGATTGGTCCGAGAAGGAAAATGACTTCTTATTGGATGAAGCAATTCACTGTCTTCTGGGAAGGGTGGAACTAACCAGTCACACCCTGTATTTTTAAATCTGATGGTAACACTGCCCAGGGACATTCTAGCTTTTAAACATACCCATCGCGTCTGGCATGGAGAACACGCAGACCAATGCACCGAGTGTGAGAGCCCAGCATTTGCGAGGCAGCTGCATGTTACTGCGTTGATTAAATTTCATGCAGCACGACTTAGAAGCATCGAGTCCATCTGGAGGACTTACAGCAATTGACTTTTTACACATGTAGATCCTAGTAGATTAACCATTTTAGAGGAAACCACTTATCTGCCTTAATCCACTATGACCTACAGATACAATGTCAAGTAATAAAAGCCTTTAGTTTAGTTTTGCATTCTATTTGTGAACAATGTACTTGACCCCACTCAAGATTCTAGAACTATGCAGGATCAGTAAATCAAACTAGCAAAATGTAGGCTATTGGCTCTGATACATTGCAGCTAATGTGAAGTCTGGTGTTCTTGGAAACACATGGACTCCCCTTCTGTTAAATTGGTGGTTTTATGGTGAGGGTATTGCTACATATATTTTTCTTAAACAAAGCCAAACTTCTTTTGTTTTATTGCATGAGTACATTATGTTCCCGATGGATGTTCATATTTACTTTACATTTGCTCAGCTGATTTTCTAAAGCAGGACTATTATTGTCCGTACCTGAGCATCTCGATCTCTGATAGAGGTAAATCCAGGCTGGACCAGCAGGGGGCAGCACAGAACCAGTACATTTTCTTTAAAGTCTGGGCTTTTCTACGACCAGTGCAGCGGAGGAGAACGGAACCAGCTTCTCCCAGTTCAGTCTCTCATGGCAACAGAGATCACAATACTGGTAGAAAAGATATATACGTACAGTGTTTTACTATGTGCATTCGAGTCAATTTGTAAAATACAAAAAAAAAAAAAAACGATCTGTTTTAACTGCCTGACATCCGGTGCATCAATTGAGAAAGCAAGTGCTTTTCCACAACTTTAAATCCCTGTTCTTAGGGCTCTAGTTTTAAAAGCAAGACTTAAACGAAAGACGGGTCCCCGTGCATGCGGCACGAGCCACAGGGAACACGGTCTGCACTGATCTCTATGCATTTTCTCGACACTTTGATGCACTACTTATAATGAAATCCCTGTATTCTTCGCTTCTCCTTCTGCTATATTCGACTGTTTTAAATAAAGATTTCTTTTTTATTATTCAACATAAATACAAATTCCATTTTTCTTTTGCTATTCTATAGGCTATCCTTCGTTACCACGAGATACGGAATTAAAGATCACCCAGCTGATCACTGTAAAACATTTTTTTTCTCTAGCAGAATGGCTAAAATACAGGTTCACCCCGTGTGGTTGGTTACATCAGTCACCTATCACATGGCGCTGTGTAAATTATGAAAACACTTTGACCTGGTTTCCAAATAAGCAAAAGGCAGAACTGAGAACTGTGACAGAGCAAATTGGTACCACGCAGCTGAGGGAGGAAGGGAGTGATCGACCTGGAAATCACCACTGGTTACAAGAACACTGTCCTTTTAGGGACCCGAGATGTTGCTTAGCTCTTCTGCTCATAAGTCAATGGTTTGGTACTGGGCTTCGCATCAATGTTATTCTGTAATTTCTCAATGAACGTTTTTCCCAAAGAAACTTGATCTCCCCCCATTTACGGACCTACATGTTTCACAGGAGCAGTTTGGGTTGCCTGACTGAAGGGTACAACAGATTAAAACATTCACAATACAAACATCGGTCTTTAACCTCCCTGTCGTCAACTGATCCATTTCAATGTGAACCAGTCCTATATGAGTTCATAATTGCGAGTTGAGACAGAAGCTCAATAAGCCAAACAGAACACAAAGCCAAATATAAACTGAAACTGACTTCTAATAAATGGCTTTGCCCAGCAGATGACGCCATTACCTAATTTTATATTGTTCAACCAATACCCGAAGATGGACAAGATAACCCGAGGATATTTGAAAAGACAGTTTCTTCTGCATATATTAATCTTGAGATTAATTTGACATTATTTCAAATTGTAACCTTTTTTTACTTTCAACTGCTTAATTCCCAAGGTATATTACTAATATGAGTCTTAGTGTAGGCCTAGGACCATATATTGTGATTACCTGACACTCAACGGGGTAAATAAAACACACAATTCGGGCGTAGAAACGAAGTCCTTGAGAGACGAGTATCTACTGTAGATGCAACATATCGGTGACACAGCCACAACATGGCCAGTTTGCAGTATCTGCACCACACCTGCTACAAAAGTTTCATTAAAATTACCCTTAAGTCTGTTTACGAAATTTTTGGCTCTGATATATGCAAAATATGCCTCAAAGTATTCCTTTTAGATATTTACGGTTATTTTATGATTATGGCTGCCTGCTCTGCATGGAACCGCCGGTCACGTTTTTCTTCGAGCAGCTCGAGGGCAGCACGTGCACGATGCCGGTTATGTAACCGCGCGCCGCCGTGGCGACGCTGCGCAGTCAAAGCGAATCGGCTCCGGTTTGCCCGATAGTGGCAGTGCGCAGAGAAAAAAAAATGAAACGCGCCGAATTCACAGTCACGCAAGACGCGCGTCGCGGCTTTTCCCGAAAACACGGATAATGGCTCAGCAATGCAGGGCATCAGGTAAACCTGCCCTCCCACACCGCCTTTCTCCCGGCTCCTACCTGCCGCATGGCTGTCTGCTGCACATGGGCGGCTGCGTGTCCTGTGCAGACGCATGTGATGATCTTGCGGTGACCCTCGACCCCCTCCCCTCCGGGACAGGAGATTAGTTACGTCACCGTCTAGCGCGGCTCTGCAGCCATGAACCCGGGCGAAGGGCAGGGGAGCTGACGTGGATCGGCCGGGGCTGCATGCATGTACCGCCAGTTCAATAATTAACACGGCGCATACGTGTGGTAACGATGAGCGTATTTGGAGGTTTAGGTCGGGTGAAAGTCCGCGTTTCCGGTGTCGGGCACATTAATTTAAATAATTCGTCTTATTAACTGATCTTTAACCTAACAGTACTTGGGAAGATCGCGGAAGTAATAAAGTGCGCATTTTTATCTCCTAACGAATAAACGGTAAAACAGCACCGTCATGACGATGCGAATAAAACCTATGCAATCAATGTTGTAGAAGACAGTTTGATAATGGGGGGGGGGTACTTAATAATATAAAGGAAAGAGTCTATTTATAGGGGGGGCGAATGGAGCCAAATTAAATATCGGGCCGGGGGTTCACGTTCCCTCTATCTCACCCCATTCCTACGCGCCTGCTTGCAATGTATGTATGCATCGCTCGCCATAGTTACATAACACATCTGCATATATAGGTTATATACCAGTAGCATTATTACAATTAATCTACGTTCTACAGCTGGGTAAGTTATAATGCAATACTTCACTTTGACAACCTCAGCCACATTAGTGCCGATACTATAGGCTATAATATTACATAGTATTTTCCTAATGAGTGTATGTGCACTGAGTTGACGTAACCTCGGAGGCGGACATCGTGTGCAGGGAATAGATTTTTCTGGATGAAGCTCTGGAAGATCTGAACACTGCAGTGTCTAGTTTTGTAGCCAAGTCCGTTTGAAAATAACAGTATATCAATTTCTGCTCAAAGCTATTCCTAACCGCTTAGTCGAATTTCGCCCTATATATTAATTGTCTTAACTTTTTTAATGTGCACATTTTTAAGTGAACATTTGCTTGTTTTGTAGGCACAAAGTAGGATGACCTCTCCGCCCACCTGCTTGCGCGTGGCATGGCCGATCTGCGGATCACCCAGACTGGGATCCGTCTGTGGCGGGGTACTGGGAAGGATGCACATCACCTTTTCCCAGGGTTAATGAGGCTCCACTTTAT
Organism: Isichthys henryi; assembly: GCA_026776945.1. NCBI lineage: Eukaryota > Metazoa > Chordata > Actinopteri > Osteoglossiformes > Mormyridae > Isichthys > Isichthys henryi. The sequence goes on along the minus strand of JAODJX010000001.1, from coordinate 7,312,709 downwards.
TTATGACAATATTTTCATGATTAACCTTTGGATAAAAGCCCTTGCTTTCCTTCAGTGGAGCCACCAACAGGCATTCTGCGTCCTGTGAGGCAGCCGGAAGGCACTGAATCCTGCAAATAGCCTACGAGTATTATTAGCAAGAACCCGACGTTTAATCGATTAGTTAATAAAGAATGAGACTTAAAACATCTGTTCTATTATTTATTTCGTGACTTTTTAAAATAAGACAGTTTTTGCCTGAAGAACCTAACAAAAACTACACACTTAATGAAATTTGTTAAAAACTCATAGTTTATAACTACAACAGACATTTACTTCATTGTGTTTGCAAACTATGTTTACATACAAGCTACTACGTTTGGCAACAGACCATTAAAAATTCAGCTTTTGAGGCAAACACCAATGAGCAGCACTGGATATTAAAAAAACAAAGAAATATACATATCTTTGACTATTTACAGGATAAGTTTATTGTGAGATTGTCGTCTCTTCCAGAACATTCTGTGAAGCCACTCGTGCAGCCGTGCCAGATCCTGATTACAGTCAGTATAAACACTTCACCAAAGACGTCTAGGCAGAAGTCTGGTGTTCAGTCCCGAATCAGCCATTATTTAAAGACTCGACATTCTTGGAACATTCCTGGTCGCCCATCCCCATATTCCACACGTAAGTGTTGTGAGCGTGACGGTGTATGAATTTGGTAACTGGAAGCCTGACACATCAAAGAACAGGTACCGTTCCGTTTTAAAGCTGGCGCTATTGATAAACATATTCATCGATACATTAAATATGCGTGCACGCCAAAAATATATGCTCCGTTAATAAATTGCAACAATTCACAATTGTTAACATAGAAACTAAACTATAGTAATACATCACGTTCAAATTAGGAGCTTGGAGCGAAGTCAGAATCTGAAGGTAGTATTCATCCGGGAACTTTACCGCTACACCGCCTAGTAGACCGCTATTTGGTCACGGGTCTCACAGATCCCAGAGCTGAACAAAGCATCTCCGGTTCTTGTATCTCACACTATTTGCCAGTCTGCACTTGTAGTCAACATTTCAATATCTTCCACATCTCAGAAACATGCATTGTATGTTAAATAGTATGGCTGCAGTGCCACCATTGCACACACGCATGTTTGTCAATGAAATGTCTGTCTCGTAGTTTAATTAATCTAAATAGGAAAATATATTCCTGTCTGGATTATAACAGGGACAGGCAATGGTGTAAAAAGATCGTCTTTGAAAACCATGAACAAGTGCACTTTACCTTGCAAAAAGCAAACACCTGGAATCTGATAATTAATATATTTATATATACTTCCATATTCATTAAAAATAAGTTATATTCAGTATCAAATTTCCACCAAGGTGCCCATGTACCTTTCCCACGTCTTAGTATCAGACACGTGACCCGCCGTACTCTACGCAAGCGCCCATCTGCGCTGGATACACTAATCAAACCAAAAGTAATTTTGGTCTTATGTTGAAAAACTTTGCCCTTAGGTCAAAACATTCTTTGACAGTTATGATACAGACTTAAATATTTATCAGTCAGTTGTTACATTATATGCTAAATCTATAAATTGTAAACATAGCACTTCAACAGAATAAAATTAATGTCCTGCTAACTGCAGTGTTATTTTGAACAAAGTTATTTTCTTTTTTCTATTAAAATAACATTACCGTGTCATCCTCCTCAGCTAAAACTATCATAAAAATAAAGACTCACCACTTAACTGAAAAAAAGCGTTTTGAAAAATATATGGGAATAAAATGTGGGCATTGAGTGATTTAGGACTCGTCTGCTTCAGTCTTCTTGGATTCACCGTAAGGAGATTCCATGATCTGAGTCTCTACAGGTGAAGCTGCCTCCGCCTCGATCGGCGTTTCCAGGTTGGGGGCTTGGTTGTCGGTATTTTGGGAGAGAGATGAGAGCCCGAAGGTTTTACCTACAGAAAGCGCTGGCGACATGCCCGGGAAGGCTGCGGCTGCAGCCGCCACCGCCTGCGCGGGGAGTCCGGGGTACAGCAGCGGGAAGGGGTTTGTCACCGCTGCCGTGGCGGAGAGCAGATATTTTTCCAAATTGGACTTGTCCACAAAAGGCATGTAAGACGCAGCCGCTGATGGGTTAAGAAAATAGAAAGGCATGCAGAAAGACGCTTGTTGTCCGAAAGGTACACTGCCTAGTCCCATCAATGAGTTTAAAACAGACACATCAGGTCTGCTGGGCGAATCAGATTTAAACATCGCAAAGTCATTGGGGTCCAGTTTCGCTCTCTTGGCTCGGGGCTCGTCCCCGTACTCTTGCTTAATTTTAACCGGCTGGGGTCCGACCGCCTTTGCTCCGTTACAGTCTAGGTCGGCCTTCCATTCATATTTCTCCACATCTCCTCCATAGCCGCTGTCGGTGTCCGTGTCGTTTTCGTTCAGTTCCCCGATATGAGTCCTCTGGATAACGGGAACACAGTTCGCCTGCGTTTCCGCTTTCTGACCATGAGCTACGGTGACGCTTTTACTGGCCAGGAGCTGCTGGGACAGCAGCTGGGCGCTGGGAAGGAGCTGAGCGCAAACTTTCTGGAGGTGGTTGATTAGCTGAGTGCATCTCTGGTCCCGGGCAGTCCAGTTCTCGGACCTGTTCAGGAACTGCAGCACTTCTTTGGCACAAGTTTGAAAGCCCGAATGGAATGCATCTAGATCAGCCTGGACACACGATTTTGTAGATCGATCACCTACGAAAAGAGCATTCAGAAATTTATCAGATTTCAAATGTTCGAAAGAAAAAAATAAAAACATCTCCGCGTCATACTAAGTACTGCCGAAGATTGCGCGCATTATTTGCATCGATTAATGGTCGCGATTAAGTCAAGTTCAGTTCAGCCTGACAGGAGCCATGATGCCACTCACCGCTCTCCAAAGCGATGATTTTCTTGTGCTGCTGCTCGGTGATCGCGGTCAAGGCGTTTACATGTTTCAGCGTCAATTCCAGAACCACAGCCTTCTCCAAATGCCCAAGCGTCTATACAAGACACAATCACATAACATCAGGTAGCACTGTGAACTTTGAATAAACAGTGATTTTTAAAACGATAGCCCTGCACCACGGAACTGGAACCGAACGGAGAGGAAACTTGCCGTCAGTTTTAGGTGTTCCGGTAACAAATCCTTCAGCTGCCCAATACACTCATTAATCCTGTCTCGTCTCTTCTTCTCAATCAACCTGTGTGGCAACTTATAGGCGTCCTGTTGACAGAAACGGTTAGAAGCACTGGTGTGTATATCAGGGTGGGGGGGGGGAAATCAATGATTATTCTAAAATAACCCTCGCTTTTAAAATCTCGTGTGTCACATTTTTTGTAATGTACCGGACAAAAACTTTCCCTTACCTTGGCGTCCTCCCTCTTCACCACTCGTTTTGATTTGCACATGTAGAGAGATGAATATTCCACCCTGTTATTGGGAAAAAAACATTTAACGATAGATGCCATCGCAAAAAATATGAATTTTCATGAATGTCATGCAATAAAAAAAATAAATAACTTGCCCGAGGAAATCTGCCTGATCCAGCGATTGTCTGTCCTGCAGACGTGATATTCTGTCGTCCATAACTTCCCTGTTTGCAACTGCTTTTTCTGATTTTTATTATTAATATTCCAGGGCCGATCGAGGCGTCGCACCGGAGACACACGTCCGGCTCAGTTGCACTTTAAAGTGATATATCCACTTTCCTCCGCTGACACTTTGGAGCCAGCTTTCCGGGCGCACGGCGCACGCGCGTCTCCGACCAGCTTCCAGCTCACGTGTAAAATGCACCAGCGAGCAGAAGCGCAATTACGGCCTAATTAAATCTCGTGGCTGTTTATTCCCCTCAGTCAGTCCCCGATGTTGAAGTTGTGAACGAGGAATGCCCTCCCGAACAGAAGCAGAACTGTATTCCCGCATTAAAAGTTTTACCCAAATATACGTCCCCAAAGCCCTCCTCCCTCCACGAAGACCACATGGACGCAAATGTGCCAGGGCAGGAACGGACGGCTCCTCCGCGATATGCTGCTTTTCCTCCGCTATCGCGCTGGCGGGCTACTCCTCCTTAACCCTTCCCTGTCCGCCCGATGCCAGCCTGTGCGGAGGTAACCATGGCACCAGGAAACACTGCGTGTGGAAACATGTGCCGCACATGGCAAATATAGGACGGACTTATTCTCATTGGGTAAAATCGAGCTCGTGGCGACCAATGATGTTTTTGGGGGGAGATTTTAGTTTTAGTTTTAATAAAATACGTGGATCAAGTTGGTGGGGTACACAGCGGGGAACACTTCTTAAAAATAAAGTGTGGATGTTACTTTATTTTGAAGTTGTTTCTAATCGCTTAGAAGATAATTAAATGATTAGTAGGCCTATGTCAATAAAATCAAACGACTTTATCTAGGCAATGGCAAGCTTTTAATTACAAAGATCTACTGCAATATTTAAGCGTCACGAATAACACTGATAATGTAACAATACCAGTGTCTTACTTATGCACTAGACAGACAGCTACAATTAAAAATTAAGATTCAATTCATACCATAACAAACGCCTTTACGCAAACCGATTTACAAACCGTTACTTTTTTCTTTTTTTACCGTATTTGTATATTTGGGTATGATGATACATTCATGTTGCCATCAGCTTCCCCCCCGTATTTCTATATTGTTCCTCGATATTCCATAACCTCCCAATAAATACTGACGGCCAAAACACCCGTGTCACTTCTAGTCCCTTCTGACATAACACTGACGTAAATGCATTCTGTGTTTGTACGCATTTCCGACGGATGGATTAAGAGGCTGGAGGGATGAGTTTGGGATCGTTTGGTGACCTACGAGCTTCAGCTATGGCAATACGAATTTGGATACACTAGTGTCTGCTGCTGGAACCAAACACGACAACAACTTAATCCGATTTCAAAATGGCAACTATCCGGCTTTCAGAATGATTGGCTCATATTCGTAGGTCACGTCGCTGAAAATAAATCACGTGGTTCCTCCAAGTAATCACGACATTTATAAGATCACGCAGCAAAATCTTATCATGGGTCGTGTAACGTAACTTCGGTTCGTCTGTTAATTTCCGATTTTATTAATTAAAATTTCATCCTTAATTCTTGGATGTAATTAAACCTTTCTGCAGTTTTGTTTCCATTAAATGTGGAGGGAAAAAATGATGTCAAGATGCAGTTAGTGAGATTTGAACCTGATTTTGGGTAATTACCGTTGCTAAGTTTGCTATGCACAATGTTGCTAGACTGATAGATTAAGATATGCAGGGTTTGTGTCTTCATACAAAGCACCCTCCTCTGCTCTTTTACATCTCTCCTAGTGACTTGAAGAGTCTTAGCCAAGCTGCAGAATCAACAACTCAGCAGAGATCTACTCCCCCAATAATCGCCATGCAGCTGTCTGGAAAGAAGACCATGCGAATGTGAGTCTTTCTGACATCAGCTCATTTTCAGGACCCACTTTGCCTGTCTGGGATCACGGCGGGCCTGGAACCAACTCGGGACGCACAGGGCAAGTGACGCCATGGACAGGGTGCCGGTTCAGTACCAGCCACACTTTCCCCCTGGCATACAGGAACCGCCTCGAACCCAAACCATACTGTGAAGAGACACCAGATGCAGCCCAGTTCCAGCTCGCTTTGACTTTCCACTGCAGAAGAGTCGGCTCGGGAAAGGCGTTGGCGGGTTTGGGGAGCGACAGTGATTTAAAACCGAAGAGACAATTATTTACTGTTCCCACGGTGCACGATTTACTATGTGCAAATTTCCACTAGCAAGTGAGAATCACTGTCTTATATTAGCATCTAACGCTAGCAGAATTAGCATTAGCTTGCATAAATTTGCATTATGAATCCATTTCGTTCAGCCATTTTATAGTACTTCAAGTTCCAAGTTATCAGGAATGCAATCAGGAATGCATCAGTACATCACGATTTTTTTTTCTTCAGATGATCCACACATATCGACACAAACCACCAGTATCTGCGAGCATTTCGACCAATCAGATGGTGGTGATGCAACCAGTTCGGTTTGGTCATGCTTTCAGCTTGGGTATGGTTCAGATAATTTGCAATGGAAAACTGTCACTTGGCGGTACGGCTTGGTTCTTGGTGGCAGTGGAAAAGCGCTATACGAGTACAGCTTCTGTATGTAGCATTGGAGATAAGCTGGTGTGTAGCTTAGTCGTTTGTCACTGCTGCTACAGCCTCATAGTCGGGTCATTAGTGATGTCATCAAAGGTGCCCCAGACCTTAAAGCTGCAGCCCAGGTTGAGTTTGCTTACAGCACAGACTTTCAGCCCCTTCAGTAATGAAGCTCTATGGAGACGTGCTCCTCCCGTCGTCTGGGCCGGACTGCCGACTGCGGCTTGGTCACACCCAAGCACCGTCACCCTCGCCTCTGGCTGGCGTGTCCCAGGAAGGTCCCGGAGCAGTCGAGCGAGGGATTCACGAGACTCACCCCCATGAAAAACAGCGAGGTCTCTGGCACCCGTCCATCCGTAAACAGCCTGAGAAAAACAGTCCAATTAGCCGCTGTATGACAGTCACAAGGGGCTTCCCCCATGGACAGCGAGACCTGAGAAACTCGCCTGGACAGTAATTGTATTATCTGGCGCCAAGTCAGTACTATATTACATACCCTTTATTACAGCCCTTATGTATTTTCAAGAAAAAAGATAAATCTGGTGTAGGGCCTAATGATCCATACATGCATATATATATCTGTGTGTCTGTGTGTCTGTGTGTATGTATTTAGGGGGGAAACAGCTTGCCACAGGAAATTGTTATTGGCTGTTTATAAAGCACTTTTTCAGTTATACGTGCCCCCCTTAGGGACACATTGTCGGCACTCACAGCCTATGACACAGCAGGGCTACGCTCCAAGCACATGGAGGTCAGCTTTGAGGGCCCCTTGAATCCAGCCTGTCAGCCCCCTGTCTACTGCTGCGCTTTTGTCTTCCGGAGTCATTGAAATGTTAATCAGTAATGGCCGACATTCCACAAGAGATTCCCATGGCTCGTTTGTGCTTTTCCAACTCGGATGAATCACTAGCGCCCGAACTACTAGCGAGCATCTGTGCTTTCGACTTGTCATTTCTTTAACATGAGCTTGGATCCTTTATTAAATTACCGCTGTCGAGTTACTGTGAAATACTCAGGATCACATGTTCTGGATCACAGGTTACGGGAAGGCGCGCAGGCCGCAGTGCGATGACGGGCGGCCACCCCCCCTGATCTTTAATCCCTCCTTGGCTTTCGCTTCCATTCTCCCCATGACCACCAGTTCACCCACATCACTGGTTGGCCGCGGCAGCCGCTAACTTCCCAGCCCGTTTTTTGTTCACTTCCTGACCGCCTCTGATTATACGTTAGCTGTGCCTGGCTGAATTGTGAGGGGTTTTTTTCTCTTCACTGCACGGAGTGACAGCCGCAGACATCGGAGTGAGAAAAAAAAAAGTCACCTCCTTTCAGAGCTGACAAGGCCCATCGCTAGGCTGCCTTTGGCGAGATCCAGGGAACAGGCCGAGAAGCTCCGCCTCTTCTCCATGTGGCCAGGCAGGATGATTGTGTGGCCAGAGCTGAGGATCAGCTCCAGGGCCTCGGTCCAGACGGAATGGCCAACCGCTGATGTTGTGTGGGAGGTCGGAGAATGTCCTTCTCCCTTATGCAGCTAGTAAGGCTGACCGACGGTAACCACGGTAATGCAAAGGAGCTCGCTCAGGTGGGGGGGGGGGATACAGATGGACAATCCAGTAGCTTGCTGACATTTTCTGGACTGATGGAACTAGCCAGGTTTCCACAGTTACCTGGAGAAAATGGAGCTTTAAGGAGGATCAACATAGACCTGATTATACCTCATGGGAGGGACCAGCTATTAAATGTTAGCACTTGGAAATATGATTTTGGTTCCAGCTGGTCACCTGATACTTACATATCTTATGGCTTGTAAGATTAGTTCACCAGGCTAGAGCCCATTAACTAGGTTACTCATGTTTGCCGTACTGTCTCTCTCTGTCCCCAGTTCTCCTTCAGATGCAGGGGTGTTTCTTGTTCTATGTCACCATCTTACATATTTAGTGGACACTTTTATCATAAGCCACGTACATTGTTTTTTTAAGAGAGCAGGATCTGAAACTCCCTGGAGCAATTTGGGAGGGATTGGTCTGGTTTAGGGCCCCCAATGGTGAAACCACTATACCAACACCAGGATACGAGCCAACAACCTTCTGATGTCAGCCTAAACCACCGAGTCGCACACCAGCCCCCCTCACAGCTGCCTACCCCTCCCTCACCTACTGCCAAGACTAGCAGATTCTTCTTTCCCATTACTCTGCTCTCCTACCATCAAAGCATGTAAACGCCCCCCATGAGAGACCAATTAGATGCTAGGTCGCACCCCAGGCCACCATGGGCTCCCCCCAGCACTGCATGTCACCTGGCCCACATAGCCAGTAACGTGACGGCAGAGAAACGCTTTGTGTGAACGCCCCCCCCCCCCGGGGGCACAGAAACATAAATGCCATTGACAGCCACCGACTGATCTTCAAGTGTGTTTGCCTTGAAAAAACCTTGATTTTTTTCCCCTGGCAAATGGCGGCTGTTTCCCAGGCAATGGGGGGGGAACTAGGGTAATTTTTCCTCGTGTTTGGAGTGTGACCAGCAGTCTGACTGTGACCCACCCCCCATGTGACTCATCACAAGCAGCAGATATATTTAGATTTGTTTGTATCTTTAGTCATCAGATTAAATGAGGGGGTTTACACATAACTTTTGATGAAGAGCGATTAACAGTCAGTCTGATGCTCCGGAACTGATGCAATGAAATACTTTGTTTTCTTATTTGTAGGCAGGTTCATGCTTTCATCTCCCATTCAGGATCCTGGCCTGAAATAAACATTATTATGAGAAATTGTAATAGTTTTATTTCAATTATAACTGTATGCATTTAGTTTATGAGCTATTTTCTTCTTAGTATCACGCTTCATTTTCTACAAAAATGATCAAATTTTAGGATGACTAAACAGATTACAGAGATGCTGCTGTTTAAATAAAGAACCTGGTTGGTATTTTATTGATCAATGAAGTATCACATTTCATAGTTTTGATGTTGGGATTTAAAAAAAAAAAATTCTCCTCATCCAAGTAACGTATTATAACGCCAACACATCACACAGCATTCAAACATGACTGTCATACATAAAAAAACACATTTTCTTCTGGCTGAAATATGATGGTTTTTGCTGTATAGAACATGTCTTAAAAGAGACCTCATGACCAAACACAGTGAACAATATTCATTGAAACTCACATGTTCCCTAGATTACCCTCATTTCAGAGGAAACACATCGCCATCACTTTTTGTAAGAGTGCATAGGAGTTTGATACCCTTTATGCTCACCTGCGAGAAACACGTGTACAGGTGGGAACTAAGCTTGGAGTCACAGCACTGACTCTCCACTTGCCCAGCATCCCTTTGAGCAGTTTTTTGAGTGAAGGGGGCAACAGTGATATGATCACTCTGCCTGCCTCGGGACTCAAAACACTGTCAGCCTTGGGACACAAAAACACTCTGCCAGCCTCGGGACTCAAAACACTCTGCCTGCCTCGGGACTCAAAACACTCTGTCAGATTCGGGAGACAAAACACTCTGTCAGACTCGGGACGCAAAAACACTCTGCCAGCCTCAGGACTCAAAACACTCTGCCAGCCTCGGGACTCAAAACACTCTGCTAGCCTCGGCACTCAAAACACTCTGTCAGACTCGGGACACAAAAACACTCTGCCAGCCTCGGGACTCAAAAACACTCTGTCAGACTCGGGACACAAAAACACTCTG
>JAODJX010000001.1:7246271-7261931 GCA_026776945.1 Isichthys henryi | reverse complement strand
ACCCAGGCGGAGACTCGAACCCGGGTCCCAGAGGTGTGAGGTAACAGTGCTAACCACTGCACCACCATGCCGCCCCTTAGCATAACTCAGATTTTAAAAATTTCCATCATGAACAGCAATACCCATGAGGGAAAACATAAGCTTATTTTGTAAAAACAATTTGATTTCTTAAAAAAAATTAAAATTTAAAACTATATTGCAGAAAAGGACTCGTCAATTGCCTTTAAAAGCGGTCAGGAAAAACCAGAGCGGAGCGCCACCTGCAGCGTGTACGGAGAGCATTCAGCCTGGCAGGGCCGTGTCCTCAAGGCCACCCACAGCCAAGCCTCATACACGGCCAGTGAAAACAGTAAGCAGTTACCTGGGAAGAACTGTGGTCGGCTTGCAGCTGCGCAAACTGCCTCTGGAGCTTCTCAGACTCCTCCTCGCGCTCCCGGGTCATGTTGTCCATGAGGGTCTGCACCTGGATCAGCTCCCTTTTCAGGACGGCCACGTCCTCCACGCCGGGCCGCTGCAGCTGTGGGCCAAGGAGTGGCACAGGTCCAAACGACCGTACGGAAACCACACTTACAGACGCACGACCCACTCCCAGCTCAGAAAGCCTGCAACTTCTGAAGACATCATTGACTACATGCAGCTGAGCGGGGCCAAACACAGCCCACCCTCATCCCCACTGCATCTTCTGCTTATACCTTATTACTTCATTTACTTATCACTGCTTAAACTGTACTATCTAGCAACGTCTTGCCTCTAATTGCAGTGCCGTTTCTTCTACCGTTTCCCCATGCAACTGTCCCCTTTTCTGCAACTGTGGCATCAGAATTTCATCATGTTCTTTTGACACCACATAACAATAAAACTTCAGTCACGCCTGAATAAGCAGAGACCCAGAAAGCTACAGACACAGGTGCCACTGCACACTCAGCCGGGTCACCATTAACACCCATGTGACTAAATGGTCCTAAAAATGCGGCCAATAACCCTGTCAGAAAACCGCTGGATGCCGCACTGGATGCCGCACGGCGCCGCACTGGAACGAAGCCCCTACCAGCTCTGTGTGCAGGTTCTCCTTCTCCTGCTTCTCCTGCTGCAGGTCCTGGGCGAGCCGGGCCCCCTGCTGCTCTGCTGCTTCCCGTAGGCTCTTCTCCTCATCGTAGCGGGACTTGACGTCTGCCAGTTCACAGCACGGGTCACGCTCCCGTCCCGGGATTCTCTCACTAATGCACACTCACACACACGCCCCTCGTAGGTTGACACCTGCCTACTATCTCGGTGGCCAGCTGGGCAGCCTTCTGCTCGAACAGATCCTTCATCTGCTTGATGTTAAACTTCTCGGTCTCGGCCTCATGAAGCTTCATCTCCAGTTCTGCTAACAACATGCCCACATCAGCATGAACCCATCCCATGATGTTCTCCACCTTAAACACCCACAAGATCAGCAACGTAAAGACATATCGGACCCATGGATGTCTCCAGTCTCGCAACACAGACCCCATGCAGCACTGAGCAGGCTTCTCACACCCATTTAGTGCCACTCCATCCTCCCCATTAGCAGCCGAACCTCATGGCTGACCCGCAGACTCCTGTATTCATTGTTACCGTGGCGCCTGTTGCCATGGCCCCATGTTGCCAACACAAAATGCTAAGGCATAAAAGTCAAAATTTACCCGATTCATCAATGGTGGCTTGGCCATCGTTCTGCACGTTCTAGAAGGGAATAGAATAAAACAGATTCTCACAGAGACAGTGCGGGAGATCAGATCTGTGTGCTAACGAGCTCCACCAGTCAAAATGATGGACAGGAGCTACAGTAATTTGTATTTAAACTGCAACTTAAAGGTGCAGCTAATACTCAGATGTACTTAAATCAGCTTTAGCCTTTAATACAACTGACCAGATCTTCAACAGCAAAGCTCTGCCCAAAACTGATGACGCCAACATAAATGATGATCAGCAGAGTGGATATTATATTCGCTTCTCCGCTTCCCCAAAGCTGGCGATGGAGTAATTAAGAGGAATTACTTGCTTGAGCTGCCCTTGAACCTTGTCCAGCTCTTTCTTCAGCTCTCCAGAAAACCATTTCTCTTCCTGGATAAGAAAGGGAGGGAACAGTTAATGCCGCACTCCACTACCCAGGCACATGGGTGCGAGCCCGGAGGAGCTGCAGTCACGGCGATTCCATAATCATCGGGCAAAGGTGAACAACCGACAGCTCAGTGCCAGATAAAGCTCTGAGTTCATCGCCCTGAGCACCAAGCCTGGATTCAGTGTGGCTTAGGCAGGAGGGTGGGGCGGGAGGAGGGATTTCAAACACTACCTTGAGAGAGGCATGGAGGTCCTGCACTTCCTGTCGCAGCAGAGCAAGATCCTCCCTGTAAGAACAGGACAGAGATCAGAGGATGATTCAGACATTTTACAGATTTCTCTATCCGTGCCCAGGCAATAAATGCAATATTCTAACCGTGGGTGTATCATTCTTGACAGGAAGAGAAAACCCAGCACTGCCTGTGCCAACATTCAGAGGTTCTGTCACACAGCAGTGACAGCAGCAGACAGTGAAGATGAGGGAGAGCCGGTCTGAAGGCTGGTTCATACTTCTCTGCAAGTGTACTAACGGACGCGTCTGCTTGAACGTTTATGACATGTTTCATGTCATTGTGCACATATGAGGACGAACACCTGCTGTATTTAAAATTTGTGCACGCGCAGTGGTGCGCGCGCAGTGGTAATAAAACCATTACATGCATATAAACGCGTGTGTGTATGATTGCAGGCTTGAACTGAAGCCTTGAATTGAAAATCTAACACCAGCCAGCTGACCAAAGTTGGCAAACCTGAGAGCTGGTTCTCTGAATTTGTAAAAAACACAGAGAAACTGACACAAGCCTCACTGCTGTGGTACGTGTGCATAGAATATCAGAATAATAATTGATTACGACAATATTATTATTATTATTATTATTATTATTATTAATAATATTATTAATAATTATTATTAATAATAATAATAATGATAATTAAAAAATAAAAATACAACACGTTTTGCGCATGTGCGAAGTACTGGACTGGAGAACTATGAACGTTTTTGTGTATGAATACGTAAGTGACTTGTGTGAAGAAGTATGAAACAGCCTTAACTGTTAACATGTGGGAGGCAGCGTCCAAATCAGGAACATTCAGTGTTATCCTGCAGCATAACTGAACTTTATCTAGGGTTAGCATGCAGATGGCACTGCTCACTGAAGGTTTGCTCAGTGTTTACACAGTACAAACCCATCTGATCCAGCTTTATGTGCTATTTATATGTAGCGAGTACCCTGTGATTCTGCTATATACAGTGTTAATATGCCATACAAGGAGGGCACTGTTGGATTGAGTGCTAGAAGCAGTTTTGTCCTCTAGGTGGCACTTACCTAGCAGGCCCCTGACTTGGCATCTGATCCCCCACCTCGTGGAACAGCTCATAGTGCTTAAACAGCTCCTCAGCTGAGTTGTGAGACTTCATGCACTGGGGGCAAATGAAGCCCTGTGGAAAAACACAGACACATGTACATGTGAAACCTGCAGACAACCATAAACCCCCAACAATAAACCAGCAGCCTCATTCTCTTCCACATCAGTCATTATCAAGGAGGGCCAATTCATCCCAAATTAATTCAATTTCAGGTGCAAAACAGCTCCCTCAAGTGGCAGGTGGGTGCTTTCGGCACAAACTGCCACAATACGTAGTACTTATGCGGCATGCCAACACGACGACAGGGCAAAAACCGCTGAACTGAACATGCCACTTACCTCGGAGGACTCGCTGTTGACGTCAGCGGCCTGTTGGTCAGCATCCGCACCCTGGGAGCTGCCTTTCCCAGGCGTCTACAGGAAAGTACGAATAGGGGAAGGTCAGTCAAAAAAGTAAAGGCTCATAATAGGTGGGGGCCCAATCTCAGCATTCAGAAGCTACAGTCACTGATCCTGTGAACCACTCTAAATGACCCATTTCACAAAAAACAGCTTCACTGTTTACTAGAGGCAGGCTGGTCTATGGATTGGGGTGACTAACTTTGATGTTAGAAAACACACAGATGAGGGTGTCATCGGGACGTCCGGTTAGCTAACACTAACATCACTTCCACCTATACGTCATGCAGGCACCGTGAGGTGCAGACCCAACTTCCCTTGACATCAGGCTGAAGCATAACGCTCAACCCCCAGCCCACGTGCCACCTCTTACAGCCACAAGGGAGTAGTGCTGCGACAGGGCCTTGTCCTTGATCTATGGTCAGCTATTATCACCAGATGTCACCCACCAAAAATACTACAGAGCCAGTGTAAGAGAGTCCCCATTAAACCCAAAAGCCAAACACACTCTCTAACACTGCTGAGCCTTGGCTCCATCCCATGCGATACCATTTCCAAGTTTCCAATACAGATGATGTGATTTTGGCAGCATGCTTGCGTTACAGAGGGGGTGATTAATGGAGAAGTAAGAGTCTGATCATGTACAGTGTGAGTGTGTGGGGGGGGGGGATGACCCCACACAGAGTGGGAGTGGTACCACATATATGGGATACTGACAGGGTGAGGTCAGGACAGGCAGCAATGACCAATAGTGGCATGCAGCAGAAAATCCCCACACAGCAGTGCCACTCAAGGGGGCGACATTTGAAAGAAGCAGGGAATGAGACCAATAGTCATCCTTAGGTGTTTTTTTTTTGTAAGTTTTTTACAAATTCAGACTTGACAGTTCTCTCAGAAATAATATCATTAACAAAGTGGACTGCGAAATAAGAGAATAAGACATCACAAACCAGTGGAAATACATATGGTTTGTTCATCCGGGCCGACACTATCTTAATCACACAACGCCTGTTTCGTCTCATTCAAAAATATTTCAGCGTATGTGAGAAGACAACTCAGCACACAAAGACTTCATGAACCTTTGCCAAACGCTTCTAATCACGTCTCGGCTATACAAGACGACCGGAGGCTGACCGAAAAATCCTGGTTTCCCCAGTCATCTAATGACGCCCAAATCTGCATTTTGCGCTGATCTGTTTTAGGCTGGAATCGGAGTAATATTTACAGCCCATTGCTAGGAGGCTACAAGGGCCATACAGCAGCCCACAGTTGTGCGGAGGTCTAGACAGCAGCGGGGACGTCCGCTTTTCCCGTCATCACATGACCCAAATTGCATCACCAGCCAGTTAGCCTCACTGGGAGAAAACAAATACGTATACAGGGTAATATTCCGCTATAGCTACGTGCTACTGATTCTGCAGCCTGTCTGCACGGCCGCGCGGGAGTCCGAGGCGCACGGGCCGCAAACTGACTCGAGACGGCGGCGGCTGCAGGAACGCCCACACGCTAACGCAGTTAGCCAGACGGCTAACCCAACGTGTCAGCAAGCCAACGGGAGGGGGAAGCTGGACCGTCAAGCGGCCCCGGGCACATAAGTAGGACACTGCCCATTTTTAAAATCCAGGTGATCTCAGTCCTCCAACTCCCGGCCCCCTGGCTTCGAGGCGAGGAAGGGCAGAGGCGCCGGTGTCAACAAAATCGGCGGCTGCTATTCCCGGCCCATAACCCCTTACCATCTGCAATATCCGTCTGAACATGGCGTCGCGCCGTCTTTATGTGTCCACCAAAATCTAAAAAATACTATTTAAAAAAAGGAAAGTTTATTCCACAACACTCTTCCCTAGCACACCTGACCAAGCCTGCTTGGTTCTGACAGTCTCTGTAAGCGAGCGTAAAACCTGGGCGGGATTGTCGTGACTGTGGGCGGGATTTCATAAGAAATGGCGGCCACACCGACCAACCGAATGAGTATCGACGTAAGATTTAAGCGCGCGTTCTCATTGGCTTAAATGTTAACAGGAGGGGGTGGGGCTTGTCAGATTGACAGAGTGAAAAAAAAATGGAGTTACGAAGCATTCAAAAAGTTAGCATCAAAAATCCTTAGTATCATTTATAAAATTACTATAATATTCATTCTGAAATGTGTCCGCTTTGGCGGCACTAATTCATTTTTTAATTTAAATCTGATATTGTCTCTCACCTCAATCCTGTACAGGGCTGCCAACTTTGGTCAGCTGGCGGCACGAGATTTTCAGTTCGAGACAAGTCTGTACATGCATTTATATGTATTATAGAGTTTTATTACTTTGTAAGTAGTTTGTAGAGTTTGCAAACTACCCCAACGCCTCTGATGTAGCTAATGTTAGGTTTATAATGCAATAATATAGATTTGCCGTGAGTTTTCGTGAGAATCAGAAATCTTGAGTGTCACGTCAGATGCGTGAGAGATGACAACACTGCCTGTACAGAAAAGGCGCTATATGCAGACTCGACACAGACCAAACAGGGGCCGGATTTAAGCCCCGGCGGATACTGTTACCCACTGTGACACCCTCACTAGTGATATGCCAGGAAAACACAATTATTTTCCAGACTAGCTTATTTCTGCTGACAAAATATCTGCCTGAATACTGCCATCTTTGTGCAAGGCTACGTTAAACAGGAGAGTCACAATTGTTCTCTGCCAAATGGACTTTAGTGACATCTAGTGGATTGTATTGGAGTATATATGTAGTGCAAAATACTATAACCAGAATCACAGACCTGAGGCTCAAGAAAATCCTGACAAGTCAAACGCTGGTGTGGCCCTATGTACAGACAAAATATTACTTATTTTGATGATTGTTTAAATATCTGTAGGCACACCGAAACAATTGATTTCTAATTTCAACTGCATTTAATAATTTAGAAGCCAGTTCGCAGTTGTTTAAGAGTTTAATACAAGAACATTAAGTTGAAGGCTTCTACTTAAATTTCCTTTCCAACATGTGACAATCTGTGAAGATTTCAGCCCTGCTCTACACCACTGGTAGTCAGGCCCAGAGCCTACCTTCAACTGGTTTAACATTAAATTCTGCGACCAGTTAAACACTGATATGACACAGGTCCAAAAGCATTTATTGTAGAATATTCTGCACGATGCCATTTATGAATTTTTGTCTTTGAAATATGCTTCTCTAATTTGGTGGAGGTTTGTCCAGTGAGATCAAATATTATCAATTGCAGCTTTATGAGTGTTTTGTGTTTGCAATCTAATGTTAAATGTTTAAAAGATAAAGCTAGCTATATAATCTGTAAAATTAAAATCCCCTTCAAGTTTGTCTACTAGAAATTCATCGTACTCCAACTTTACTGCACAAGCAGAAAATCATTTTGTTCTATATGAATCCGAATCATCCTCTATCAGGTACATTTCGCAGAAAATCACTTGAAAGGTTCAGGCAACGGTTCAAAATCAGTCAACCACATGCAAGTAAAATTACTACAATACCATTGTCATGTTAAGGTACTGCTGGAAAAATGTTATATGGAGTGATTTTTAAATATTTACAGATCCATCTCAAAGGTAACTTATAAGCTGTGTTGTCTTAAATCTGCTTCAGTTAACCATGACTGATTTTAGGGATCGGACTGTTCATTGGAAAAGACTCAATGTCAGTAGGATTTTCCTAGAAAAATACATTTCTTCTGGTTTCCTCCCACAGTCCAAAGACATGTAGTTAGTAGAAGTGGAATCTTTCCATTGCCAAAAGTGTGTGTGTGCCCTCTAATGACCTGGCATTTGGTGTTTTCCTTGAAGAGGTGAAAAAAATAGCTTTTAAAAGTACACATTTTAATTCATTTCCTTCTTGTATGGCTGTTCAATTGTACTGTTGAGATTCAAACGGCTTTTTAGGGAGCTAAGGAGGTATTTGCTGTGACAAAATATAACATAAAGTTAAACAAAAATGAGAGATAAACAGGTTGCCATATATTTGAGTTTCAATCAGGAAGCACCCTGCTGTGACTCTTGTTTTACAGTGAACTTCACTGGACAGGCACGTATTGAAACTTATTGATCAAATGGTTTCAGCACCATGTAATGAATCTAGATGCTTTGGCCTGCTGGTCATATATAGACTGCTCTCATCACAAAGTTGCCATATTGGTGTTGGAGGTGGGCTACTTTAACAGGCCCCACTTGTCACTTCATGTTTTACTATGTTAGTTTACTGGTGATGTGGTTGGCTTTAGGGCCTTATAGTGGTAGACCGGTGCTTGAGACCATTGGATAAAAACAGAATTCAAAAAGAATTCAAAAAATGTTCAAAAATGTTATGAGGACCACCAGCATATCAAACATGGATGCAAGTCAAGAAATTTTACTAAAAGGTAAATTCATATTATGTAAAGTGATGTACATTTGGGAAAACATGGTCAGACAGTCACTGGGCCAATGGGAGTTAGGGGTCTTGTTCAGGGACCCAGCAGAGAAATGATTACTCTGTTGACGATGGGACAACATGCAGGAAATGCATGGAAGTATGAATACATCCGACCCACACGTAAGGGAGGAAAAAAACGTGAAACTGAAACAACTCTTCCACGCGGACACGTGATGATCAGCAAGTTCTGAAATTTAAGACCGATGACTTATGGAGTGCGAGTACAGCAAGAGTCTTACGCCACATGAAAGTTCGATGTTTATTTCTCACAGGTAATAACAATGCCGTCCCCCATTTCACAGAATGTAACCTCTGACTTCAGCATGAATCCGTGGTTGAATGAAAAGTCAAATTTAACGCAATTTAAAGCATGACGCAAATATGTCAAATTGACAAACTTTCGATGAACTCTTTTAAAAAACGCTTGTCTACCTGTATCACTGGGAAAGTCTTTTGTAAACAATTTTCAGATGGAAAGAGTATCCTAGTACATGTTAGCATTGCATTACCCTCTTGTGGCTCTTTGTAAAAGCCCCCGCCCCCCCCCCTTGCTCACTCAGCCAATCTGTAGCAATGGGGCACTGCAGACAAAGTCACAGTAGTAGGATGAGGCCTTACGACCATATTAATTTGACCAGTAAGTTCATTTAAAGGACAGAGGGTGGCGCTCTTTCCTTTCCTCCAATGAGAAATGAAATGCAGTCTCAGAAGAAGAATTTAGGTCTTCTCCAGCTGTCTCGCTGAAGGAATGCTTTTGAAATCTCAGTGAAAATGTAACCATCCCAGTAATTTAAACAAGCAAACAGAGATGTATGATTATAGCCCAGCATTAACACAACTGTTGTCTGATCCACACTGAGAGATTAGCCCATTGTGGTTCCTATGGAGACCACAGACTTAACCAAGTTTGGGGGTGGGGGAGGGGTGTTCCAGCAATCCTCCTGCATAAAGGCAGCTGCTATTTCACGTGACACCACTGTAAATTAATTAGACTAAAAAGAATATCATTTTACAGCAGTTATTTTTTACACCATTACAAAAAATGTTAAATTGGCATTTAAATTGGCATTGGTAAAAACCACACACAAAAAAAAAGATAATCTCGATATTTACAAACCATTGTTTTCTTGTGAATGTTGTCACTGTGTTCGCAGATGTGAGTGACTGAAGGGGAAACCACAGTAGAATCATTTCTCTCCCGAAAACGAGCATTCCTACATTCCCACTGATGAACAGAGAGTGTGACCAGAACATCTTAACTTTTCCGCTGGTAAATAAGGCAAGAATAAAATATCCATATATGCTGTCCGATTTACAAAACCAGAATTCCCTCTGGGCCGGGAGCAAAACCCCCCAGTGCGCTCAGATACCGACGCAACAAGCTGGCTGCTAGCAGATGGCGGGCATTGCATCGGTCATCAGGGGACATTTATTTATCCCAGCTAAACAGCTGTCCTGTCATAGGGCAGAAGCTTAGTACTGTATATTTACCCACAATAACCCCGGTCCAGAAGGGCCGGCTCTGGGATGTACCGAAATTCTTCTTCACATAAAAAGATTCATCATTATCTCCAGTAAGCCTCCTCCAGTCAGGGGTACCGTATGGTCCAGGGACAAGTCAATGACTGCTTCAGAAAGCGACCAATAGGACGACAGAATTAACAAATGAGGAAAAACACACGGATTGGCTATGGAATCTGAAGGTAGCTGTGTAAGAGTAGTTTCAAGTGGTTGTCTAACCGAGGTAGCGCTTTATCTTCCAAAAAGAAACCGTGAACCTGGAGGGCATATCCCAAGTGAAAAGCAAAGTCCTGCGGGTGGGGGTCTTCCTATCCACCGCCCAGCTCAGTATAGGGCACCTTTCAGCCAATCGCACACAGACCACATTTCAGGTCTCAGCCGTGTGAGATTTAGGCGTGTCCTATTTTAAGAATGAATAATTTTTTATATATATATATATAACCTTATATATATATATGCACGCAGCAACACTCAGAGGAGTCCCAAACCATGTTATCTTACTGCAACAACCGATTATCCAGTTCAGGTTTCTTCAGCTAGATCACTGGAGCTGCAGATTGCCACAAACACAGCAAATATAGTGTTCAAGTGTGTGTCTGGAGTTTTCATTCAAAATGTATATAAACTGCATTTTTCCAGTGAGAGCTGTGTAATCAAAAAACTAAACATTATGACCCCAAAGCACTGTTGCAGAAAAGGCCATTTAAGGCATCTTTAACCAAATATTATGAACTATGGCTTTGGTTTCTTAAAGTCATATAATACAAATTTCATACATTTTCTGTCAACACTGCAAGAATTCATGCAAACATCTGCTTTAACGTGTTAGTCTGCTAATACGCTATTTTACAGATACATTTTACACGAGGCTCCTGGTGTTCGCTGTGCATAACGCCCCCTATCTGCAGGAGGGAGGCAGTCCGGAGTGGGGGGAGTTATCTGCCAGTGGGGGGAGCAGAGAGTTCCCATTGGTGGGAGAGCAGCTGAGCTTGAGATGGCGCAGGTACTCTGCGTGGACTGGCTTGTGGCACTGTAGAACTTCAATGGCCTCCTCCACTTTGAACCACTCCCGTCTGCGGCCTGCAGGGGGGGGATAGAGAGTGGAGATATGCAGGGAGCCGGACCCAGGTTCAATTCGACTGAATGGCTGAAGATTTGTGATAACAGGGCCGCTGTAATTTCAGCGGCAAGGAAATCATAGGATCACATCTGTTAGTAATTAAGTTGCATCAGCATTTTTGCCTGAGAACAGCTGATAATTGTATGTGTGAGGTTCCTCCGCGCCACAGTCATGGCCGTTCCCCACAACAGCTTCCTTTTACACCTCGCTGTACGAAAAACACCTCACTGGAAATATTTTCTGCATGAATGAGCCTCAAATACACCCAAGGAACAAGTCAGGCTGTTTATAAGGAGCGTTTTTTAAACAAAGGGATTCCTTCTTTTAGAACAAGATAGAATGGTGCCAGACAACCTCCCTTTCGGGGTCTGAGGTCAAAGGGTCACGCAAAAAGGTCAAACGGCAGATCGATTTCGTTGGTGAATACCTAATTCCTCTTCAAGGCTTACAGACCCCGTGGTGTGTTGGCGACTGTCCAGAGTTGGTTCCTGCCTGTGCCTATTGTTCCTGGGATAGGCTCCGGTCCCCCCCCCCTCCCACCTCGTGACCCCAGTTGGGATTAAGTGGTTATGGTGATGGATAGATGGATGGATGGGTTACAGACCCTTTACTATTTCTGAGCCCAAAATGTATGACTATTTCCTGCCAATATTGTCCAGCATGAAGCTGAACAGTTTGTAAACTTCAGTGAAATATTACATTTATTAAAGTTCCCTTTTTTGCTATGCAAACTGAACCCTGAAGCCTCTATGTGGATCACTGATCTAACAAGGCTGTTTGTGAGGTAATCGGTCTTCTGGGAACTGCTTCTAAGATGAACAACCAGATTTTCCAACAGTTAAAACCTGCAAACTTTGACCCTCATAACAGCAATTGCTTCTATTTATGATTAGAGTTGAAAAAATGGCAGGAATGAAAGCAGACTGATCTGGCTGCGTTGCCTTGGCAACAGTAGGGCATGCCATAAGGACAGTAATAGTCTGCAGGAGCCCAAATATATGAACCACAGTTTACTGTCACTCTAGAAATGTCAGGCAGGCCCAACACTGTGAAATGACCCGAGGGTCTCAGATAATGGGGGCCTTCGAAGGAGCATGGAACAGGGGGGTGACGCAGGTCTACTCTGGGAAGCAGCTTAGACACTTTAGTGCACTCAGGGTCATTTTCTAGCAGAGACTGTGGGTCTGTCCCAAGCTATCGGCAGTGCTGGGTTAGCGGAGGACAGCTTTACACTCAGGCACGCATGGGCAGTGTCTCTAACAGACAGCTCACAGTACAGGTAAAGACCGGTACTGAGAGACCAACAGACAACAGGACAAGAGACAGAGACACACAGAGTCTGTTGTTCTGTCAGTGTCTGTCTGTTGTTCCATCTTGTCTTGTCTGTGCGTCTGTCTGTTGTTCAGTCTGTTGTCAGAACAACAGACACAGAGACACGCGGATCAGAAAGTCACAGACAGAAACTGAGCAGCAGACAGACGGACAGAGACGGAGCAGCAGACAGACAGAGCAGCAGACAGACAGAGACGGAGCAGCAGAGACAGACAGACGCCTGAAGTGTGAGAGCGGCCTGCCACCTCACCAATATTGACGGAGTCCTCCCAGTCCTCCAGTGTCTCCGTCACAGTGAGCACGTACACGTAGGTCCGATGCTTCCGGTCCTGGTTCTGCTGCGAAGCGAAAGGAAAAAGCCACACGATGGTTTAAACGGTTGTAAGGGCGCAGCGGTCATGCCCCCAGGGTGGCAAGAAGCAGGCCTACCTCAAACACGCCAAGGAGCCTGCCCAGCTTCCCTCTGACCCCAGCCTGGATGGAGGGAAACAGAGCAGGTTGCAGTGAGAGGGGACACCACACCCAACACAAACCTGCCAACACTCACTCTCGTGATGAACATATCAACACAAGAAATTTACAAATGAGAGGAGGCCATTCGGTCCATCAAGCTCGATTGGGGAGAACGCAACTAATAGCTCAAAGTTATTAAAATCTTATCTAGCTCAGATTTAAATGAACCCAAGGTTTTAGCTTGCACTACACTCACAGGAAGACTATTCCATACTCTAACTACACGCTGTGTAAATAAATGCTTTCTCAAATCCAGTTTACGAGCTAAAATGTTCTCCTGCTAATTTCCACCTATGGCCATGAGTTCTTGCATTTGAACTAATATTGAAGTAACTATTTGGTTGAACAGCATCCAGACCTGCACAGGGAACAAACCACCATTATCTCTGACCATGTGATCTGTCACATAAGCACCCTGCCATGTCCCTGTGACACACAACAGTGTCAGCATAACCCCGGTGAAGAAGTGGTTACAGAAGATGGGTGGATAGATGGATGGAAATGACAAAATGACAAAGAAGGATGTAGAGAGACTAAGAGAAACAGACCGGCAGACAGATAGAAGAGACAGACAGGCAGACAGACAGATATAGATCATGTGCTAAATGTCAAGACTTAAGCTGTTTGTTTTCCCACAGGTTGCCAATGTGACGTCGCCGGCGGCGATGCTCACCTCCTCGTACACCTCCCGCACCGCCGCTCCACACGGCTCCTCCTCAGGCTCCATCCCCCCTCCAGGGACGATCCACTGGTCCGGATGCCGACTGCTGCTCACCAGAAGGACCTGCAGGGCGATACATCAACGAGAAATGGAAAGAACTTCTGCATTCAAGTTGTTCAAAATGGCCATTCAAACAAACAAACAGATCAGACATTTCGTTAATATTTACGGATATTCAATATGGTAACAATGATGGGGGTAATTCGGAGACATTTGTTATGAAACGGAGCCAGCAGGATGAACTGCACTTCCTACGGGGGGGGGCAGCCAGTTAAAACAACGCTTTTTTTGTACACCGCTACCTTTGAATTGGGATTCTCTATGCCCCAGGGAAACAGCACGTTTTGATAATCTGATCGAAATCCAATGCACCCCCTATCCGATCCCCTAGATGGGTGTATTCCAAAAGGCTCATAATTGAATCATACAGAAAGGAAATCGACACAAGGGGGCACGTTGGCTGTCTTTGAAATACAGCATCACAATGGAATCGAATGATCAGTATTCGTGACATTTACCCAGGGTGCACTTCCGAGGCGGTAAGGCTTACCTTCGGGACGGGCGGCTCACCGTGCCGATTGTTAAATCAATAATGAAATGACATCTTTAACCCAGATGGTCATTAGCAGCAGGTGGGGCTCAGGGAAAAGCCCAGATGGAGGGAGGCTTTAGCACATTCATCCATTCTGGCCAGGGTCACCTGAAGCCTATCCCAGGCTGCTCAGGGCACAAGGCTTGGGGACGTGCTACCTCCACACGCAGAGCAGGGCTGGGCTGTGAGCACTGATAAATCACTGCGGCAAACCAATACCCAGAGAAATTTACACGGCTCACTATTTCAAACGTCTACGAAAATAAATATTGTTCCTAGATATTGCAGCACTTGCCTGAGATCCCAAAAATAATACTCTGAAATTTGCTCGCGCAGCCTTTAAAAGAATCATTTAATTTAAGTGATTAAGAGTACCGATCCGAACACACGTTCCATTCAAACTGCCTACCACCGCCTGAAATATCGCAGGGAGCAGATGAACCCGAATGACCCTGAGAGCGCCCCCTGGTGACACTTCCTGGAACAAAGAAATCTATACTGTAGCCCTGAAGCAGTCAGAGGCCTGATACCTTCACAATCATTCTGTGGGACTGAGGCAAACGGCCACAAACAGTCACGGAAGGGGGTGGGAGGAGGGGCTGTAAGAACCATATGTATGGTCCTCCCCGGATGACCCGCCTCTGTCTGTCTCTCTGACAGAAGAGCAGCGCTCATCTCATTTAGGCATTGAACGATGAAGCACCGGACTGATGACGGGCCTGGCTCCAGAACCCATCTCAGCCCAGACCCTCACACTCCGTATGAACTGCACATCACGCCTGGCCAAGTTCCCAGGGGGTAGGAATGATGTCACACGGTTGTCAGGCCTCGCGGCACTTTTCCAGGTACCGCTAATTAGCCGTATGCCACCTTAACAGGTGGCCTCATTTATTCCAAGGTACCCCCCCCCACGTTCATTCCAAGGTCCGCCCCTCCCCGCCCTCCCGCCTGACCAGACTCAAGCAGCAGGAAAGTCCTCAAACATAGACCGAATCCAGTTAACAGCAATCCCAACAACAGAATTATGGGATTCAAATGAATTTAGCATAGGAGGCAGATCATTGGTTGGCTGAGCAAGGTGGGAGCAAAGACAGGGAGATCATTGGCTGGCTGGGCTCTGAGGAGGCGGAGACCGGGAAATAATTGTCTGGCTGGGCTCTGAGGGGGCGGAGACCAGGAAATAATTGGCTGGGTGGGCTCTGAGGGGACAGAGACCGGGAGATCATTGGCTGGGTGGGCTCTGAGGGGACAGAGACTGGGAGATCATTGGCTGGCTGGGCTCTGAGGGGGAGGAGATGGGTAGAGCTTGATGGGCATAGGTGCCTGTTGGTTAGAGGAGGCCACAGTCGTCGTGATATAGCGCCCCCACCCCTCAGTGTTTAGGAACACGAGCCCAAGCTGGAAGGCAGGGGGGTCACGTGGATGGAAAGGGGGGCTATTAATGGAAGCCAATAGGGCGTAGAGTGCCTCAGCACATACCGTTCCAACAGGGGGGGGGGGGGGGGGGGGGGGGCGCGGGGGGGGGGGGGGGGGGCGGGGGGCGGCGGGGGCGGGGGGGGGCGGGCGGCGGGGGGGGGGCGGGGGG
>JAODJX010000001.1:7213038-7235859 GCA_026776945.1 Isichthys henryi | reverse complement strand
TCTTTCCACCCCCCCCCCCCTTTCCCCCCCCCCCCCCCCACCACAAAACCCCCCCCGCCACACCCCCATTTTTTCTTTATCGGGGGGGTGGGGGGGGGGCCCGCATCGTTAACAACCGGGGTAAAAAATACACTTCTTGTTATGGCGTTTCAACACAGAATAATTGACAGCAGTCTCCGAAAAACAAATAAACACAGTCAAAAGGTAGACTGTCTGAAAACATTGTTTATGTTAGCAATTGTCCCTAAACGTGTGTTTAAAAGGGGGATTGTTTGTAGTGATTTGGTCCTAATTTAATTTGTTTACCATGATTCGATATTGTGGAAATGAAATGGCATACGTGAAAGTCACTTAGAAAGGGTTCTTTGTTCTGTAACTCTGGCTAATTCAGGTGACAAAATGTACTGGTAAAGTGTATAACGTGCACAGAACAGGGGCCCTGAGACCGGTGAAATGGAGATAGAATTTGATTAATGACTGCAAAAAAAAAACATCAAGCAAAGGACCTGCACAAAACATCAGGCAGCCACTGTTTGAAAACTCAGCAGACAAACTCTCACAAAGTTTAGGCTTTAGATGGAAACACAATGTTGCAATAATCATCTCAGGAAAAACCACACTGCAGTAGACACTGCAATTTCCCTAAGCAAAACAGCCGTGTTTTTCTACACAAACTGCATGAGATAAAAACAGCAAAGTGTTTTCTGTAGTGTCTTTTTGTTTTCTGGTTCCACACAAATTAATGGAGGGAGTCACTTTGTACCCAAGAGACGACAAACGGGAGAAACATATAATCTTACCCACAATGCACCAGGAGGGGTATAAACAGGAGGCAGACCATATAATTTGCATGCTGTTGTAATGTGAAACAAAATACGGCTACGTCCGAGAGCCACGTATCCCAGGGGACATCTGGGCTGCAGGTATGACATGAAGAAGACTGCTCATCCATTGCGAAAGGTTTGTTGTCAGGATGGATCAGCACCATGCCGGACTTCACCTTTTGACCCAAAAATGGTAATATTGTGTATTATTTTTGTGCTGCTGGGTATTTGGTGATATCATCCTACAAGAATATCACCTCCATGATTGCTATAGTAATTTATGCTTTCTGTTCAGGGGGGGAGAAGCTTCAGGCAAATACTTTACTCCTACATTCCTCCCTGTTCTGCTCTCCAGGGCCCTGCTCCTTTGCTCCTACTATGTGTGGCAAGATTCAGCTGCAGAAGCCCTGGGGTTGGGGCCCCTGGCAGGGTTGGGAGGCCCGACCTAGAGAATGCCATCTCTGAGGGCCGGGGTCAGTCCCAGCCCAGCAAACTTGTCCCAGGGAACAAGGAACCGGCAGGTGGAGGGGGATCTCTGTCTCACAGTCACCTTTACACCTGGTCATGAGAGAGTATAAGGGGTACTGCTCATTTGGCCTGGTACTGCTCATTTGGCGGGTTCTGCTTGAAGCCCATGTGGCACCCTTGGTAAGCTTTATCAAGTCAAGTCAAGTAGGTTTTATTGTCATTTCAACCATACACACAGTATATAGCGAAATGAGATAACGTTCCTCCAGGACCATGGTGCAACACAGAGCAGGACAAAGACAGAGCAACATCATATGTGCAGACAGGACACAAGCATAACAGTACAAATTGACAAGACAAGACAACATACAGTGCAAATTAGCAGTGGAGTTACTGTATGGTAGCAGCGAGGGTTATTTGTGCAAAAATGTTGTGGTATAAAAGAGTAAATAGTTGAAAGGTAATAGATAACAATTATCTTGGTAAAGCGGCACCCCCCCCAGAAGATGGTGCTCTAGGCAGACACTTATGCCACCTAATGGGTTCCCCAGTGCTGTGTTTAACTTTGGCAATAAGTAGTCCCCCCCAACACATTTTTCCACACCTCATACCCCCACCCAGGACCAGAGGTGGCTGTTTCAGGTCCAGAGAGTACAAATCCAGAGCAAGGTTTTCCTTCAACCTACCAGTTGAGTATAAAGAGTCAAAGTCACACAGTAACGTAACTGGTTGGTTGAAACAAAACCTCGGTCTGGATTTGTTCTTTCTGGACCTGGACTTTCCACCTCTGCCCAGGACTAACTGTATGTGCACCTCACACTTAGTAATGGGTCAAAGGTTAGGTGGACCACCCTGTTATGGACCTAACAGAGGCACCTCCTCCTTCCTTGAACCCATGAGTCATGAGTCCAATCAGGTGATGCATTCTCACACCCTTTCATCGATCCAGAAGGAGGAATTAATCCACGTGGACCAGCCGCCGCATACCGAATGCAGAACATGTGACTGCAGGTATATCGCTTCACCCCCAAGGACCCATCTCAAAATAATGTACCCCCCCCTCACATCGGCGAGGTGGGCATCCCCCCGGGCTAAGATTTCTGAGCACAGACACCATGCGAGACAACTTCAACGCCAGCATCAAATTGCGCTGGGCAACACAGACAAGTAACCAGCAGCAGCAACTGCCACGTCGTTTGGATGGAGCGGCCTGTGGTTCGAGACACACGCAGTCAGACTTCTGCACCGTTTCTCCCAGTGCATCTCACTCAGTCACCTGGCTTTGAGCCACAACATTTCTTATGTTAAAGGCCAGAGGAGAGAAGTGTGGAAAATCATGACGTGAGCTAGTAGAGAACTGTTCCTCCACCAATCTGCCGTAGCAATCCTACAGCAGACGCTAATCCGGACCTAAACAGCTGAGCGGTTACCAAACCTGGTCCAGTTATCTCTACTTGTATGGTGCAACTGCAGCTGTGTATCAGCCCATATCAGTCAACTCTACATTGATCAGCGTTGGGTTGCTATAGGATGAATTGCTAAGGTTTATAACAGTCCTCCTAGCTGGCCAGTCTTGCCTCCTCTCCGCTTAACCTCCAAAGGAGTGGCAGGCTGTTGCAGCACACCTGGTGTTGCACAACAGCTTGATTTTACAAGAAAACATTTCTCTCTCTTTTCATGTATCCCGACATGACGCTGTCAGGCATGCCGTGGGCTGTGAGAAGACAGTGAGGAGGAAATTGGCAGATGAACGAAGTAAATTGCACTAAATATCCATCATTTCCCGAAGCGAAACTGAGACAAGACGTAGCTTTACTGTGTACCGCAGCTGTCGATGGCTCACGGCAGGCTGGCAGTGGGCGGGGAATGACATGGAGCCATCAGTAAGACTATAATAAAACACTATAAAAGTGTATCTGTTAGCTGTCACTGCTTAGCAGCCCTCAAACAACTCAGTGCTTCAGAGTGAGATGTAGTGTCACCTGACCACAGGCACAGTAACAGCCAAGAGGCAATGAAGGAATGATTTAGTCACCAAAGGGTCCAACAGACGATCCCTAACAAGAATTTCTCCAAAAAAACATCCAGCCTGCACTTTGTGAGTAAGGCCACATTTGTTCAACTGACCTATGCCCAACCCCAGAAATCAACCCCAATCTTTCTTCACAGCATAACCCAAGGTATTGGCACCTCATGTTCTCCTTTGTTCTGATTCCAAAACAGCTGCTTTTGTTTTCAAGAGGGTTTGGTAAACTAGTCTCCACTCCCATACTCGAGTAAATCTCACGTTCTTTTCTTGTCACGTGACCCTACAAACCATCTCACCAGGAGGAAGTGTCACTGTTTATCACTGACCCCTCACTCTTTCCCAAATACTTAGGGGTCACCGAGTTCCTTTCAGTAGAGCAACTTCCTACTTGTCCGATTTACAGAATGGCAAAATGAAGGCACGAACAGATTTGGTCAATTTTTCCCCATCAAGTAAAACTAGATAAAAACTTTGTTTTTATTTTAGGTGAATTTATTTGTGAAATTTGAGTTACTAGGGATAGAATCAAATTTAATTAAACATCAATAGCCAATTATAGTTCATAGCTCAAGGATGACAGCAGGATTAGGGACAATAACACACAGTAATAGCATTACTCACTAATTTTTATATTATCCCATGCAGAAATGCTTGACTCACCACAAAGGTACACATTCCATTTTGCATCATTTCTATGATTCAATTCATGCAATCAGCAGCTCCGTCAGCGAATGACACTGCTGAACCTGGCCGAATTCAGGACGCCGACCGTTTCAAACTGGGTAATTCGGCTGAGCGTATTCAACCATCCCCGCAAAAACAGCATTAATCCGCAGCTTAAACACGGCTGAAAAGCTGGCAAGTCCTGAAAGAGGCGACAGTGAGGTTTTTTTTTTTTTTTTGCATACTTTGCGATCGGGGAATTCCCCAGTAGAAATAAAGCATGACACAAACATGCATTTACCAAGAAAACCATATGAAAGAGGCCCGTTTCCTACATCGCAGCATTGCTGCCTTCGAAGAAAAGCCTCAGGCGACTGCCACCCGGATCAGCACACCTAAGGGCAGGTATGGAGCCTCTCCCTCCCTGAACAGGAAATCTGCAGTGTGTCGCTGTGCGCTCAGCATCCCATAATTGCAACCTTCTCAGACTGCAGCGTTAACAGACCTTTCTTTTATGTTTTGAACGCTTTTCTAGCATATCTTGAAGAACTTGCATGTTTTCTCGGTAGGTGTTTTGAGTGAGTTTTTTGTGAGTTGACCTTTTTACTGCCAGGCGTTTCACTCTGGTTAAGCATTGCTGCTCAAGGCTTCAACAGCAGGGCTGGGTCCCATGACTGCAGCCACTCACCTTCAAGCCCTAGATGGCTGCAATGCCGCCCCCCCCCCCCATCTTGCAGCAAGTGATTGAGGTCAATGAAGTACTGGGCCAGACAGAGTGAGAGATCTCTGTGTTTTGACAGAATAAGGATGTTTGTTAAAAAGTAGGTGCGGTTGGTGGCTACAAAACCACACCCTCCCCACGTTGCCGTCAGTCACTCAGCTGGAATTAACTGGATTTACCTTGCCTGTTCAAGCATTAGCTGGATTGAAGTTGAGACGGTTCTGTCAGGCACATTTTAGCTCTCTGCGCTCGCATTAAAAAGCCCGCAAAAAATCAGCTGGCAAGAGTGTCTTTAGAAGGTTACGTGACTCATTCCAGTTAACGATGTTTAACTGCATCCGTCTTCTATAAAAAAATCCATCACAGGTGAGGAAACATGTCAGGACACACCATTTTAATACAAAACAACCCCTTGCAGCCTTTTTTATAGATAACATAGCTTTCATAATGGAACTGTAACTAATCCAGAAGCCTTAACTGCATGTTTAAACAGCTACACACACAGAGGCCCACAAAAGGGAAATTCATCTCAAGTGAGAAAAGGCTCTTTTAACTTGACAAGCTACACTAAGCTACTAAAGAAAGAAAAAAAAAACTCAGTGAGATATTAAGGCTGAAATGCCGCACTTCCCCATCCCGTCCAGCAGGGGAAGCCTTGTACTCCATAACGCCCGGGGACAGGCTTCAGAAGCCCCCAAACCTGACTAGAATAAGCAGTTGGAAATTTGTTGGAATACGAGTTTCAGACATTTACTCAGTCATGCAGTAAACTTTTTTTTTTCTTTATACTTCCATCACGCCCTCTACTTGATTGTCTCCAAACAGCACCGTGAAGCATGGTTATTATAAGGTGCTAGATGAATGGAGCTAGTGCCAGGCTACCTGTAGACAAGACAAGCAGCACTAAGAGCATAGCAATGTGCCCCTAGGTTATACAGACAGTGGTGAGGCTGGAAATCCTTCTAGTATGTCACTCATTTCTATATTGAGATTCACAGAGATCAGCACCCATGTCCTGTCTGTTGTCCAGCTTGCGATTTCAGTAGCAGTTGTCATTCTAGCCAGAATGGGAGAATTTCTATATAACATGGAAAAAGGTAACCTCCAGCTACAGTACTCCTGCTGGCATTAGCTTGGTCACCACCTTCTGGCCATAAGTGGTATTGCTGCATGCGGGTATCAGTGATTCTTCTAGAACTTTATAATAGACAAACACACAGACACCTGCTGAAATACTCACCTAAATCCTGCACAAGACGACACGGCTTTCAGCAAAAGGTCGGGGTGACGTCTGTGGTCCGAATATTGGCAGAAATATTATAGCAGCATCAGATGTATGCTCTGAATAGTCACTATGGATCACTTGGGTGCCATGGCCAGTGCTCCTGTCTTGCCACCAGGGGGCAGTTTTCCAGAAATGGAAGTTGGGAAGCTGGACGTCCACGGCGACAGCTTCTCGAGCTGCCGCTCAGACACAGGGCAACAGCAACACTATTACTAATCAACAGTTTATTTACATAAAGAACAAAGGATGTGTATGGATTGCTTTCATTTCCACAGAGCCTCAAGCCATTTTGCTCCCATTTTAATATAAAGAATGAATTTACAATCAGTTCATTTTTAACAGAGCTTTTCTTTCCTCTCTCTCTCTCCTCCAGGAACCGTGAATCACAACTGGCAGCTTGCGGCTGCCTGATGCCGGACTGACAGCAGGACACCATGTTTGTGCCATGAAAACGGGAGAATGGGGGGGGGTCTGGCGGCCCACCTAGAACCACAGAACGTGAGGAAGGAAACAATAATACCAAGACCAAATACAACAAAAAAAAACAAATCACTAAAAATCAGATTTACAGTTTTTTTCGCCTTTTCCCAGACAGCTATCCAGAATTAACAAGCCTATATTAGTCTACATTGAGAGCAAACATCATAATGAAGGGAAGGTCCTGTTATTATTATTGTGAATATTTTAGTCATTTCAACACTATCTTTGCCCAAGCTGGATGCAGTGATTAAAAGGCAAGCTTTGATCTCTCTACAGCACCTACGGATACGGACGGCCTCCAGGATCGGGGGCACCATGTAGACGGTGGCAAGTTAGCTGTGTTTTACGCCAGAAATACCATAGGGGCATTAAAAGAAATCGTAAAAGGGACTACGAGCCACCGGTCACCCCCCCAAGCACGCACACACACACACACACACTGAAGCAGGACCGGAACGTCCAGTTTGGGTGTCACAGGTACAAGCAGCCACCCCGTCACACGAGAGATGGGCCCCCACTCAGGCTTATGAACAGCGAATCAGGACAAAGACATATGCTAATGTGCATTTAAATCACCAAATGGTCTTAAGTCTGTTTTTTTTCTTTAATATATTCTTTGTTTCATTTGTTTTCTAAGACTGTGTCCTTTTAAATGCAAACGCAAGGATGGGGTCTTGGCAGAACACAGGTGTTCGTGTTCACGTTTCACTTTAAACTTCAATGTTGTTTCCTGCGTAAAGTCTGGTCCACGTGCGAGCTGGAAGACAAAGAGAGGGACGGAAAGCGACATGGGTGAGTTAGCCTGCAGCTCAGCACAGACGACGACGCACTCCACACACGGGGCCTAGTCGGCACACCGATCGCTACACCTCAGAGCCGAGCGCACGTCTGATTTACGTGATCTTCGTTCAGCTCACCTGTCTCTATGGCCTGAGCTTCGTTGGTTTTCCATTGCTCTGCGACATCATTAGCTAGTGGATCATCGGGGTTGGGAGCGCTTAGTAATGCCTGGATAGATAGCAGAACGGTGCGGATCTGCAGGGCGGGCGACCACTTATCTGCAAGGGAAAGTAGCCGAGCACAGAGAAGGTGGGAAATCCAATGGCTATGAGCTCCGTAGTAACTAACCCAACAAAGCCCCCTTTGCCTTTCGTAATGGCGCCCTTTACACAACCAAGGGAGGCTCCGAAGCCCCCATGACCCCTTTGTCCTCACCTTTGAGGATGTCCAGGCATATCCGACCCAGCTTGTCTACGTTGGGGTGGTATATTTTGGTCATGAATCGTACTTTAGGAGCTGCCATTGGATACTCTTCTGGTAGAAAAAGTTCAAGTTTAAAAGTCCCTCCTTCAAAGGGTGAATCCTGGGGTCCGGCGATGACCACGTGGAAGTAGCGGGCATTTGCTTCATCGGGCTCCGCTTTGATCCCGGGGACAGGTTCAGCTAGCAAGCGCTGTGTCTCCTGGAGGTAGGGGAACACGCACACGCGCACACACACACACACACACACACACACACACACACGCACGCACGCACGCACAGCGACGGTGAATACATATTATCAATGGCATCAGATAAATAGGAAATGAAACACAGGCAAAATCTCACATAATCCCTCAGCTGCATGTGCCAGCTGTAACGGAGGGTCAGACCTGTACGTGTGAGCCATGGAAAGAGAGGGGCGGAGCTGCTGAGATTGAGGTACCAGCATCTCTGGAAGGAACAGCAAAGAGCTCTTAACCAAGAAGGCAGTTGGTTCCGTATTTATGTGCTAGGAAGATACCAACCCTAGCAACCCAGTCTGGAGCTGACCAGTCTGGGATCTCGACATCATGTATTTTCATACCTTTATATTTGAATATTCAAATACCTGTTCCTGTTAATATCCTTATAACTATATAGCACAGCTTGCACTGTTTCATTCTTTTATTCTATTACTTTCTTTCTGCTCATCTATTTTTCTTTGTCTTCTTCTTGTTCTATGTTATTTGTAGGGCTACAGGTATCGATTATTTTAGTACTCGAGTATTCTATCGATTATTCCATCGATTAATCGGATAAGAAATACCTTTGTCTTATTAAAGAGCAACAGTAACTATTCTTAAAATGAATAACTCATGGGTTTCTGTTTTTGGAAACATGATTGAACTAAGGCATAAATTAAAATGGCCTTTACTCTGTGTTCTTGTACATTTGTAGGAGGCATAAAAAAAGTTCTGACAGGATTGTATCTCCTGAATGAGGTAGGAATGCTGTGCTCATGTTCGTGTGTGTGAGTGAATGTGAGTGTTTAAGTGTGTTAGAGAATGGGTGTGTGTGTAAGCCTTTAAAGGAGCATGTGGCAGTGGGTAATTTTTATGTTATATTTATAATATATTATTTATATTATAATTATGTAATATTATTCATATTCATCTAAATCTGCAAAAATAATATTACTAAAGCCTTGAAATAGATCTAGCTGAGTACACCCCAAGCTCCTCTTTAGACTCACCCCTGCATGCTAGCTGCAGGTATCACTGCGACTAATGAAGCTGAAAACATCGCTTTTCTTCACCTTTCAGCTTGTTGAACAGCTGATTACGGACTCTCACCAGCTCTTTACCAGTAAAGGTTTAGTAGCGATTACAAGCACTGCTGTTGTTTTCCGTCACTCCACCTGAGTTCACCATCTCTGTAACGGAACCGTCTCCTTGCTGTTAGTGTATAGACAGGCTCCATCTCCATGTTAACATAACAGCAGTGAAAATGATGCTGTCGTAGTTCATCAGTGTTTTTAATGAGGAAAAATAGGGGCTGCTTGGACTGAATCTGGTTACACTTTTTTATTCACACATATGCCCATAAATACGGTCTATTTTAGCTGCAGACGTGAGTGAAACACTAGAGCTTACTTTGTACTGGTTCCGATCTGTGGACTGGGTGCTTTCTGTTGAGATGTTGAATCATTGACATTGTGCTATTGTGGTAAGCTAATTCGGTTTTATAATGGACACACCGTACAGTATTTTCGCTTTTCTTTTGTTTAAAATCGTCCCAAACTTTAAACATTTTTCGTCTTCTTCTCTGACTTTCTTTGCTACTTCCCCTGTCTTCCTCCATCACGCCATCCAATCAAACCCGCTACACGTAATGCAGCGCAAGCACACTGTGCGACAGTAATAATCCTCCGAGTGAAACACGGTGATCACTAAACTGTACATAGTCGTGCGGATTACACGAAGCATCGAAGCAAAGAATTTGCATCGAGGATTTTTTGTAATCGAGTTACTCGAATCGTTGCAGCCCTAGTTATTTGTGAAAGTAAACACTAATACTGCCAAAACAAATTCCTGGTACATGCAATTATACTTGGCCAATAAAGTGAATTACAATTCTGATTTACCTGGGAGCAGAATGACCAGAAATCTGCACACACCAAGACTGACCGTGCTTATAAAGCGACATAGACCAAAGAACCATGTTCATGACGGTGACACACTACGTAATCATGGACCGCAAACATCTCATGTTTTCAAATGCTAACTGCACAGTCTACTGCGTCTCCAGCAGGCTGAACATCTTGGACAGAAGGAGCACAGCAACACCAGCTGAGTTATAAATAGGTCTAAATATGCTAATTTAAAAGGCAGCAGAAGGTATGAGAAGCTGCGTTTAACCGGCCGCTCGGGAAAACAGCCCCAGTCAAATGCAGCCCGGCTCCAGCCTGCCCCCTGCGATCGATGCTCCGAACAGGTGAAAATGTGAGAAGTACAGACGTGGTGACTGTTCACACACACAGGTGGCCGCGTCACCTCCCACTATGTCAGCAGACAGGCACAATCTCCGTCACTCACCATACTGGTCTAGCCTTGATTCTGCAGGACGCGACTTCCCCAAGAACCAGGACAAACTACCTAGCACCAGCAAATCAGAACAAACATAATGGAGATCAGTGAATAACAGAAAAATAAGGACTTTTTTGGGGGGAGGGGAGAACCTTATCAGTCCCTGTTCATTTGGGGCCATTACATAATATTATTCCAAATACACACTGCATGCAGAATTTATTTGTGTACATAAAATAATCAGCGCACATCTGAGATGAATGCAAAACACACATCGAAAAAATCTCTAACAATCACATATGCTTACAAACAAATCCGCCAAGCAATAACATCTCACCAAACCTTTGAAGCTCCACCAACAAGATAAAGTCTGGCCGCTAAACCAAAATCAGACCGAGTCAATTTTGCGATGTGCAGCCCCTCCCAGTTTAGACATGTCTACTGCATATTCTTTAGCTATCTTCGTTTACACACACAATGATATTCATTCAGTTCCGACATACAGCTAATGCATATTCATGGACATATAGAGTGGGCACAAGGAAACCTTTGTAAAACATGTTAAATGCATGGCAGGAACACGCCGACATGCTGGTACCAAGAGGGTCTGTTCCTCACTTTCCTGCCGGCACAGTAGCGAGCAGACAGACGGCAACTAAGCAGAGCATGGATGAGAAAGTCAAACAAGCATGTGTGCAACTGTGTGCAAACGACACACTGGCAAAAACAAACAGTAAACAGCACAATTGCTTCACTATCTCTCCTGACTTTCACCATCCTCGTCCATGTAAAAGTGACACGCCTTGCTGAAATACTTCATAGGGATAATTTGAAATCATACTGTAAGAGAAAGCATGATAAATGATATCAATGTAACTCTACACTGCATGGGTGCTTGGAAACACACTGTTTTACAGATACATTTCTCTGCTGGTCTTGGTATCGAATCTTGATTGATGCTTACTTCAAATCCCAGGGCCAATAAATACTGTAATAAAACTAATTAAAATTGTTGCATCATTTCAAAATGCAGGCAGGCTATACCACAGATAATGAGAAGACGACATCTTCCCTAAACTCTAAACATCTCCTGCAATATTGCTGCCTACTGTTCTGGCTTCTTTAGATACTGACAACTAATGACTAATTCCTATCAAAATCAAAATATTTACCCAAGCTACAAAGAAGGATATCCGAAGGTCATTACAATCTTGATATTTCATCTATCGGTTTAAATTAAAAAGGCACTCAAACAAAGTATCAGTCTTTACCAAAAGGTGATACCTGAACAGTGCTGAGAATGTTTGCCGAAGAAGTAACCTTTAAACTACGTAACAGATTTTGAAACACATAATCTGCCAACAAATAATGTGCTTTAGCGATTAACATGAATACTAGTAACTAAGTCTTCATACATTTATAGACACACGACGGAATGTTTCAAATTTCCCAGACAACCTAGAGTGCGCAAGAGGGAGGTCCCTGGTAAATATCCACAACGTTCAGGTGTCTGTATCAATATACAAGGGAATTTTAATTTTACACGTGTAGCACAAGATATGCAATAAGCAGCAAAGCATTCAGACTGGATTACAGACGACCCGTGTGTGGGTTATTTTCCTTAACTTCATTACAAAGATAATGACAATGCATCTGTAACGATCATTTAGCAAAATTGACATTCACCCTAATGAATACAATTAGATAGACAAATACTGGTTTTTTAAACTGATTTGTTAATGTATGATCCAATTAAATGTTTCAAGTCATTTATTAAGACCGGCCTGGATTTAGACAGCTGGTTGTGTTTCGGGTTGATTTAAATGTACTTCGTAGATTCAACCAAATCCAGATAACCATCCTTCTAGATATCTGTGCTAAGTAAGTAAAACCGCAGGAAAGGTTTATTTGACACGAACTGACGTTCGATATGGAAAAATCACATTTAGAAGCGTGTGCAGGTGGCGGGGTAGTGTGTTATCGTCCACTCACCCACGAAACGCACGTCTTAAACGTTAAAGGATCTCCGCATCATCTGACTACCGGTGTTTGGGTGTGACCCGGACCAAATGCGAGTCCAAAACTGGGACTCACCGCGAAGAAATGGGCATTTCATGGGACTTTCCGTGCTTGTTTATGCGGCCTTGGGGAGGACGGCGGCGCCGTAAGGCGGGGAGTGACACCCCGGCGGCTCATTCATTTCAACCTGCCGACAAGGCCCGGTATACAGAAAAGCCGCTTCGCACCGGTCTGAAGCCACGCATCACCAGCCCGGCGCTGCCGACGCCCCCAAGGCTCCCCATGAGGGGTTTTTATTAAACTTTCGGGATTGACCGGTGGAGAAGCTCCGGCCGGCTGGGTGCGCTCGCCTCAGTACTTGCGGCGCTAGGATCAGTACCAGGCCGGCAAGAAGCAGCCACGGCCCGGGAGATTCAGCCCGCTCCGATTACAGCCCAAAGGCAGTGCCAGCTACCTACTCCGTGACACGGACGGATAAGGAGCACGGTGCTCCGCCATCTTTAGCGGCAGGGCTGTATTTTTAAATCCAGCCTTATTCGGGTCTGTAGCTCGAGCTGGATGGAAGTCGCGAGCTCAAGTGACAGACGGGGGAATGCGAGCAAGTCCCGCGTTTCGCCGCAGTGAATCGCGCGCAGCAACACGACCCCGGCGCTGCCCGCTACCGGCACAACTGGCCGCATGAGACGCGGTTCAGTTACCTTAATGATCCTGCGGGGCAGTCCTGCCATCTTGTCTTAATGCGGGATTTTTTTTAGCTGTGACTCCTTCGGTGCGTCTCGGTTCGCTTGCCACGACTGCGCAGGCGCAGATGTTTCCCAGCGGTTCGCAGACGTGTATGGCTTCCAACGGTTCGAAGACAGTGCGCAGGCGCAAGTGTCTTTCTGGCGGGTCACCGCCATTGCGCAGGCGCGGATGGTTCTGCAAGGGTTTGCGTCATTACTACGCTGCGGAGTATTGCTGGAAATCACATAGCTGTTCGACTTAATCTGAAAATCGAAATCAACTTCAAATGCATAACAGACCGTGCATTTCATTAATTACAGAGGCGCTGTAGTGGAAGTTACTAATACATTCATCTTCCAACCGCTTATCCTGGGCTGGGGGAGATTGTACTACCCAAACATTTTAAAAGTGAATTGTATGAATAATTTTCTTACACCTAATTCTTGAACGTAAAAAACGTAGATATTCCAAATGTACATTATATGATAAATCCTAAGAAGAAACAGATTATTTAAATCTATGGCCTAATTCCCAGTATTTGAGTGCTTGCATTCCATGAATTCTGTACTTTTATTCACAGGAATTCTCTCTGATTATTTATTGACGTGGTTATAGGTTAGCTTAGTGAAACTGCAAGAGAGAATGAATATGGAACCGTGTGTTTTTGTTCAAGGGTATTATGGCACCGTTATAGGAAATGTTACTGTAAGGTTCGATAACAAACATGCCACATTTAGAGTTTAAACTTCTTTAAAGATACTATCTGTGTTTATGGTTACTCTCCAGTCCCCATAATGCACCTTGTGCCAGATCCATCTGGCAAGTGAAAAAAGCCTTTAAACACAACCTCATTTGCTTATTAATTGCACAACTTAAATACCTCTTTATTTAAGAAAATGTAATGTGGTCTTTATAGTTTATATTACATATTACAGGTGAGTCTTGGACTATCGATCTTTGGGAGGATTCAGGTTCTTGCGTCTTCTGTGATACCTGGGAAAAAACGGTGATAAACATTTAGCATGATTCTGCTGGACAGACTGTTACTGGAAACACGCTATTTAGCCACAGATTTCCTTTCATCTTCAGCTTGCAAGACATTATGATATCTAAACATTCACACAGTTGCACTGTTATCGAAGGGTGAGAGGAATGTTACCTAGTAGAAGCTGAACCTTCTTTGATAAATAACTGCCCTTGCAACCGAAATATCACCACAGAAGTCTGGCTTCTGGGAGTTTGCGCCCATCCAATCTCAGGCATAGTTTGGGACAATGTGTAGGTTCAAATACTGTGAAATATAAGCTTAGGTTTTCCGAAACATTCAAACCTAAAACCTGTCTGCATTTTTATCTTTTTTTTTTATCCTAGACAACTTTTCTCACAGAAAAGATACAAAATTATTTAGTTAAATATATTAATGGTGGAGCCTTGATGCACAAATGCAATATGCAGAAGGAGGAAAGAATGTCCACTTACTGCCCGTGAGGGTACCAACGATGCTTTGTTGTGAAGAACATTTTACTGAGCTCCTCAATGGTGGGACCCGCCTTGTTCTGTGGGACTTCCTTACTCAAATGAGCCTTTAGAACCTGGTCATGGTTTTCCGCTGGGTTTGACAGGGGGTCAGGTCGTGGAATGGGCTGTGGTGTAGATTAATAAAGCTTATAAAAAGATCTAATTATTTTGTCACATTTAAGAACTAGCGTTATGTTACAATCCTTGAGCTGTAATATATTTCCACAAAAAAAAAACACCCAACTGTACTGTCCATTCTCACCTGGGACAACTCGTACGGGAAATCCACAGCTGGGTGGTAACAGACTATAGTTTTACCATCTGGCGTCAATCCTATTTCAACTTTGCTGTAAAAAAGAATTGGGAAATCGGTTTTTGGACAATACTACATCATCATACTGCAGCAGAGGGTACTGCAACTTAGATACCGAACACCAGCTTTCCAATCAAAGGCATTTACACTTTCCCTCTCTAAAGCACTCTAAGGTACCCGTATATGCACAGGTTTGGAAATTTTCGTAAATCAAATTAAACTTATTTAACCTAATATGGTACGAACTGATCTGTGGTTTTCTCGTGCAGAGATTTTTTTTTCTCCACTGCACGATTCGGGATATTTACCAGTTCGCATCTTCAGATGAGGACCCAGTGGCTGTGGACATGGGATGAGCTGAAGACAAACTTCCACCTGGGGGAGGCAGTTATCGAACGGCAGCGATTTTAATGTTTACGGAGACATGTACTATGCATTTCATCAGACATACTCGGTCAGAGATTCAAGAAATTGCTCAGAAATAAATTCCAATAATATTTTTATGAAACCGAACGTCTTTCTGTGTTTCAGCATCGGTCAGCTTGCTAATCAATGTTACTAGATATCGTAAATATGCATGCAACTATAAGAAAATAGTGTGAATATATACATTACGTATATAGTTAGCAGCATTTTATACCGAGGAGTTACATGTATCATCGTGTCACATATCATGCAAAGGAAACAGTCCAGGCTTCCTACTGACCGCTGGATCTTTCTCATTGCGTTCATTACCCGTTTTACTTACGGTTATACAGCGAGCAAAGTCTATTTAGCCGACATACCCGTTAAATGCGTCCGTTTGGTCACATTTAAAAGCTTTGTGACTAGACCTTTCAGTCTGACTCCTTGTCCGGCGGCCATGCTGCTCCCCCAGCTGCGACAGGCGGAAACGTGCAGCCGCGAAAAAGGTCCGTGTGAAACACGGCGATCCGCAAGGTGACCGCTCGAGGATAACTGTGATGGACGGCGGTCACGATGGAGCTTAGATATGCTGCAAGTACCAGTTTAAACAATTTAACTCTGACGCCTTACTGTTTGATAACACAGGTATTAGGCTTCATCCAATCACGTGTTTCTGATCACCGACTGGTTGGGGGAACTCTACTATCATATAAATTAAAATGAATAAGACCAAGAAAGCCTAACTTCATACTCCTCCTGCTTTCATCCACACCTCTGCCATCAGTACCCAGGCTTTTCTTGTTCCTTTGAGCGGCTCAGTGTATAGCGCCCTCCGGGGGTCCACCCACCATGAGCAGCCATGAGTGCTTAGTCTGCTTGCCTAGTTTAATTTTTCAACAGCAGTTTACCATGTCAAAGTACATTTTTAATGATCCTATTTATTTAACATGGCACTTAAGTCAGGGGACATGAAAATACACACGCAAACAGAGGGGGAAAAAAACTGATTTAATTGGTTTATCTTCTTCATCTGTATTGCAATTGAAAAGATGCAACAGGATCATCTATTTGATAAAATAGATAAAAGTACGATGGATATTAGAACCCATTTCCTCCTGAAAGGTTTAACACCAAGCACCTTTCACATCCTCAGAATGGCGCTGTGTGTCTGGGATGGGGGGGGGGGCACTAAGAGAGATCCATGCGTGACGTGCTGCTGGGCTCTCCCGCAGTCTCCGCCTCCGTCTTCACCACCAGCCTCTCCCGATTACCAAATGTCTCAGCCACTGTGGAGACCGGGGGAGGGGGGGGTTCCTCTGGTTGGCCACGTATAAACAACTCCCCTCCCTTTAAGAGCGCACAGGTACGCCCCCTTGCTCATACCTGCGGCAGCATCACTGATGTCCCAGACACGGA
Organism: Isichthys henryi; assembly: GCA_026776945.1. Classification (NCBI taxonomy): domain Eukaryota; kingdom Metazoa; phylum Chordata; class Actinopteri; order Osteoglossiformes; family Mormyridae; genus Isichthys; species Isichthys henryi. The sequence continues at coordinate 7,219,168 of JAODJX010000001.1, read as the reverse complement.
GGCCTTCCTTCTGGCCCCCAAACGCGTAGACGAAGGGCAGATCGGGGGAGCAGGACGCACAGAACATGACCCCCTGTGGAAACAGAACCAGAATATGACTCCACACATATATGCCGACCCCACGACCACATACACTGCCGAAGCTCGTCTTAAAGCAAAGATAGTGATTCATGCAGTGGCTGATGGGAGTTTGAAGCCAGGTTAGACAGCACCAGTGTTTACCAACACTCATACCAAACATCGGCTAACCCTGCTGGCTAAAACAGTAACTACGCTTCAGTAAACGCGTTCCTTATTTAGGAGATGCTGAAGCTGCAAATCCTGCTAACCAGCTAACTAGTTATGATCTCCTTACTCTACTCTATTTATTTAGTATTTGAAACATCGGGGGAGGGGCTCAAAATGACTATTTGAGTGGGACCACAGACACAAAACACCAATTTATAAACCCACTACCACCACAGCCTCTGCAGGTTAGTTGTACTTCTCGTGGCTCCATGATGCTCAGGCCAGAGCTCATCAGTCTCTGTCAGGCCTACCTACCATCTTCATGTCCCGTGTGTGGACCAGAGAGGGTTTGTTTCCCAGGATGTCCCAGATTTTCACGTGCCTGTCGGCCGAGGAGGTGACCAAGCAGCCCCTCACCTGGCTACTCAGCTCGAGACCTGTAGGGGGCGATCTGCATCATCACCTGGATATGCTGATACACGCCATATAAGCAGGCCAAGAGATGAAGGGTGAAGACAGCCCAGACCCAGCAGCCAAAAGCACTCGGCTGCAAGATGAGCCCTCCCACCCCCTCACCTGACACCTCTCCATCATGAGCTCGGAGAGTGAAAACCGGCTTGTCGGCCCGTGCGTCCAGGCAGTACACAAAGCCGTCTTCCGTGCTCGCCTGCAACACACGTCCACAGAAACCACTGAGTCGCTGGTCACATGAGCCACGAGGGAGGGGTGGGGCTTAATGACTGTGTTACCAGGAAGTTGCAGGGCGAGAAGTGATTCCACACAAGCCTCTCCACCTGGCCGCTGAACCTCCACGTGCGGTGGTTTTCCTGTGGGCTTCGGCAGTCGTACAAGACGACCGACCTGCAGCAGAACCAGCACAGGGGCTTCATGCCTGAACCTCATGAACGCATTCCAAGATGGCCGGCCCCAACAATAAAGTGAGTTTATCTGTTCAGTCAGAGATCGCAGAGGGACGGCTGGATTTTAATAGGACCTGTATGCCATCCACTGCAGGAACTGATTCCATTCATGCTCCTCTATGTGATTCAGAAGGACCACACTGCTATGTCCTTAATATTTTAGATAAATAGAAAATGAATGTGCTTTAAGGCAAAGGTAGAGACTCCAACTCACTTATCATATGATCCAGAAATCAGCGTCTGTGCCTCAAATGGGTGGAATTTCAGAGTCTGAACCTATTAGGAAAAATGTGTGGTGAGTGCCTCCCTGTGCACATTATGTGCAAGTACCTTAACAACTTCAACAGAAACCTACATCAGTCACCATCCATTCAGCTTAAATTAAATTGTATACATTCAATGTGTCATAAAATATTAAATAATACAAAATTAAACAGTGCTGTACTTATTGTAATAACATTACAAATTTTAAATGACACTGAAAATGCGCTTTACTCCCAAAAGCTACTTGTAATATGTGTATCAGCATTTCTGTGTTAGTGAGCTTAGCACACCTTGTCCTTGTGCTGAGTTAACGTGGAGGCCGGTTTGCCTTCTACCATGTCCCACAGGATCACAGTATTGTCTGCAGAGCCACTGGCCAGAACGTTCCTGTAGAGGGCAGCAGCCAGCTTCAGCGGGGCAGCCCTTCCTCTCATACGCAAGAAAAAAAAACTTGGCATCAAAAACCAGGACGTACCGGATGAGTCTGTTCCAGGACAGGTCCAGAACTGCATCAGTATGACCATCCACGGGTTCAGCTGCAGCAGCCTACAAGGCAAAAATCTCATAATGCACTGCTGCCAAAACCACTGCTCTGACAAAGGGTAAACAACATAGCTCCTAATAATACAAACTCATTCTTATCCTGGGGGGGAAAAACTACAGGAATCCATTTAAAAGTACTTCTCACAACACCACTGCTGCCAGCCTGGCAAGCGGAGAAGAAGCGTGTTGTGTCATTGGTTAAGCGTTGAAGCAGGACCTTCTTGGTTTTCTTCTTCCTCTTGGTGTGCTTCTTACTCCCCAGGGAGAAGACAGGCTCAAGGCAGTCCACCACGTCCAGGTCCCAGATGTCAATGATGGGCGTCATGGTACCAACAGCCACGTAATTCCCTGACGGATCATTACATCACGTTAATACCGGACAGGACGCACCATAACTGTATTATAATGTATTATCACCAAACAGCTTGTTTCATAACAAAAGTTCTCAAAAAATAACTTAAAAAGTGTTTTAATTCCCTCAAAAAATATGCCATTAATAAAATAGAGACACATTACTGATCCCCATGGAAAAATTGGCTTTTCATCCACCCGTCTTGCTCTCCATGGGATAATCACACACATGCATGGGTGAGCGCAAGCTTACGGTCACAGCTCAGGGTCAGACTGCATGCAGCAGGGGGTTAAGGGCCTTGAACAGGAGCCCAACAGTGGCATCAGCCTGCCAGCACTGTGGTTTGAACTGACGACCAGCACCACGCCACTGAGCTGCACACCTCCCCCAGGGTGAAGATGTTTGGTCGAAAGTTTGCCTGCTGAGCCCTCATCCACATTTTAATGGGACCACCGAACGGCTCGGCTAACACGCTGCTCATTTAGCCAAGCAGCTAAAGCGCTAAGCACATACATTCCGAGTTAAAGCGCTGACTCCCATTGAGGACTCACCGGTCCTTTCCTCGGGACTGGGGTCAAAGTTCAGCCACTCGACACAAAGTGGGTATGCGGGCAGCAGGATGTCATGGTGGACATATTGGGACTGCTCTTCGGTGTTGTATACTGTGACAGAGTGACATGAGAAATCTTACCCAGACATGCAATCGATATCCAAGTCAAATGTAATCTAACATTTTAACATCCATACCAGCTTTTATTCTATAAGGTGACTGACAGACTCTCACCATAGATTTCCAGGTTACAGTAGTCTTTCTCTGCCCTGCCCGCAACAATTAGATTGTCACTAGGCTTAATATGAAAATCTTCCCTTTCGTATTGGTCCTGCAGAGGGAGAAGAAAACGTCATCTGGCACCCAGGAAATCCTGTCTACAAGGTACTTCTGTACACACGAAACCAAAATATCAAAAGATCTATTGTGACATGACTAGTGTTCAAAATCAATTAAGAAAAAGATAAAGATTTCCTGGATCACTGCTGTGCTCACCGTGTCTTTGATGGTGATGTAAGGATCTTCCTCATTCGTGCCAAACACCGTGAGACCAGCCAAGCTGTCACCAAGATTTGCTGTGGCTGATGAGCAACAAGACAAATTAAACAAACAATAAACATACAAACCAATAAATGAATAAATAAAAGTCAAACACAGGTCTGAACAAGGAAGAATCAAATTAAGCTACAGTAAGGAACGACATAATCCATCTCCCATACAGCTATTTGGAAACGTCACAGTAAGTGAATGCTCACTACTGGCTGAATTTACAAAATTTCACAGGGACATACTTATGTCCCTACTTAGAGAAATTAAGAGCAACTCCATAATACCGAACCTATGTCCTCTTCATCATATCTGTCCAGGCCGTACTCTGCCAGCTCGACATCATCCTCTTGCCCCGCCGGGTTTTCGTTGCTCTCTGTCAGGTGCACCTGAGCCTCAGTGACGTCACCCTGCCGCTGCCTGCTGGCCATCCCCTCATCCTCCTCGGTATCTTCAGCATCTTCGTCCTGCTCTCTAAGTACACACACATCGTCATGATGTTCACCATCGACTGTGGAAGCTTTCAGAATGTGTAAATGAGTAGTTATAAACTCCAGGCAGTTGGACTATGCTTCCATACCCATTACTACCTTCATAACTGCTCATTGCGGCATAAATACGTAATGATACGCTTACTGTAGCTGGTCTTTAGCTTCAGATATAATGCGCTGCAACTCCTCTTTGCTCAGCTCCACCTGTAATATACACATGACTACGTGACAGACTCGTGGACTCAGCCTTCGTTATTACTTAAACTGAAGAACAAGATTTTATGGCGCATCAACCAGCAATACTAGAGAAAATACACAATTTTTATTTGAAAACAAGCAAAATAATACTGTCAAGTGACTTTAGTCCACACCGTTCAATTACTTGGCACAGTCTTCATACTGGATAGTAAATGAAAATTTAAAAAGTGAACTTAAACTTTCACAGTACTGCCTACCTTATCAGGTGTTTCTTTAGAAACTCCCCGCCTAACCCAACCCACACAAGTTATCTGACAACTCATATTTAAAAGCGACACTGTCGGAACGAGAACAGCTTCATAAGAACGTCAGGGTTTCAAGGAAAACGCTAAAATCGCGGTACAAAAGCTTAACTCGATGAGTAGGTGCTGGTAGCACAGCTATGTCTCATGTAAACAGCATGTGGCGTGTGGGTCCTTCGTTTGCGAATCATCGTTTGATGACGTCGAGTAGGTGGCTATACATCAGCCTAAGTGTGGTGTTTTAATCTTAAAGCAATAAAGAAAACTGACCGCTGGTTTTTGTTAATCAGTCGACGGTTGTATTAAAATGCATAAAAGTATTTAGATTATGAAAGTTTTATATTCTGAACTCAGGAAGCCGTTTCATTGAGCAATGTTTCATTTAGTTGTTTCCCTAACTACTGATACATATAACTTCTTCGGTGCTAAGTCTAATTACCATTTATAAATAATTCAAATTAATTGACACCCGTAATACGACTACTCACAGGAATATGGTGCTTTTACACTTTTTGTTCAGCAGTTCATGTCACCATCCGAATTATCCCCAACAGCAGAAATTCCTATTAAATTAAAATAGTTTTTTTTTGGCACAAATCAGAAGACCATCCATTTTTTTAATCCAAATATTTCTGACGCCGATTCCTTAAGCAGTACAATCTGTCTGCCAAAGACAACTTAACAAAAGTGCCAGGCCCACACTGTTTAAAACATTTCATATATTTTTTCACAAGGTTATACATAGTGAATACAAAATCATTACATTTCACAGTAACCGTACAAACTCTAAGTAATACATATATTTTTTAAGCAAATTTAATCATTTGTTGTATATGCATTTACAAGCTCTTGCACAATACAAGTGGCTAATTCACAGAATATTAGTGTTGTGACATACAGTGGTCATATGTTACACAGGCATGCTAGGAGTCATTTTAAAGTGGATTTTCATAGTGGCATAAAACACTCTTTTCCCATTAATCTTTGATAAGTGGTTAGCCAGCATAGGGTCATGTTGAGTCTGGATCTAATTAGGCACAAGTAGTAGCTAGGAGAGCCTTGGATGGGGTGCTGGTCCTTCATTGTCTATGTACTCTGGACAATTAGGGGAGGGCAACCACTGGCAAGAGAAGGAAGAATCAGAAACGCAGTGACAGAGGATCATAAGCAGTTCTCCAGTTTTTGTGTGGGCGAACGGCATCTGAAAGTCTTAGCAAAATAAATGCTTGTTCATTTCACTAGGATGTTATCAGAATTTTCTGAGGTTATCTGAAAAAAAAAAGAAAATGACTCAACACTAGACACGAAACCTGATTTTATGAAGAGGCATTTTGTTTGAGAGAAACAAAGAATAGGATGACATATATAATAATTAATGATAATAGATACTTTATTGAAATAGTTTTTTATGCCTCCCTCAACTTGCTCTTGAAGAGTTGGGGATTTAGGGACCTGCATAGGCACTGAGGTTGGGTTTGAACTGGTGATCTGCTGATTACAAGCACACAGGCTTAGCCTACTGTTGTACAAGGTTTAAAAATCGGTTGGTTCGGTCCAGCCTGGCCACAAAGTGATTGTAATGAAAGTATCCACAATATCCATCCATCCATCCATCCATCCATTTTCCAAACTGCTTATCCTTACTGGGTCACAGGGGGTCCGGAAGCAATGGGCACAAGGCAGGGAACAACCCAGGATGGGGGGCCAGCCCATCGCAGGGCACACTCACACACCAT
>JAODJX010000001.1:7199392-7212938 GCA_026776945.1 Isichthys henryi | reverse complement strand
GACATGGGGAGAACATGCAAACTCCACACACATGTGACCCAGGCAGGGATTCGAACCCGGGTCCCAGAGGTGTGAGGTAACAGTGCTAACCACTGCACCACCATGCCGCCCTGTATCCACAATATATGAGTATTAAATATACTTTACCAATATAGTAAATGAGTTCAATAATAATGACATAAATCCTTCGGCACGCATGACACATATGTATATTTTTACATTAATTCGTATGTGATTTAGTGCTTCACACAGGACGATGTAGCGCAGCAATGATTACTGCAACTTTTTCAAAGGGTAAAATAATGGCCATAGAGTTACTCCCTTTGCTTCTGGTGTCTGTCTTTTGTTTTGTTGGCTGGTTATGTCAACCAACTGGTTCCAGGAGACAGCCCAGGTAAAACATGCCCGTAAAGGGTGTACAACCATACAAGACAGAACATGACTTGGCTGGGCGGTGCCTCTTCTTCTCATACGTACATTTTGTGACTTGCTCGCCATTAAACCATATTATCTAAAAGATTACGACTTCGCCTGCAGTTACGTTGCTTTTTCTTGAGGCCTCTTGGTAAAGCCGTCCCACACAGCACACCTACTGAGTCTCCGTCCCATACACATAACACACGCACAGGCCATGCAAATACTTTTCCCTCTCATGCAAATAGGGATGGATTAACTTATCTGTCATGCCTAGGCTGACATCAGCATGGACACTCAAGAGTTACTGATACAACTAACCCAGGAGTCTCAAACTGAATCAACCCAGTGGCTAGTGGCTAGCAACCTCTTCTCGCAATGGGCCACTTGGCTACTTATTCACTTGAAAGAGAAATGAGAGAGAATTAATTCGCTAATCAGTGTGTAGAGTACCTGCCGTAAAGCTTGCTTAGCTGACTGATGCCAGATTGAATATGTTTAACTTATCCATTTTCCTAAGGCGAGTGGGGGCCTGATGCCACAGCCTAGGATAAGCCCGTGCATTAATGTGTTCCTGTATGCAAACATTCTATATATAAATACAATTCCACCAAACACACAGGTTACAAAAACCTCCCCAAACCCGCAAGACACCCCCTTCCTAAAAAGCCCTCCCATACATGTAAGCAAAGAACCACGGACACTCATGTGACTTGAATCTCCTCAGAAGGTTCACATGTCAAAGTCGAGGTCTAATTCCGAGCTCTGATCCATGTTCTTAATGAGGTTGTCAGTGACTGGTTTCAAGCGTCTGGACACCATGCTCAGGTTGACCTCGTGCAGGATCATCTGCCTCAGATACTTCTCCCTCTTGATCTGTTCCTTCACTATTTTTGGCACGTCTGGGATCACGTAGGCCAGGATGAACTTCGTCATGTAGACAACATGCTGGAAAACAGCAGCATAAGTACAGTGTGACAACTCATCCAGTCTGACTGCGCCACCTACTACTCAGCATATATACCAAACCACATTGCGATGATGGACTTCACATCTACTCATGGGCGTCAGAGGGGCATGGATACCCTGACAGATTCAAAGGGCCCAGTACTTTGAAGGGGCCCTTGAATATGTAAAATGATAAAATTATACAATGTAAGGCGGGCAGTGGACCCCAAGGTGACAGAATGTCTAGTTTCTCCCCTGCATCTACTGCATTAACCGGAGTTCTTACCTCTACTACTATAATGAAGCCAAGCTTGGCTGCTATCACGTGCCAGTAGAAAATGTTGTACTCGTATTGTCTTGGGTGTCCAGGTGGGTACCGAAAGTCTCGATACCTGCGGCATGAATGAAGTCACTGGTTATCGCACTGAACTTGCAACAGTGCAAGATCCTGGATCTTGTGTTATTTTAGCTGTATTCCGTCACTCTTCTGTAACTACTTATGCAGTGTAGGGTCTCTGAGAGCCTGAAGTCTATCTCAAGAAGCAGAGGGATGCCAGTCTATCACAGGGCACACACTCATGCACAGTGAACTAGACATGTCAGTTCACCTAACAACATATTTATGAACTTGCGGAAAAATCCCATGGAAACACAAGGAAAATGTTTAAACCCAACATACAGATCTTGGGAAGGGAAATTAAACCAACAATCCTAGAGGTAGGAGGCTATAGTCTTGCCCACTGCATCACTGGTATATTGTACCAACTAGATTCAGGGTCAGATTGAGTTTTATGATGCCCTATCAAAATAAGCCTTTCTGGTAAATATACAGATATACTTCTGCTAGGGACGAGTACCTGCATGTTGTAATGTTATTAAACCAGTAGGGAAGCTCATTCGGTCGGCTTATGTTGGAGAAGTCTGCGATGCTGAAGACGGAGAGGCTGCTGTTGATGTAGCCCTCCATGGTGGGCTCCGCATGATCCCCATACGGAAAGACTGAGAACGACCAGTAGTACACCAGTCGAGGGATCATGTCGGACGTGAAGGCGATTATCATTACCTAGGAGCAGCGAGACAATGTGTAAGTAGAATGTTTTCATAGAGAACAAGATGAAAAGCTACAGCCGCTTTCTGTTTCAGTTTCATCAGGATGGGGGGGCTGTCCTCTTCCCCCACCCATTTGCTTTGAGGGACTTTAGCTGTAATAAACATTATTCAGTCACTTTTCTGTGATTGCCAGCAAAAGCAGACTGGCAGTCAGGCTTGTATTTGGTAGCATGACTCGGGTGATTGCAGATCCTAATTTTACGTACATTGGTGACCACTGCCAAGATGGTGATACCCTGCAGGATGGGTTGCCAGGTACCAATGTCCTGCGCTTTCTCGGGCACCATGCGCCGGAACTGTGTGATGAACTTCCAAGCGTCCACCCGGATTTCAGAAATGTTGTTCAGAAATGCCAGGAGAGGAGCCAGAGGGAAGGAGGCCACGAAGAGTGTCACGAAGCCAAACTGGATCACTGCAAACAGGAATCCATACTGTCACAAAGCATAACTGGATCACAGCAAACAAGAACCTACACTGTCACAATGCCAAACTGGATCACTGCCAATAGGTGTCAATACTGCCATGAAGACAAACTGGATCACTGCAAATGCGAATCCACCCTGTTACAAAGCCAGACTGGATCACTGCAATCAGAAGCCCGCACTGTCACACAGCCACACTAGATCACTGCAAATGAGAGCACACATTGTCAAAAAGCTAAACCAAATCACTGCAAAACAGGAATCCACACTGTCATGGAAATAAACTGGATCACTGAGATCAAAAGCCCACACTGTCACACAGCCATACTGGATCACAGCAAACAGGAGCTCATACTATCATAAAGCCGAACTGGATCATTACAAATAGTAGTGATGCTACAAAAACAGATATTTTTGGTACCAAATCGATACTAAAGCTCAGAGAACATAACAAAACCAGTTTTTCCCTAGTATCAGTGATACAGAGTCAAAGGTTGGCACCTGTCACACTGAATCACTGCAAACAGGAGCAGACATTGTCACAAAGCTGAACCACATCACTGCAAAAGGAGTCCACACTGCCATATAGCCAAAATGGATCACTGTGATCTAGTCTCCTATCTCAGCCTTACCCATCTCCAGATATTCATAAAACAGGCCCAAAGTGCCCTGCGGCTGCAGCTGGTAGTCCTGCTCCCAGCGAGGAAGCACCATTTCAGAGCGCACTTTCATGCAGTAGCGAGACATCAAGTTTTTCACCCATCTGAGGAGGACAGGAAGGCCATCGTGAGGGCATGTGTGTCACTCTTGACAATGAGCTGGTCAATCATTGAGTCACCATTGTTCTAGTCCATTGCGCAAACGACAAGGTCATGTGATCGACGAGCTCACCAGGGAGGACACTTACGGCAAGAGCACCTCCTGTATTTGGCTCCAGATGGCTTTGCCACCCATGATAATTGTTAGCTGAGTCGTCAGTTCAATCAAACAGCCGCCGGGGTCACACTTGGAGCAAGGAGAAGGGAAGAGTGTCACTCTGCTTTGGAAAGAATACTCATAATATAGCCATGTGGCATGTGGTTTAGAGGCAAAAAGTTATTAAGCCTGATCTCAGGTGCCAGCTCAGAATACCTGGAAATGTATGAGATGAGCACCTGTGGTGGGATTGTTTAGATGTGTCTCTTGCTTGACTCACCTCCTCGTTGCGATACTTGCCCAGCCAGTAGACAGGAGCCCCAGGGTATCCTACTATTTTGCCCTTGAAGAAGGCAATGTAGAAGCATGAAGAGTAGTAGTTCACAAACTGGAAGAGGAACATCTTCAGGGTTAAGCTGTTCTCGTAGTCAGTCTTGGTTCTTGGCAACTCTTGGGATTTTATTAGAGAGAGGAGAATGACAAGGTGCAAATGTATTTCTTAATGTCTGACATTAAAGACAATATTTTAAGAATCCAAGTACACAGTGACATTGCTGCTTAGGGCACTTAAGGAAAGCTGGCTCTTTGAATCCCCTTATTAAAGAATCGGTTTATCTGTATGAATTTCACCACTGGGAACCTCACCAAAATCTGTGATCCAAATGGCAACTTTCTCGTACAGGATGTTGAGGACCATGATGATCACAAAGTTGATGATGGAGGCTGTGACTGAGGTTGCCATCTGAGCGGTCAAATAGCCCTTAATCGGCTCCAGTTCCTTCAAGTCTATCTTCAGGTTGGCAGAGAAGGTAAAGAATACCGCCAGCCGGTACACTATGATGGCGACCACGGAGGCAATTATCAGCATGATCTACAGAACAGGAGACCTTGTTTACATTCACAATGGCACATGCAAATAAAGACACAAAATGTAAGAGATCATTCCTTACCCAGAATAAAACCGTCCCAAATCCACAAGTCACTCGCATACACTTTCCACATCTAGTGAAGGGTATCTTCTCATTGGCCTAAAATGAAACATCACCAGTTTTAACAGGCTCTGTATTTTACGCTGGAAAAAATAGTAGCATGCATCTATGTAATCAAGCATAACTGCAGATTATATAATGCAGTATTTCAGCAAGTTGTTTCTATCTAGGACATGTTGCTCCTACCATGGTGATGGGATTAGTCCGCTCATAGACGCACTTGGCCTCATACTCGGCCCGAGGCTGTTCCTCTTGCGTCAGGAACTCCACAGTATCCCACTCATACTCCAGCCTGGCCTGATACCGCTTCCAGAATTCCAGGAACAGCGTGACTTAGGGGACAAAGCCAGGAGATGTTGTGTCACTCAGTTCAGTCAAAAAAAATACCTATAGATCTGGTCTCGATCATTCAGTCAAAGGTTTGCATTTGACACCATTGCCTCAATTGCAGTTTTGGTCCATCACTGTAAAATGTATAACCAGCACATACCAAGGCTTTGTGCACTAATATCTATCTGGAACCACTCACCCCAGACTGCCATAAAAATCGCAAACACCAGTGTCCCAAAATTGTCGAATATGCACAATTTCTGTGGGGAGAAAAAAATGGCCCATCAAATGCAAATTCCATAGTTCAATATCATTTCTGAGAAAATATTTTTCTGTATTTACATTTAAGTATTGTTATATTGGTGTAATATATTTCTGTTATTTTTCATTGTGGTAAACAAAGATCTTTTAAAGCACTAAAGATCGCATTACTGCATGCCATCTAGACCCTTATCTTCTGCCGTATGGAGATCACCTTGGATGATTCGCAGGTGTTGTTAAGTCTCCAGTAGGTGCATTCTTTATCGCACTGCGGACACATCACAATGTTTCCTCCAATCTCCGGGTCACACACCTCCTTGCTATGCAACACACAACACAATGATTACATAACTACCTCTGCTGTCCAACACAACAAAAAATGCAGACCTGACATCAATAATCAATAAGGCATACGCACCCTACCTCCAGGTGCTGGTATCCTGAGTGCGGTAGCCATAGATAAAGCAGCAAACCCCCACTACTGCAGCTATTGCCAGCATGTATGTGTAGAAGCCCAACCAGGCGAAGTAAATGCCAATCTTCTCTCCGTAGTACTTCCTGTACCAAACAAATCATAGTAATTATGTCATCTCCTGAATAACATTCCATTAAGCTCCTGGTATATTGTACCTCTTATTTATGATTGAAGCTTAGGTGAGATCTGTCCAAATGGCATGTGAGACCTGCCTCGTAGAGGCATAAACATGAGCTCAACATTGCTATGCAACTCCAACAAGTGTTTCACAAACTACCATATATCCATCTTATAACCAGTAATCCAGTATTGGGTCATGGGGGAGGAGGGCTGGCCTCAGAGGCAGCTTAAGGTACAAGGAAAGGGAAAACCCTGAGCAACACGACTGCAGGAGGACGCATGTTACGGGGATGGCAATTTGCGTGACTGCATGTCTTTGGACTATGAGAGGAAACCAGCGGAAATCCATGCAACATGGAGCAGGTGTGAAGATCTTACACATGAACCAACCCTAGATATATGAAGAGAGACCACATGAAGCAACTTTAGAGGTATGAAGAGAGACCACATGAACCAACCCTAGATGTATGAAGAGAGACCACATAAAGCAACCCTAGAGGTATGAAGAGAGACCACATAGACCAACCCTAGTGGTATGAAGAGAGACCACATGGACCAACCCTAGAGGTAAGAAGAGAGACCACATGGACTAACCCAAGAGGTATGAAGAGAGACCACCACCTACTTCCTCCTGTGCCAATGATCAATTCATTCAAACAACTTGTTAATTATCAATATCTGTAAGGTCAAAAATATTAATTGTAAACCTTTAAGGGAATAAAGTAATGAGATATTTCATGTACACTAAACCGTCAAATATAGAGGCCACATTCTGACCATGTTTTAACCAGAAGAACTTTGTAAATCAAATTATTGAATCCATGGGTAAATCATGTTTTTTTAGCTCTTGAATGACCAACGCAAAGAAGGTTCACTACCTGATAAGGTCCAAGGGTTGCGTCTTGTAAATGCTCTTGGGGTGAGCCCACTCATTGTACAGCAGAAACCTCTCACTGGGGCACTGGCCATCATAAGACCTCACGTTGAACCTACACTGCAGATCAAACATCAGATACATACAGTCAGCATACTTCAAAGAGTGATACAAATGTGCTAGATCCAACACATCAAAGCTGGGTAAACTGCACATCAGCTTGGAATATTACCTGCTTTTATAAAATGTTGGTTTACGAATGGATTGTGAAGCAGATTTGGTATAAAATTGATCAGTGATTAGTTGAATGTCACTTTTGAAGGATTTTTAAATTATACGAATGTGTTATTTCTTTTAAGCATCCAAATGTATAATTATCTGCTCAGATTCACCTCCAGCAATAGCTGCAGTTCAGTGGTTCCCAAATACCCCCACGACAACATCCAGACATTCCATATTTTTATTCCCTTGCAAAACCAGATAATCTCATTAAACTAATCAACTAATCTTCAAACCCATAATTTGTTGACTTGGGTGCGCTTGAGATACATTGTACCAGAGTACGCAAGACTATGTGTCCTACACACCAACAACAAAGTCACTCACGTCATGTAGAGGGTAGGCGGCTTTGTAGACTCCTCTGTCCAGCAGCTTGCTAATCCCAAACTTCCTGATTTCACCCCTCACTTCAAAAGGGGCTCGACACAGGATGTAACTGGCCTGGGATAACATGAGATAACCAAGACCTGCATCGGCCATCAGTACCAAACTTCCAAGCAGGACAATATCTGCAGTACATGCAGTGATCACAGAAAGTTTTGGGATGCTTCTGCCATAATGTTGTAAATTTACTGATGTCATAACAAAATTCCATTGACAAGCAATGATTAACGTATCTGCGCATATCGTCCACACAGACATTTTCTTTTTATTGAGTGTCATAATTTTTTGACTGACTCAGTTCTGTTCTCGCCCTTTTGCTATTAATTGCAATTGTAGTCATTGACTCCCAAAGGGACACTAAACACAAATATTTGGCGTTTTTATGTTGTTATGCAAAGGTGTGACTAAAAAGCCCCAAATAACACTGAACGACAATGAACTTCTTAACTCAGAACAGCTGTTTGAAAACTACAATTTGGGTTTCAATGAATTAGTATTCGAAATTAATGTTTTACTTTAAAACTTTCAGTTTTTTCTAATGTGAGGTATATAGTAAACTAATGAAGTTTTGTTATAAAACCAATATATTTGCAATATTTTTACTGAATTAAGTAAATGTCCCAAGACTTTCTGTGAGCACTGTAGCTGGTTTTTTAAAATTGTACTTATTTATATGAGGAAATGCTTAGTCCTTGAGGGCTCTGCACACATACGGTAGAGTAGATACCAATTAAGTCTTCAACTCATTTTACAAGTAGGAGATGACAGTCTAACAAGCTCATGCTGGCTTCTTGGAGAATGGGATACACAATAAATGTCTAAGATGGTGAGAGTAAATGTATAAGATAGTCAGAGTAAATATATAAGATCGTCAGAGTAAATGTATAAGATGGGGAGAGTAAATGTCTAAGATGGTCAGAGTAAATGTCTAAGATGGTGAGAGTAAATGTATAAGATAGTTAGAGTAAATATATAAGATCGTCAGAGTAAATGTATAAGATGGGGAGAGTAAATGTCTAAGATGGTCAGAGTAAACATCTATCATGATCTCACCATCCTGCTTCTCATAGCAGGTGTGAAGAACAACTCCCGGTCCTTGATGAAGAAATGATCTATTCTGTCTTTCGTAAATGGGGCAGTGAAGTACTCGATCTCAGCCGGTATGAGGTTCTCGTTGGGACGGAAGAACTTGGTGATGCAGCTGAAGCGTGACGTCTTAGTTGTGAGGTCATTGGGCAGGATGGGCAGATTGATGTGGAGAACCTCAGCGTAGGTGCAGAGCACGTCCCAGGGCAGGTGGACCTTCACAAATACCAGCTTCTCATCCAGTACCTGGGTGGCAGACACAGGAGCAGAATCTCAGATACCCTCTGTAAGATGGGCAGCCATAGATCTTGTGTGTAACAGGCTCAGGGAGGCTTGATGCTCATCCTTTTTAGCAGTTGGCACACGGTGTGCGTGAGGGCTCAGCGCCTCACACCTTGATGGTTGTGAGTTCGAATCCTGCCCCTGGCTCTATGTCTGCAGGTTCACCCGTGTGTGTCCCTGCAAAGAGCTGGGGTCTCTTCCCTTTTGCTTCATGGGACCTAAACTAGGTGTTGGCATGAATATGAGATTCAGATGAAGATCAGCCTTTACTCACCGACCGCGTCGCTTCTAGTTCCAGTCCCATCGATATCAGGGCTGCTTCAAAGTACTCTCTCCGTCTCTGTGGGAAGAGCAGTGCCATCACTCTGGGCACTAACTGACCATTTACAAGGCAAACTGCAATCTTATTTGTATGCGGTACTGTGGGCTCCCCTGTTGTCCACATCACCGTGGCCAGGCTGTAGAATTTAAATTCTTCTCTATGACCAGTGGCTGCTTTTTTTACTGTTATGTCCCTATTCAGGCCACACAAGAACGCAACAAAGAGGTTGTTTCTCCAGTTTCCTAGCCTAAAGTTACATGACAAACCACAAAGGTCTCAGCCAGCTCTGCCTGGACATCTTATTCTGAATAGGTAGGTAGGTGAAGTGATTAGTCACTGCAGACACACCACAGCACACAGGGCACAACAATGAAGCATGTTCTCTGCATTTAACCCATATGCAACATAGCAGGAGGCAGATAATTCATCACACGGGGGGCAGTACTTAGGGGCAGTACTTAGGGGCAGTACTTTGCTCAGGGTACCTCAGTGGTGCTTTGCTGCTCCGGCATTCAAACCAGCAACCTTTCGGTTACAAATGCACATCCCTAGCCATCAGGCCACCACTGCCAAAAAGTCATAAAGGTTACTGCGTCAGCATACAGCCAATGACTGACTTACTTAAGTCTCATCAGAGTTTTACCCTGGGCTCCATTGAGCAGGCAGGTTTTACAAAACATGGTAAAATTGGCCCTACACAATTCTACTGGATATGCAGCTGGAAGATTAACAGCAGGTGGAAAGGTAAAGCATGCATAAATTAATACACAAATTCAGTCATCTGTTTTAACAAAGATTTGCTGTGTTTAATTACATGAGCGCCGTGCACTCTACACCCTGAGCACGTGTCTGATTTTACCAGACAAACAATAGACCAGTGTGGTTGCCCTTGTTCTCATTCAGCACTGCAGCAGAAAGATGGGCAGGATTAGATTTACAGTATATTGTGGCCCTGGGCAACCGCACCTAAATTGACCCCTAGTCCACACCTTTTTCGTGTTTCCTTTTTGAATTTGTTGACGTACGTCCATCTTGATTCGGGCAAGCTAACTGGCATACAAACTAACTAGCAACACACTCATTTTCGCTACATGTGACATCATGTCAGGAGGAAAAAGAGCTGGTTGGTGTCTCATGAAATCCAGAAATGCATCTAAGACAGGGAAAACGTTAGACAGGCTTTTCAGCGAGTGCCATATTCAAAGAACAGTACCCAATCTAACTCAATATATTAGGTATTAAATCATATTAAGTATTAAATAGGTAATATATATAATTATTTAATCGTATTAACTTATCAAAAGTCATTCATGAAAAGACATTCATGAATAGGACCTCGGGGAGGGAGGCTTACAGGGGGGGCCGCCCTGCTGGTTGCCCTCCATTAACACGGTGCCACTGCCCAAATGCCCATGTGGTTAATCTGGGCCAGAAGATGGGTTTCCAAGGCCCATTTCCTTATGGGTTGAGGCCCATTTACTTATAGGTTGAGGTCCATTTCCTTATAGGTCGAGACCCATTTTCTTATGGGTCAAGGCCCATTTCTGACACGGCAGCACATACACACCTGGCTAACTAGCATCAATCTTTGAACCAGAAATGCAAATGTCAATGCTTTGCATTTATCTTTGTCCCTGCCATGTTTTGCATTAAAATGACCTAATTTTCTCTGATACGTTTTCATAGAATGACTGTTACTGCGGGTACCTACATATATTGTTGATACACTCAACTCAGTGACCTTGAAAAACCTCTTGGTCACCTTGTCTTGCTTATACGTTGCGTTTACTCTTGTTGCAAGAAGTCTTGTGACATGTTTTTCTTGTCCACTGATGGCTTCTGGCCCTTTGTTGGGCAACTGGGGGTGAGCTGCACCTTAATCTCCGCGGAAACTCATTTCACGGTCGCCTACATAAGCCCCGTCTTGGGCAACACACGCACCTATGGCTGATTGTGTTTCTATCCACCTGCATGAGTCATGAGCTGCGCGTATCTGCTCACTGCATGAAAGGTGCTCATTCATAGTCCACTGCAGTTGCCGTAGCGATCCACGCCACTTCCTGTTACCTTCAAAGTTTCACATATAGAAATATTCCCTTCCTCTTTACAGGTACATGCAGCTTCTAAGTTTCAGATCATGAACACAAAACGGATAACTAAATACTGCGATTATATACACTAGTGGCCAAAAAGTCTGGAAACACTTCCAACTCTTTGAGATTGCAGAACTTTATTCCAGTTACTCCAGTTACCTATTTAATCATCCAGTTGTATGACAGTTGTAAACATTATCTCGTTGACATAACTGCCAATACCGAGTAGTAATTTTTAAAGCATAATGCTGTTTCTGCAATTTCGCCCACTGCAGTGGCGAGGTTTCTCTGATCAAAGGTAGACCCAAATGAGGGACTCCTTTCACGTTCCTATTACCAAGCACCATGTAAAAATGTATCTTACCTCACATCACATACTAAGTAGCATAATAGGCTATGCTTACTGAACAAACAGATTAACTTAGCAGGTCAGCTTACTCTGGTAATGTACCTACTCCACCTGATGGGGTTTCATATCCTTATTCTAAATCTGTACTTCATAATGTTACTCTCATGCTGTGTGATCACAGTTCTTACCTTTCGCCTTTGAAAAACGTGCCTCTTCTCAAACTCTTTCTTGTCCTCGTCCTCATACACCAGCACGAAATCGATCCGCCTCTTTCCATCGTTGAAGAACAAGGAATCGGGCTTGTTGTTAAACTCCGTCTGGGGGTAAGAATGTGGGATGGAAGGTGTCCTCAACCGCTCAAGATCCTGCTGCTCTTTCATAATTCAGTACACCATGAACTGAGTTTTGGGTTCGGAAAAGGTCCAATTTGCCTTGATTAATGAGTGAACTGGCACAGTGCAGGAACTATGATTGATGAGCCACAAAATGAAGACCCACTTTTCCTCCAGTGACAAGTCATGTTAATAACTTCCAGTTTGCTGTCTCTCATTACATAATGATGTAACCCAACCATCTTCCAGTACTGCCTTGCTCTTCCATAACTGAGTTATAAATTAAAAAAGAAAACATTTCTGTACTAAGAGCTCATCTGTGTCTGATTTCTCAAAATATGATTCTTGTGGCAGTGTCTTTGAGTTGTACGACATTATGCACAACTTGTACATTACTTTGAAGCTAACAGTACTGTCGGTTTACTTATTCTTCATGTTATGGCGTGAGTTTCCTCTGAGCATTCAGTCCAACACATGTATGCCTCTGAATTTCCCTTACTGTGTGAGTGCTTGCCTTGTGATGGACTGCTATCCTGTCCAAGGTGTGACCTGCCTTGTCACCTTAATATGTGAATGTGTGTGACTAACCTTGAACGAACAAAGTGTCGACTCACTAAATGAAGCCTGTAGTCAGGAAGGGGGTTAGGGGCCGGGCTGTGCCCCACAATTATGCTATAGGTGAGACAGCTGCGAGAAGCACGACCCAATCCCACTTACAGACTCCGAAAGAACGGCTTTGCGGGGGGTTAGAACTGGCTCCAGGCTCATGGTGACCATGGTATGTAGGTATGGAGGGTGGGGGACACGTGAATAATGGTATCATGGTCCAGGGGTGGTGCAGTCACCAGACAATGAGTCCTATAACATGCTGGCGTGGTACCAGTCTGTGATGGGGCATGCATATTACGATTTATAAACTCCCTGCATCGCCCCCCCCTGACGCGGGGGGGGGGGGGGGGGGAGCGTATGTCAGGCCAGGGCTTAGAATTTTTCCCTTCTTCCATTAATTTCGTAATGGATCTTTCAGTTACTCAAATCTAGTGAATAACTGGTGAAGGTGCCAGTTGTTGCCATGGCAAGTGTCAAGTAATAATTATGTGTGGCAATCAGTAATGATGTGGGTTTGGCTATCAGTGATGATGTGGGTGTGGCTATCAGTGATGATGTGGGTGTGGCTATCAGTGATAATGTGGGTGTGGCTATCAGTGATGATGTGGGTGTGGCTATCAGTGATGATGTGGGGATGGCTTTCTGTACCCACTCACCATCTCTGCTCTGGGCATGGCGTCCCCTTCCTCCACAGCTGTGAAGGTAGGCAGGAACTCTTCACAGTACACTGTAAAATGTTCACTGCATCAGCATCTACTTTCGGAATAGTTAGCAACACACTCTGTTCATTGGCTCTTTCTGGGTCTTACCTTAAACCAGTGGTTCTCAAACTTGGTCCTCGGGCCCCACTGCCCTGCTTGTTTTCCAGCTATCCATGCCCTACACACTGCTGATTACCTGGATCAGGTGTGTTCAGTCAATCAGAAGCTGAAAGACAGCTGGGACTTGTGTG
>JAODJX010000001.1:7181501-7195472 GCA_026776945.1 Isichthys henryi | reverse complement strand
ATGTTCTATTCTGAATAAAATATTAGAAGTTGGCACCTCCACATCATTGCATTCAGTTTTTATTCACGATTTGTATAATGTCCCAACTTTTTTGAAATCCGGTTTGTATAAGAAATATCTTCACCGTAACTTTACGCCCATGAACGTGGATAGTAAAGTGTGTGTATGTATGTACGTGTGTGTGTGTGTGTGTCTATATATATATATATATAGACCCACACGCAGCAGATCATTGCAGTACGCTATGAAAACCAACAGATGTCAGTATACACGTTACACATAAAATTGGTGCCAAATATGGCTGTCACTGAACTACATTCTGTGAATTACAATGGTGGCAAAGTCCACACACACAAAAAACAAATTTAAACAAGGCTTTGGTCATTTTGGCAATTCATTTCATGTACATGTCTAATATACACATATCTTTGCAGCATACATTGTGGATGCAGATTATAAAGAACCTCCATTCTCCCCCAGCAGTAGGAACCAGACCATCTCCCAGTTTGCTTGCTTAACTTCCAAAGACCATCAGTCAACAGAAAACCACGGAAAAGCCCAACTTCAGAGACAACAGTAAGAACTTTAATGGGCACAATTTTAGAAATTTTATTTTCCAAGATCAGGAATACTGCAGGCATTCATGAGTATGAAAATATCCACACATAAAAAGAATTACAGGAATTTCAAAGTGCTTTCGAAAGACAAAAACACACAGAGAAAAGGACAGTGAGGTCAGTGTTTAACCAGAAACCTTAATTACACAAATAGAGGGTTGAACGGCCATTCAAAAAATCAAGTAAATTTTACTCTATAAATAAAATCTTAATTCATATACTCAACAATATTAAAGAATCCACATATCAGTTGTTTATACTCAGCTTTATTTATGGTAATACTCCTTTATACGTGAAAAAAATAAAGGACCATGATTGTTTGAGCTGAAATTCCAGGTGCAAAAAAGGCAAATAAAAGGCCGGTACAATTATATTAAAACTTCATCGTACAGTTTTTGTTCAATATTAAGGCACAAAATATCCACTCCAGGTTCATGGAATACGGTTTTAAAATGCCAAAACTTAAAATAAACTGTCATCTGTCATGCTGAGAGCAGGATCAAATAGCATTCTTTAAATTTCATTAAGTCCATATGTCGCATCGATGTAAAAATTAACAGCTGCATGATTCCTGCTTCGCACAGATGTACTGAGCAAAAAGCATGACGTAATAAAAAGCCTCAGTACCAGGGCTAACACTCAATGCCCGTGTGTCAACACACAAGCAGCCAACAAATATAATCTCTATTTGCTTATTTCTCAGTAGTTTGCAACATTAACCGTACTCAATGCAGAAATCCATTCTCTAACGTTAACCAGCTTTGGCGAGAAGGTACAAGTCTCTTACAAAAGAACCAGATCGAAGACTTCAGCAAGATTAGCATAATGCTAACCCAGGTCGTCGGGAACACATTGAAAATACATGGAGACACACTTGACACAAAACAGAGCTTAGTTGCTGAACTTCTGTGTGTGAAAGGTGACATAAAACAAATGAAACCTCGTTTTATAATTAAAAAGAAAAAAGGACGTCCTGTCCAGCATACCAAAGCAGCAAGTTACTGACATTGTTGGACGAACCTCTTCAGGTCCATGTCAAACAAATGGTACTGCACTGTGAAACAAAGTAACATTCTAACCAGGAAAACAAAATTCAAAAGACCTATATGACATAAAAAAAAAATAAATAAAAAAATTGGCTGCACGCCACATGAGGGCGCCAGATGAATTCTTAAGTGCTTGATGAATCCCACAGCACCTGGCAGCATCCTCCGTCTCAGCATAATTCCTGTGTCCTTTTACAATTCATCACAAAGTAAAGGTCCTCTTTTTTGTTCCTAGGCTCAGGTCCTCTCCTGGAGACCGACCCAGCCCTGTTGGAAGGAAGCAGCACTTTTTTGGTGGAGGGAAGGGCTGTAACCAAAGAAACGTGGTTTATGTGCAGGTCCTGAGGCCTGTTTTGATTAGCCTGGGCTTGCTTTGGCCCGGCCTTGTCTACGGGTGCGGCCATCCTCTTCACAGCAGACACTGTGCAGTGGGTGACATCTGGGACCAGCCCAGACGTGACGAGTAAAGCGTTTTCCGGAATGGTTCTGACAGAGGGCTGGGTTTTGGTAGAGTGGCTGTAGCCTTTAGATGGAGCAGACGATTTGGGTCCCGTCTGGCTCTTAAAGGCCTGTGTCCTTGTGCTGCGCTGCACAGCCTTAGCTGCACAAGTTGGGGCACGGGCTGGGTGGGACGGTGCCTTCAGAGTGGAGGAACCTGTTTGACAAGCCCCCTGAGTGGACAGTGGGGGAGGGACCTGGCATATTCCTCTCACCAAATGGGTGTTTACACGACGCTGAGAAGTAATGGGCCTTTCAGAGAGCTTTGGGGGGACTAACTGGTGGTGCTCTGCCCGCTGCATGACCGCGGTGGCCCCTGCGGGGCACTCCCCCCGCTGCCTGACCACAGCAGCCCCTGTGGGGCGCTCTCCCCGCTGCCTAACCACGGCAGCCCCTGTGGGGCGCTCTCCCCGCTGCCTAACCACGGCGGCCCCTGGGGGGCGCTCTCCCCGCTGTCTAACCCCGGCGGCCCCTGGGGGGCGCTCTCCCCGCTGCCTAACCGCGGTTCTCATGTTCCGCTGGCCTTCCTCCACCAGTGTGAAGGGTGGGCGTCTCACGGGAGCGCCATGGGGAAGGGCCACAGTCGGCAGGCAGGGGTATTTACATGCGGGCTCTGAACTGACTGGGCTCTGCAGCTGGGATGGGACACTGCAACTTGAACCTCCAGGACTGAGTGGAGGTGCCCAGGAGGGAGATTGGGAGGGAGGGCTGGCATCACTGGAGGTTCCATTTTGGGATTGAGGAGGGGCTGGAGAGACGAGCTGCAAAGTCTTCTTAGGGGCAAAAAATTTCCTAGGCAAGACTGGGGTGCTGGCAGGACAAACTGGCACAGCCTTCTTGGATAGGATTTGGCCGGTAGCAGAAGGGGAGGGGTTTCCGGTCCTTTGTGACATGGCTTGAGTAGTGGTAGAGGATGGGGTTACAGTCCGTTTGGATAGGGTTTGGGTGGTAGCAAAGGATGGGGTTATGGTCCTCTTTGAAAAGGTCTGAGTCGTGGCAGGGGATGGGGTTATGGCCCTTTTGGAGAGGGTTTGGGTGGTAGCAAAGGATGGGGTTATGGTCCTCTTTGAAAGGGTCTGAGTCGTGGCAGGGCATGGGGTTATGGTCCTTTTGGAGAAGGTCTGAGTTGTGGCAGGGGATGGGGTTACGGCTCTTTTGGAGAGGGTTTGAGTCGTGGCAGGGCATGGGGTTATGGTCCGTTTGGAGAGGGTTTGAGTCGTGGCAGGGCATGGGGTTATGGTCCGTTTGGAGAGGGTTTGAGTCGTGGCTCTTTTGGAGAGGATTTGAGTCGTGGCAGGGCATGGGGTTACAGTTCTTTTTGACAAGGACTGAATGGTGGCAGGTTGTGGGGTTGCTGCCCTCTGGGACAGGGCTGGGGAAGCTGCAGTCACATGGGTCCCAGGCTTTGTTGACGACTCAGTGAGACTGACTGCTGTGAGAGGGTTCATACTGGGAAGCTGGGGGGTCTTGCTGGCAGGAGGGACAGCGAGGGGCACGCCCGACGGATTCTTCTGGAAAGCTTGGATCTTCTGCTCCAGTGTGGTGAACTCCAGTACTCTGAGCGGGTCGTACTTGAGCAGGAAGCCCTGCAGCGTGTCCCAGCCACCCCCTACACGCACCATCACATGCTTTCCGTGCAGCATCTGCAGGACAGAGCGAGTTAGTAATGGGACCTGGAAGTGAGTTGCCGGTCACACACAACGGGACTCACCCTGATGAACAGGATCTTGTCGCCTAGGCGATAGCGGCCCTCTGACAGGTACTCGATGGAGACCCGATTGGCGCAGTCGCACGGAGGGTCATCCGACATGTCCTGGACCTGCAGGAAGACCCACGTCCCGATTACCACGTTTGGTACAACAAAACCGAGAGCGCTTAAGTACAGAGGAAATTTTTAGCAAATATCATACATATTCCACACATGTACTATTACATCACAATTACCATGTCAGATGTTAACATCTTAGCTAAAAGTGACCTGCAATTTACCAGCAAGACCAACAGGTCTTACCCAGAAACCAGAAACGTTACCATATGAAACTCCATTCAGCGGCTTAGGACTAAGGCTGCCTTTCGGAGTGTAACCCTACACCTGGCCTTTATTGCCGAAAGTTCCCAGACATGACAGAGTTGCCATTCCCACGCCTCCTCGCAGGGGATTGTGTTTCCCAGGGAAGCCAGACGTACTTCCACACTGAGCACCGCGAGCTGAGGAAGCCAGAGGCCAAGGGCCCCCCGCAAAGCTGCCTCGCTACCCATAAACAGTACGGGGAGAGAGCTAGTGGACATCCAGCCAGCTGTGAGATAAAGCTTTAGGAGAAACATTTTTATCATCAGTATCCCTGTGTGTTTCTAAACCTGAAAATGGGTCAACCATCTAGTTCTACAGCTCAGAGTATCCTGGGTGACACCGGGTGGGCGGAGCCAGCTGGGCCGGGCAGAGCCTACCGCTCGGTACAGCCCTCCGTGCCGGCAGCACACGGTGAAGGTTTTCACCGCGGGAGCCGGATCACTCGCCAAAAGGAGCGACTCCTCCAGCTCAATCTCCTTCTCGAGCTTCACCAGGACTGGGGGCTCCACGCCGTACCTGAGCACAGAGAGTGAGCACATTGGGCCCGAGAGGGAGAGCGGGACAATGCAGCAAGAAGGAAAAAGCCACACTGGCAGCCTCGATGGCATGCGATCCGGCCAACTCACGTAGACACGATCCTGCCGATCTCCAGCAAGCAGAGGCAGACCTGCCGAGGGTCCTTATGCAGAACTGGAGGATAGACCAGCACGTAAGACCAGAGTTTGACCATGTACGATCATACGGACAGCCACACGGCAGACAACTCACTCACCCAAGCCTTCCGACTCAAACAGGTAGGTGTCCTCCACCCCGATGGCCCGACACCAGCGTAGGAAGTTGGCGGTGTTGTCTCGGGCAAAGAAAGAACCTGGTGAGGCGTCCTTCTTGCACACAAGCTTCTGCATGGGAATGTGCTGGGGAGATACACGGCTGTGAGCACATGTGTATCTCTGTGCGTGCGCATACGTATGTCAGATGCACACACACAAACACACACACGTTGCATACCTGCCACTTGTCCGAGCGGCAGCTCTCACGGATCTTGTCCTGCAGCACTGACACTAGCCGGCAGAGCCGGACACCATTGTCCAGGTCCTCCATGAAGCGCTCAGTTCTCACCTCCTCTCCTGCCGGGGCGAGGAAGCGGAAGCAGGAGGTGAGAGACTCCTCACAGGGCCCCACTGAGGCTCACCCCGGGCATCGGGAGCTGACCTACCGAGCATGCCAGAGAGCCAAAGTGCCAAATCCTCCTGCATGGGCAGCAGTGTGGCCTCATGCCTCACGAGCAGCCACTGGTCATACTGAGAAACATCGGCAAGGCCAGGGCCATAACGTGAGGTCAGAGGGGACTGAGGGTTCTGCAGCTGGGCTGTGAACTGTTCCCCAAGGCACATCTGGAGAGGGAAGGAGGAGGTGCATCAGAATGGACTGATAGACACGAAGACCCCCATGACGATTTACTGTGTCCTGGCAAAAAAAAAAAGCACGTCCGGCAGGGGGGGGGGGGTTACACTTCTCTCAGCGTTGCTGATGTGTCTTTATTTGTTAGGCTGGCATCAGAACGCAAGCGAAGACGCCCCCGCCTTGACTCATTCCCAGGAACGTGCTGCTATCCATAACCTTCACAAAACAGGAAAAGCGAGGCTGGCTGACGGCTGGCCCTGGAAATGCCAGACGGGACAGATCTGCATTCAGCCGTAACCTCAAACAGAGCCCTTCTAAATTCCACAGTCAAAGGCGCGCCTGTTGGTACTGAATGGGCTTCACAGAAAGCGGGAAACAGGACCCCACGTTCACGTCCAGCAATCTGCAGCCCAAACCAAGGCAACACGTAATATAACCATATCCTCATCTATCTGGCTCTCTTGCCTCCTTCACCTGAACTCATTTAAAATCAGCAAAAAGAAATTCAATTAAAAAGCTTAACCTACCATGCACAATGATGGCTGGTCTAACAGTGCTTGCTCACAGTGAGGAGCGCGTCCCAGCTGAGGCTGGCCACAGCATCCAGCTGGGAATGTGCCAACTGGCCCAAAATGGCCCTCTGCATCCTCACCACCGATGCAGCAACCAGTGGAGAGCGCCTCCCAAAGAGAGACCGCAACAACAAACTATAGCGCAAATTCTGGAGACACGAGAGAAAACGAAGTTGAAACATTATCTATATCCAACTATAGCGCAAATAATTTATTTGCGCTATAGTTGGATATATAAACTAAATAATTTATTTAATGATAGATATAACTAATGCTACAGGTTTCATCACCAATACAAGTACACAAGAGTTTATGCTTTCTTCATTTCAATGAAAAAAAAACATGAATGCTGCCAAGCAGACCAATCACAGTTCTTGGGGTCTGCACCGACGCAACAAGTAGTTACATTTCAGGGGAGGTGCACGTCAATGGCGTGGGGTCCATGGCTACACCGTACTTAAAGCGTCGGTTCGATGCAGGTGTATGAATCAGGCTTTACAGTCAAGGTTTTGTTTCTCTGTAAAGACCTTTCCAGCAGAACCCTGATCTAAATGGTTTCACGTAAGGTAAATAAATACATATATATACATTTAGTGAATTGTCGTTATATGCAATATATTTACACATCCATCCATTTTCCAAACCGCTTATCCTACTGGGTCGCGGGGGGTCCAGAGCCTATCCCAGAAGCAATGGGCAGGAGGCAGGAAATAACCCAAGATGGGGGCCAGCCCATCGCAGGGCACACTCACACACCATTCACTCACACATGCACTCCTATGAGCAATTTAACAAGTCCAATTAGCCTCAGCATGTTTTTGGACTGTGGGGGGAAACCGGAGTACCCGGAGGAAACCCCACGATGAAATGGGGAGACCATGCAAACTCCGCACACGTGACCCAGGCGGAGACTCCAACCTGGGTCCCAGAGGTGTGAGGCAACAGTGCTAACCACTGCACCACCATGCCACCTCCATAATTACCCATATAATGTAACACATGCAACACACACATATAATAATGCATGTGTTACATTTTGTTTTACAAAGTTAGGAAAGCTTTGTTTAAGGTAAGCCTGATGCCTTCCACATAAAGCAATGATCAGTCTCTTCCGCGGTGAGGCAAAAGTACATGTTATTAATTAAACACTGGTACTGGATTGACACTCAGCATCGGCCGATACCCAAAGCCCAGGGGTCAGTATTGGGACAGAAAAAGTGGAATCAGTGTATCCCTAGAGAAAACAGTGAGGTATAGGACCTCTGGAGATGTTCAACACAAGATTAACATCCAGGCTGTGCTGAGTGACACTTGTTAAGATGACAATAAGCGGCAATAGTACAGATAAAGCAGCGGTGATTACATACCTGAAGTCCAGCCTGAACGGCCATCACTGCAATGTGAGGAAATGCACTTCCTTCTGCAAAAGAGACGCCCGTCACTTCCAACGTTCCCACAGGTCCAGATATGAGTTTGTGTGTGTGTGTGGGGGGGGGGCACAATGTTGCAATTGTCCCTAACATGGGCCAGCACCCAAAGGAACAAGACCTTTCAGGCTCTCCCCCCCCCCCCAAAAGTCAGTGCCCGCTGCCCATTCCACCCACAAGAGAACCCAAAATACTTTACAGAGACACAAGGGCTGGGCCGCGAAATGCCAAGAAGGCAGCGAAGGACAAATGGCCACATGCAGTTGAAAGAACAATGCAGCACACAGGGTCACCCTCCAGAGGAATGCTCAGCATCCACTGGGCCCATGGGGTGGCAGAGGCAGCCACTGTACTAGAGAAGGACCCTGCTCTCAGCTGAAGGTCAAAGCACAGCGAGGAAAAGCAGTGCCACAAAGAAGTGTGTGTGCTCTGTGTCCTGCCCAGAACGGGACACTGCTGTGCCACAGAACGACCATGGCTGGAAGCTTCAGCTCAACACAGATCTGAACGTTAGGCGTCACAAAGCAGACAGGACAAACTATAAGGATACCATCTCTGACCTTCTAGATGCCAAAGCCCCTCAAAATCGCAGGAGAGAGCTGCAGGAACCTCAAATGCTTCAGATACACCAGACTGGTCCCAGCACCCTGGATGCTCACGCAATGTGGGTGTGAGGTTTATGACGTTAATACTTTCTGAATCATTGTTTATTTGTACTTTACACATAGCTTAAATTACACTACCAATTAAAAATTAATTAAAACTCACAAATTTCCCTGTTCCAGCCCATCTTAAGCTGCACACAACAATCACTTAAGAGGATCAGGTGTACGCCCAACTGCCTCAAACAGGACAGTGTCAGCCTGCAGCATGACAAGGAACATAGCTCCTATGTGTGTGTGTGTGTGTGTGTGTGTGTGTGTGTGTGTGTGCACGCTTGTGTGATTACTCCTGTTTATCACTTGTTTTCTTCGATTCTGCCCAGACACCACCCAACAAAAGATACGTCATCATTCATCACCCAACAATATCACACCTTGCCAACTTAACTCAAAACATCAGAGAAACTATAGATTTACCCAACAATCTTTAATTTGCCCAGGATATATTTCTTGAATCGGTATTGGCTTTTACTCTAATCTTTTTTCAGTTGTAACCTGGGATACTGTATTTTTTGTAATTTGCATTTTTTCTTGAGAAGTTCAGTAAATGCAGAATAGAGAAGCTCCTACCTAAAAGTAATGTTTATGGACCTACTGTAATGAAGTTTAAAATGCACTGCAGAGAGCAGCATTGGGTAAAGGGGGTTTAGAAGCCTTGGAGAACGGTAGAGTCGCCCCAAATCTTGAGCTAATCCCCAACTACAGTGGAAGCCCCTATAAACCAGAGTTAATCCAGGTTATGTAAACTTCAAAAGGCTGGGGCCCACCCAGCCTCCACTGGCCAGATCTGCTGCCTTCTCGATCAGTGCATGACACAATCATTCTGACTCCTTGTCAGCATTGGTGTCTGCTGTCTAGAGCACGCAGCAATCTGCTAACATCCACCCAACATGCCGTTACCATGCGGAGTCACCACCACGTCCCTGTCAGACCTGACTCAGCTGTACAATTCCCCATCAGGAAGATCTTGGGTAAGGAAGTCAGTGCAGGTGAAACTAGGCTTTGTTCCTATGGACAGCCTGAGAATAGCCCCCCTCCAGGTGTGAACATTCAACATCTCTCTAGGAAGCACCTGCCTTGCTTTCCCATCACACTTCTCTCCCGGGGCATAACAGGAAAACTAACCATTGTAACAATGTTCATTTGACTCTAGTAAAATTCACCCCCTTCTTGGAAATAACCAGCATTCAAATATGACAACCACACAGTGTGAATGAGTACTATGAAACAGCACTGTGTCCCACAAGGAGAAACTGGGTAAGCAGTTGGATACAGTACATTATAGAAACATACTTTAAAGGTAAACTCCACTTCAGCTCTACAATACATACAGTGGATCACAGATATATATTTCAATAAACATACCAATGTTTACAGGGTTGCCAACTCACACATCCGGCGTGACAATCACGGTTATAGACTCTCACCCAAGAAATCTTACGGCAAATGTATATCATTCAATGATAAACCCAAAATTAGCTACATCAAAGGTGTTGGGGCAGTTTGCAAACCCCACGTACTATTTACAACGCAATAAAACTCTTACATGCATGTAAATGTGTGTGCAGACTCGCCTCGAAAATCTCACTCTAGCCAGCTGACCAAAGTTGGCAACCCCGTGTTTAATTCTCGCAATGACCTGCTAGAAGAAAAGACTCGACACCAGAACCAGAGTCCAAACTCTACACATATAGAGGGGGGTTAATGAAACATTAACGGTAAGAACTGGGCGATTTTAAGATATTTTAACTACGTTACATAACTTACTAAATTCACCCAACAGATTTCAGACACGGAGACAGGTCAGACAACACCAAAAACTAACAGAATCGTGTCATTTCCCCTCTCCCCCATCGTTTTACGGACAGTGAAATCAGGCTGGTTCTTAGCAGCCCGGCTAAGCGATCTGATCCGAACCCAACCGAGCCGAGCCGAGCCGAGTCACTGACTCACGCAACGACACTCCGCAGCTCAGTCCAGCATCAAAGGACGAACTCATTCCGATACAACTGCTAATTTAATTAAGTATAATTTAAAAAGTACCTACGTCCAAAAGTCAATAGAACCCCAGCTTAATGTTTTATGAGCCCCCGTTTAATTTCCAGAACAGAAGGGGAACGCACGTCCTTAACCGGGGAAGTGACGCCGACTCCCACAGTTACTTGTTGCATTTATTCCAACAGAGAAGGAGGAAAAGCGCACGCAGTGAAATACCTGTGAGAGATTCGTACCAACACCAGCATCTGAAGTCCTGTTACCCGGAGGGAGGCACAGGCGCGGCGGAGTCTCCGGTCGTCCTCCCTAAACGGAAAGCCCGGCTGCTACGTACCGACTGGCGGTTACCGCAGTCCTCCTAGAACCACAACTCCGCCAGCGCTTCGGCACGCGCTCGCTGGCTCGGGAGCGCCGTTCGAAACAGCCAATCACATCGGCCGGAATGCCGCCTGGAGCGCGAGAGGGAGGAGCCTGGCTCAATCCCGGCAGCGAGGGGGCGTGACCAGCCAGTCGCCCCCAGTGGGATTACAGCGTGGATATTTAAATTCTTCTAACAGCTACAGCATTTTTTCCAGGCGAGCACTGAACAGTGTAGTTCAACAAACTTGCTTTGGCCGAGTCCCTTTTAATCCATTTTAAGCGCTTCAGTTATTAGTGGAGTAAGGGAACGAAAGATGGCCAACTTTACGGACTCCGCCTACTAGGCATGTTAAAAGATATTCCCGAAATGTATCTTCTGGAACTGCAAGCCCGAAGCTAATTTCAGAAAGAGTTTTAGAGGGTATATTTTAGATGTGATTCCGGGCCATCATCAAACGCACACGTAGGGACCAAAGACGAACATGCAAACTCCATGATTAACAGGAACCAAACCCATGACCTTGGATCTGTGCTGCACCAAGATTTCTCTCTGAGCTACCACTGTCATATGCTTATTGCTTATCAAAATGTATAATTCTGGTAGTATAGTCAAGGTATTTTAAAATGAGATCTCTTCTTGACTGTTGAACATCATGTTGAGTGTAGAAAGCTGAGGTGCTTGCAGGAAAACTAGCCTCCCTGACCAATTCGCCTCCATCTGGGATTAAAAATAGACAGAAACTATGAAGATCACAGGGTCCATTACAATGAAGATCGGGAATATTTACAGGAAATCTTACTATGCAGATCCGGATCTAGTACACGGACCATGCTCGACCATGCCTCTCACTGAGGACTCATTCTGCAGATATCTTGGAGCTGAAGATTAGTCCACTGTTCATGAGCCCAGTAGCTTTGGCCTGCTGGTTACACCCCATTCAGGAGTTTCGGAAACCCCGCACAAAGTCCAGAACCTACAGCTCAAATTCAGCACCAAAGCACAGTTCTCTCTGCATCAGTATGTGATCATAGTCTTATGCACTGCAGTCAGTCTTGACTGTCAGTGGATTTGAAATCACCTTGTCAAGCAACTTAGGGTGACTCTGTTGTGAAAGGCGCTGTATTAAAATGAACTGAATTGAATTCTTGTAAACATTTCTGGCATAAAATGATGGTTCTTTTTGTCATAATAAAAGACATGTTACAGCACCTGGGCCCTGGGGGGAGGAAGGGACCATGGTAATTACCCTCCATTTCTCCCCCCATGCCAAAGCAAGCAACAGTTGAGTGTGAGGTGCAGGATCTGCAAACACGATGTGGTCACAGGACAAGCTGACCATCTCTGCCAGTGCTTGCAGGGGGTTGACTGTTTACATCACACATACATGTCTGTTTATTACCTCGGAATATTAACACGGCTGGGGAGGGAGCTTAGCCTTGGACCACCACGGGTGGTGTTTTCCTGGCATTGGAGTGTGGTTCTCTCCTTTTCTTCCCGTTCATCCATGTTTTTATGACTGTATATCAGTAGCTGTTGTTACATCACATTACCGTGTCACTCTTCTTGTTGCCTCTTTGTTAAGCACTTTGGAAGGGCACTGTAAATCAAATGGAACAGGACTGAACTGAAGGCTAATCACCGGAGGTGTAGTGACTGGACAGGCAAGGCAGCCAATTGCCTGGGGCCCTAGATCTGGGAGGAGGCCCCCGTGGGTGGCCAATTATGTAGTGCTTTGCAATGTCAAATCTGCGTTATTTGTGTGTTCTGTTCTTCACAAAAGTGAAAATAAATGACTTGTGTTTATTAAATTCTCTTTCTTGATATTCTTAATTCATACTTCATGCTAAAATACTGGTAATAAATTTTAATATGTCCTCTGGGTGGGTGGGTTTTTTTGCTTAGGGCCCCAGGAGTCCCTAGAATAGCCTCTGCTATTAATTATCATCCATCCATTTTCTGTAATCACCTGTTCAGGGTCCCTGGGGGTCTGGAGCCCATGCTGGAGGCTACAGGTCCAAAGCAGGGAACAACCCAGGATGGGGTGCCAATCCACTGCAAGGCACACTCTCTCTCTCACACACACACACACACACACACACACAAACCTGTACTCATATCTTTGTGGGGACCGTCCATTCATTTCTATGGGCAACACTCCTAATCCCAACAATGACAACCTTACCCCTACCCAGCCCTAACCTTAACCATAAATAAACAAACAAGACTTTTGACATTTTTAGTTTTTTGATGGCAGTCACAGATTGTTATAAAATTGAGTTGAATTTATCACATTGTGGGAACATCCATCACATAACTGTAGCTGTGTAGGTGTTAATCATGGGCAGGTAGGTGATTATGATTATTAGGCTGTCCATGACAAGCATGTGACCGCTGACAATGGTCATGTAAGCATTGACCATGGTGTTATTGACTAAAATACCTCCTTAAACTCAACTTAAACTAAAACAATGTCGTTTTCTGTCCTTAATTGGCTGACACCCTTCTGTGAACCTTTGAAGAAAGGCTCATAGAATTTTGTTCCGTAAATACTTGTTATAAACCGCATTTTATATTCATTATTTAATACCAATGCAATACAATATCAATGCTTCAAATGGCATTATTGACTGACGCAATTCGCATACAGTTAGATCAACAGTAAAAAGCCACGTATCGGAGAAAGAGGAAAAACAAGCAGGAAAAATTTGCTTGAAAACCGTTGAACTGAGCCCAGTTAGTCGAGTCACAATTTCCCTTGTGGAAAATTGCTATATCTTGCCACTAGATGGCAGTGTTGTCTCAGATCGAACAGGATGACGCTAAAATCCACCCACAGGTATTTTAACTCACAAGAACAAACCTTGGAAACTCGTTAATATGCACTGTTTTTAAAATAATATAAATAAATTATGAGACAATTATGTGCATTGTACAAAAAACGTTTTGTATTTGAAATATGTGTAAATATTTGTTTCGCAGTGTGTATGCCCTGGACGCAAGGTCTCCTTCACCTTCTCTGGGACAC
This sequence comes from Isichthys henryi, assembly GCA_026776945.1. Classification (NCBI taxonomy): domain Eukaryota; kingdom Metazoa; phylum Chordata; class Actinopteri; order Osteoglossiformes; family Mormyridae; genus Isichthys; species Isichthys henryi. The sequence continues at coordinate 7,181,794 of JAODJX010000001.1, read as the reverse complement.
ACAAGTGTGAAAAATCTCATTTAAAGGTTGTTTTAGACCCTTTTGCATTTTTCATGTCTTTTTATTTTTGAGAATGTAGTATATTATTGTGGTTGAATTTCTATTTTTTTTAACTGGAAACTTTGTTGAACAAAAACAATGCCATTGGGCACCTGTAGTACTGTAGTCTTTGATAAGGTGTGATAAGCCCCACCCCTCAACAGTAAGTAGACTAACCACACCTACTGAATTGGTTTATGTAAAGTACTGAGAAGCACATGGTGATAAGTGTAAGTGTCCACCTGGGCAGACAG
>JAODJX010000001.1:7155681-7171114 GCA_026776945.1 Isichthys henryi | reverse complement strand
GCTTGATTGAAGGTGATGTGTTTGCTTGAAAGTGATGTGCTTGATTGAAGGTCATGTGTTTGATTGAAGGTGATGTGCTTGATTGAAGGTGATGTGTTTGATTTGATGTGTTTGATTGAAGGCGATGTGTTTGATTGAAGGTGATGTGCTTGATTGAAAGTGATGTGCTTGATTGAAGGTGATGTGCTTGACTGAAGGTGATGTGCTTGATTGAATGTGATGTGCTTGATTGAAGGTGACGTGCTTGATTGAAGGCGATGTGCTTGATTGAAGGTGTTCAACAGTAGCTGATGCATCAGATGGCTGGTTATGTATTTGTGATTGACTTGGCGGCCTGTGCTGATCCGTAACAAACAATGTTGCCTCACGATGTGCATGAAATCTCACCTGAGATGGCAAAGCCGCTGAAGCCCACAGCCAGCACCAGGAAGGAGATGGCAACGCCTCGCGTGTGGGAAAAGCCCACCACCAGCAGCAGTGTGGCCTCCATGCCGAAGCCTGAAAACATGGGCATGTCACGAGAGGGAGGGAAGGAGGGCCTCGCCACATCACCCTCATAGGAGAACACGCCATGCACACAATCGGCCCGTACCGCCACAGTTCATGATTTTTCGCACGGTTGTTGTGGAAAGGATCTTGCGACTCCTTAGGAAGTCAGCCAGTTGCCCGCCAATGGGCACGATGATCGTCATCACCATGTGGGGAAGGGCTGACAGGACACCTACCTGTGCAAAGACAACAGTAGGCAAACTGGCAGGCTACTCTATTACAGCAGAACAGGGATGGGGGCACTGTCCACTAAAACACATTCAGTACCAGCTGGAAGTGCAGAGCACCTCAGATACCTGTCCAGGCTAATACACACTTAACACATATTTATGCAGGAGTCAATTTCACTGCCATGCAATACAGCTGCTTGAGAGGAATATAACCCAGTTGAACCTTTTATCTGAGATCTGCTCTCCAATAGTCTGTCAGTGGTGCAGCCCTGTCTGTCAGTTGTTTGTCTATACCTGTAAATAGATGTTGCATCCATATTTTTCTGTCAGTCATCTGGCTGTATCTGTCTGTCATTGGTGCAGCTCTGTCTACCTGTTAGTTTGATTTCCCTGTCTGTCAGTGTTGCAGCCCTGTCTGCCTGTCAGTTGCTTGGCTCTCCCTGTTTGCCAGAGTTGCAGCATCGTCTGCCTGTCGGTTGTTTGACTGTCCCTGTCTGTCAGTGGTGCAATTCTGTCTATCTATCAGTTGTTTGGCTTTCTGCAGCCATGTCAGTTGTTTGGCTCTCTGTCTGCCTGTCAGTGGTACAGCCCTGCCTGCCTGTCAGTTGTTTGGCTCTCTCTGTCTGTCAGTGTTGCAGCCCTGTCTGTTTGTCAGTTATTTGGCTTTCTGCAGCCCTGTCAGTTGTTTGGCTGTCCCTGTCTGTCATTGTTGCACCCCTGTCTGCCTGTCAGTTGATTGACTCTCCCTGGCTGTCAGAAGTGCAGCAATGTGTCCCTCACTACTATGCATCCTCCCTCCTCTGCCTGCCCACCTTGCTGATGGGGAAGCCAAACACCTCCTCGAAATACGCAGGCTGGCTGATCAGCAGCAGGTAGAAGGTCCAGCTCCGGCAGAAGTTGGCCACGATGATAGCGTAGACGGGCATGGAAGTGAAGAAGCGTCTCCACGGCGTCTTAAACTTCTGCAAAGGGAGAGCGGCTGAGGAGGAGCACGGCGTTGGGGTCGAGCAGATGGCGGGACGGGGAGCGGATCTCACGCACCTCAGTGGCACTGAGCTGATTGGCCCCCTCACCGATGCTGGTCTCGATGTAGGTCCTCTCCTCCTCAGTAATGGTGGGATGGTCAGCCGGACTTCTGTAGGCCAGCAGGAGCCAGAAGATATACCATATCATCCCGAAAACACCTGCAGGCAGGAAGTGAAAGTTAAGGCTGCAGACAGCTCTACAATGCACATCCAAGCCACGTGGTCTGGTCCTAGGTCACTGTTTCGGCAATAGCAAGACAGCCGTGCTAAATGGACTATGACACATTAGTGGACCAGACATCCTCTAAAGCAGTTGGTTTTTAATGCAGAGCATTGTTTAAAACAATTGCAACAATCCCACAGCTTGGCCACTAAAGCAGCATCATAACAAAACTGCAAACCTCCAGCAGCGGCATGCTGGGAAAATGCAGCTGTGTATGTAGTGTATTGCCTCAAGCACCCCCGCTGCAGATGTCCCTACCTCAGGTTAATAAAAAGCCTTATCTGCAATAATTTCCTTCTTGATGAAACCCTGTATATCGCCATTATTCTCAGCCGTCAGGTTTATCTGCGCATCTCAATTTGCCAGCCCTCTAATTTCATTCAGCTGCCAAGTGGCTCATCGCGGCAGGGAGAACCTGTGTGCTTCTTGCCTGCGTTAAAGACGCCACTTCCTGCGTGAGGCTGACACTGCGGGGCAACAGCTTCCTGAGATCTTAGAGTCTGCAGGACATTTGAGGGACCTTTGACCCTCGGGAATTACTAAATGTGAAGCTGAAAACATCAGACCCCAGGTAGGCTGAACCTTACCATAGATGTAAAAGACGGAAGACCAGCCCACATACTGCACCAGGACGCCCGCAAGGGGCATGGCAATCACAGCACCTGCATAGGACCCTGGGAAATCAGAGCAGCCTGGGTCACATGACATGTTCCACATACGTTAACGTGCAGAACTGTAAAACAACATTTTATCTTAATGCCACTTTATAGTCTTGGCTGGTAGTACAAGCGCAAAGAGTAGCATGGAGACACCAGCACTTAGTCGGGGGCTTTTAGTAATGTCACCTCCCCTATTATGTAAATTAGGCAACAGGTTGGGGGCACGGTGTGGCAGGGGTAATGTGGCGCTCTGTCCGCAACCACAGATGCACGCGCCGCCCAGCCACTGAATAGCCTGACAGCCGTCTTCATTCAGAATCCATGCAGAGAGGTATCTACAGTCCAGGTTGTCATGGTGCTTGCTTAATATTAAAGAGCCGCCTGTTTCAAATGCGAGCTGTAGAAACAGTAGCTAGCTGCCACTAAGCTAATGAGTCATTTAGCTAACAACAAAAAGCAGAATCACTCTCTGAATAGAAGGTCTTAGTGGACACAGACAAGTGACTGTTAGTGACAGGGGATTGCAGGGCACTGGTCAGTCTTTACTTTTTACTCTGTCTATTTTGGGTCTTACTTGCCTAAAACGCTCCCAATTAAGAAGATTTTAATAGGATGCAGTTATATGTGAAAAACTATTGCTATTAATATTTCATTGCTATTAATATGGAACATTTCTGTGCTGAAACATTTGACTAAAAGTTCAGCAGAGGGCAGCGTGTGGCTCATGGGACTAAGCCTGTGTGCCTGTAATCAGAAGGTCACAGGTTCAAACCCAGCCTCAGCACATCTGTGGGGTCCCCGATCAAGGCCCTTAACCCCCAGCTCCCTGGGCTCCGCTACGGGCGGCTGCCCCTCACAGACAGCTTACTCTACAAAGAGCAAGTTGAGGGAGGCATAAAGACAATTTCCCCATAAGGATCAATAAAGTGTCAATTATTATTAGTTTCTGTGATGTGTTAATTTTCTTGCGGTGTGCACATTTTGGGGGGTAAATTTCCTGGGTGTCTTTGCAGAATAAGCAACCTGTCTTTAAAATGAGGAGCAATACAGCTGAAAAAAGCAGTTAATGATCCCTTTATACCAATTATCATTGTATTAACATTCATAATCTGCATAATCTCATTGCAATAGCAACCTCCAACCAGTAGGGGGAGACATATATGGAGACTCACCACAGAAGGAAGTGGTCACCAGCCTGCTTCGCTCCAGCGGTGGTGCCCACTTACTCCACATCCCGTGGCATGCTGGGTAGGTCACACCCTGTCAGGCAGATATGAGGCTGTTATTGCTGCAACTCCAGGACCTGGGTCCTGCATGCAGTTCCAGGGAGGCAGCACTGACCTCCACCAAGCCCTGCAAGATGCGCACGCACATGACACAGCCAACGTTGACCCTCGCTGCAGATGGGATTAACATGTTGAGCAGGGAAGTTAGGATAATGGCTGCCCCGAATACCCTGCAGATGGGGGTGACAGAGGTCATACAGTGAATCCCGCCTTTATCAGTCACACGGAGGACACACACAGACTCACGAATCATGAGTCACTTCAAAACCTTGTTACGCAGAGTCACCGCTACACAGCGACTTCTTACTACACAGTGAGTCCTGTTGAAACAGCTGAGTCAGCATTCCGGTCCTGAATTTTTCATCGCATCCTGAACTCCCCAGACATAAATAAGCTGTTTGCTTTTTATTTTAATTTTCCTGCTTACCTGCATCTAAAGCTACTTTCATTAAATCTCAAAGCGCTTCCATGTTAAAGACGACCTCGCTACTCAGTTACCTATTACGTGCTTTTGTTGACGATCTTTGCTCGTTCTTTGACACGTTGATAATTTGTACTGACCTGTCAGTGACTTCGATGAAAGAAGTGTATATATGTAAATGCAAATGACTAACTGCTAATTGGAGATCTTGTCCCACTCAAAGCTCCGACACCATTCTGGATCAGCCTGGGTTGACATTTTATTTATTTAGCGAATGCTAGCCAGGGGATTTGAACCAGCACCCTTCTGCTCACAAATAAATCACCCACTGAGCCACCATGGCTGGGTTCTCCTCCTTGGTCCCACTTTCAGCTCCCCAGTCCTGCCAGCTGTAAGTGACACTTGTAATATTCCAGGGCTTGGAGTTTCCAGGAGAGAAATCAGAGTCTGGATCTTTAATTATTAACTCTGTCAGAGGCTCGTTCTCCTGTGAAGCTTTTATTACAAGCCCATGTCCGGCTCGCGAGCCGACGCCCCCTTGGGCTCATTGGCCTTCCCCACTTGGCGGCCCCCTTAACTCATGTCTTTAAACTCAGCAAGTTAGGATTTTGTCTGTAATCAGAAGGTTGTCGGTTCAAATCCCAGAGTCAGTGATGTGACTTCACTGTTGGGCCTTTTTAATAAAGTCCTTAACCCTGGATGACTCCAGGCACTGGCTGACCCTGCTTTCTCAATAAATGTAGGTCAATTTGGATAAAAGCGTTTACTAAACAAATTAAACATTATTTTAAATATATTGAAGCCACAAGCTCGTTGACAAACACAGATATTTCCGCTTTCTTTGCTCAGAGCGTTTCATCCTTCCTCCCAAGCCGGAAGTTCATCTCCTGTTTCAAGCGAAACAGGCCATTCACGAAGCATGTCGTGTCTGGGAATGCGACAAATGACATTTCGCTGGCAACACGACTGAGAGCTCGAGTGCGAGTTCAGGCTCCCTCTTGGTGACCTCACAAGCCGCCGGCCGCATCACTGCGTCGACGTGGCTTGGCGCTCACCGGTTAGCTGCCAGCTTGTTGGAGATGAAGCCCCCAGGGATCTGCGTGACGATGTAGCCCCAGAAGAAGGAACCGTGGATCAGTCCCACCGTCTCCGGGTCCCAGTTGAACTGTGCTGGCTGGGGATGGAAGCAAACGAACAACAGTGCATGTTGATCTGCTGAGTAACGCCCTTTGCAGCAACCACAAAATGTACATAACGCTCACAGTGCCAACGCAGTGTATAAAACACACTGAATCCCCCCGATTCACGCGTGGACCAGCCCGCTTGCCCACCCTCATGACGGCTGTGCCGTTGATGTAGACGGTGTTGTTGTTGACCATCTCCACTATGGCCACGCCGAGGTTGCAGCGGATGCCGAAGGAGATGCAGAAGCCCAGGCCCGAGAGGATGGCGATGATGTAACGCTTGGGCAGGCCAAAGCAACCGCAGTCGAAGAACGGGGCGTTACGGTTCTCCATCAGCACTGGCTGCCCGTCCGCCGACAGCTCCATCTCCACCTCCCCGTCCGTGTGGGTGCCGTCCATCTTCCTGAAACGGGATGTGCCCAGTGCGCCATTAACATCACCGGGGGGAGGCTCTTGGATGACATGGGTACAAGCCCCCCCAGACTTACGCTATTTTTAAGCCAAAAGAAAAAGTAAAAAAATTTAAAAACTTCGTCAGTATTTAGGTGCTGGCCGATTGATTGGCCAGATTTAATAACTTGGACTGTTACATTCTTCCAGTGTCAGGGCCTTTGAATATAGACTAGGACAGTCTATGTCTTAATGCTGAACACGCGAGCCTGAGAACCTCACCATGCTCAGGACAGGAGTGGTACAGCTGCAGAGTGACGACCGCACAAGGCTGGAACGGCAGAGAAGGTGTGGTCTTGTTTTGACCTCTTCAGGTCGACCCACTGAACCACTGTATTGGTGCTGAGAAGCAACATGGCTGAAAGTGTATCTCCCTACAGAAATGATACTGACTGGATGGTTTTGTTAATCGCCCAGTCATCTGTAATCTTTAGACACAGTAGCGTGTGAAAATCCTAGGAAGGTGGGTACTAGTGAGGTTCTGGGATCGCCATGTGTGGCATGGTTTAGTCCAATAGCACAAGCAAGCTGGTGTACTTAAAAAAGTGCCCATTTTGCGTCTATGCAAAGTAGCATGAGTTGCATTGTTGGGAAGGTTTACCAGTTCTATATGAGATTAGTAAGATTAGTAAAAACATAGCATCCCAGCCCGTGGGGTATCCCAGCCTTTCGCCCTGCGCTGCTCCAGGATGTGCAACAAAAAAACGACTAGCAAAGTCACTAAGCCACACAGCCAGACCCAGGAGAAAGAGAAACGCTTCAGACATGTGAAGCAGCTTCCGAGAAAAGTTTGGAACACGGGCACTGCCAAGGACTGCGCGTCTCTAATTAAAAATAAATGAGCTTTTCGCTGTCATAGAGTATTTACAGCCGCCGCTATTCTCCCGCGCTGACAGTTTACCGCGCGTATCCGCCGCATGTCTCCCCGTCGTTAGGGCCCGATGTCACGGCGTCCTGTTACCCCTCGGTGTTCTGTGACAGTGTCGCAGATCAGGAAGTTACAGCACTTAAGGGCACCTCACCACCAGACTACAGCAGTCCATTAACGTCATTGCGTAAACAGTGCGGTAGGGAGCCCGCGCACTTCGCTTCCACTCGGAGCGCTTTTGTTGCAGACTGTGCGTCTTTGCGCTGTTTGTCTACACCTGCGCTCCCTGACCATCTCTACCGCGGCTCTACACCAGCTTCTTTAATGTCGGATGAATGCAGGACTCCCGACTTGCCTGACAGCTGTGCAACTAACATCAAACAAGAGAGCCATTAGCGAGCTCTCCGTCTCTCTGTCACACACACCGCTGCACACACACACACATCCCAGACATACAGTACTGTGCAAAAGTCTTAGGCAGTCATATAAAATAATGTTTACATCATATTCATGTTGGTGTAAAACCGTGATATTATGTCTGTCAGTGTGCGCTCGCTTAGCCCTTTCAGAACCTCTCCTAAAATCAGCCCACATATTTGCAGCAACCGTCCAACATGCAAGTGCATTTTTTCACTTATCAACTACCCCACCATGTTTGAGTACTTAGTACCTGGGAGTTATTTTACTGATTAAGTGAATTAATTAATTGAGCAGGTGGTGACATCTCACGAATACACGGAATGGCTGGGCTGCCCCCTGAGGAGAGGCTCGGGAATCGAATCCATGTTCATCGAGTTATCCAATATTAGAATTTAGTGAATAATTATTATTGTTGACACACCACAGCACACAGTGCACAACAACGAAATGTGTCCTCTGCATTTAACCCATATATGACATTGTGACATAGCAGGGGGCAGCTAATTCAGCGCCCGGGGAGCAGTCAGATATCAACAAGTTTTTGGAGAACTGGAGAAATCACCGTTGTTTTTATTGTGTTATTCTTAATTTTCTTATGTTCTAATGTTAAACTGTGTTTTTTCCCCTAGCAAATGTGCACTTATTATCCAGATAAGTAGCCATAAACATTTTCTTTGACTGTCTAAGACTTCTGCGCGGTACTGCGCATGCATACACAGACAATTTGCCATTTGCGGCAAGTTTGCTGGTTAATGCATAGACATAACTGGCTGGCGATCAACGACACCAAGGAAAACACATCTGGGTTTTGCGGTGCTTTTCACAGGTGGTGCTACCTGCTCTAATTCGGTACTGGGCTGACACACTGGCTGCTGTCCTGCCCACCGTGATGGGCTTCATTTCACGGTGATTCCCGAAAAGGGCGGAGTTGCAGACAAATTAAGGCGTCCTCTTAGAGCCCGACATTAAACTGATCTGATCTGGAGCGGTAAGCTTATTCATAAACGTTTTCATACAATTTTAATCACTCATCTGAAAGAGCTGATCTTTGCAGATAAACGGGGGGATACATTTAAATGACCTGTCAGTGACGCACGCTGACGGTGGCATTCGCTGTTGGGAGGGGCCGGTTTGCGCCAGTGGAATAATGGGGACGTGAAACTTGAATGAAGCTGAGATGTTTGTGCTGTGAAGCTGAAAGAAAGCTGAGGGCTTCGTGGTTTGATGCTCGGTGAAGCTGAGGGGTTTGTACAGTTGAGTGATGCTGAGGGGTTTGCAGTGAAGCTGGGTGAAGGGGAGGCGTACCCAGTGCGAAGCTGAAACGAAAGTGAGAGCTTCATGCATGGTTTGAGGTTCCATGAAGCTGAAGTGTTTGTGCCGTGAAGCTGGAGGAAGCTGAGGAGTTTGTGAAGATAGCTGAGGCCGAGTAATTTGTGATGCGGACCTTAATGAAGGTGATACGCTGATAAGACGGATGGATAAGTGTATTTTGGTACGAAGCTAATGACTCATTAAGCTTTTTCGTGAAGATGGATGGAAGATGGGGTGATTAACGCACAAAACTGGATGAAATCTGTTTATACTGTGAAACTAATTTAAAAAAAATATATTAAAAACTACTAACTTGCGCAAGTCACAAATTAAAACAGGAACTGTTTTGAGCTTAAAGTGGGGTGAAAATGAATGACTGTTGGGTTTGAGACCCAGCAGAAAGAGGGCGAGCAGCGCGCGCAGGACCAGCACCTCTGAATGGACTCTCCAATCAGTACAAAGCTGCACTAAATATTCATGTGTTTTTATAGCAATAATGCCCATAAAATAGTCATACAGTTTTCATGAACATTATTATTCTCTAGCGTAGTAATAAAATGCTCACAAGATTCGCTTTTTTCCACACCTTTACATTTTTAACATATTCATTGTCCTGCATCAGTTTTGCTTTGCTTTTTAACGTCACAAATCATAAAATGTTTCTTAAACTTGCAACATTTTATTTGAAAATGTATATCTTTAGGTGTTAAATGTGTGTGATCAGAAAAACACGGAACTGTTTATATACTGATATTCTGCTTAAGATGAGGACCAGTTCGGGTGGTTCTTCTCTGTCCCGTGAGCCCCTGTGTTTATCGTCCTTGGGATGCGCGAGACGCTGCTGTCCACTTCTGAAACCCAGATCTCGTGTCTCTATATTTATCTGCTCCTTATGAAATATGCACCAGAAAGCATGTTTCCATAAAACATTAGATTACATCACCTGTAACTCAACCTGCTGTGGATGTGATGCGTATGTATTTGCAAAGGACTCTCCATCCTATATCCGGGCTTAATATTAAAAGGCATTTCATGATGCTTTATCTAAGGCCTCATAATAACCACAAAGATGCTTATCCAGTTGAAGTTACTTTTTAAAACAGCTGGATTCTCACTATGACACGTAGAAGATGTGGCTAGAGCTGAAATTTGATCGAAAAGACGACACTTCCATTTCCTGTGAAATGCTTGAGCACCCAGCCGGGTTCAGGTTTCCAGTGTACCCAGTGTTCCCAGTTAGGAGATTGAGCTGGGAGTGCTCGGAGCCCCCTGTGTCCCCTCCTACCTTTGCAGGTGTCCCAGCGAGTCGCTCATGATGTTCTTCGCCTCCTCCTTCCCCGGATTGAGCACCCGCTCCTTCAGCGCCGACAGCCCCCCGAACGGCATGTCTGCCTTCGTCTTCTGCTCGATACTGGATCCTGGTCCTGCTAGTGTTTCTCTGACCTGGAGCTTCTCCGGGTTGGAGCCTCAGTCGGCTTGAGCCTTACTGAGCGTCACAGTACCAGGCACATCCTTCTCGTTCTGCCACTCAGCTCTGAGCAGGGATGCACAGCTTCCAGTTGCTATGGAGGAGGTTGGGGAGGGGGGTATCCTCAGGGTCTGGGCCGGAGGGGGGGCGTCTCTGTTTTAGCGCCAAGACGAGAGACCCAGCTCCAGTTCCCACAGCCCCTCCGCACCGTGACGACAGACCAAACCCTGTCCACTGCTTCTTCTCTCCGGCAAGCTGGACCACATCTGGTGCCCGCCTCCTGCCCTCTGTCTCCGCCCCCTTTTCCGCTGTGCCCACCCCCTGCTCCAAGCCCCACCCACCACACACCCAGAAGTGCCGTGCGGCCCTCTTTAAATATTGACAGGCCGGGCTCTCTTTACCACCCAAGACGTGCGGAGCGAACATGAAACCCCAACAGGCAACATGTGCTGGCCAGGGACATGCTGCACGCGAGCGGGGGGCCCCCACGGCGGTTGGGAGGAGCCAACGCTGGGCGTCTGCTGTCTGGTCCCAGCACGGTGCCCTTGTCAAAATTTAAAGACTGAGAGCCATACTGTACACGCTTTCTGGCTGCTCTCTACTGGGCTTCAGGCACCGTAAAGAGGTGTACTTCCAATCAGCTAAACCCAGGACAGGAAAAGGTAGTGACACTAGACACACTAACCAGCAGGGTGATTGTTAACTAATTACCTAGTTACATCTTTAGTCACCAGTCTGCTGTCTGGAAGGAATTTTAGTACATTTTTACACAAAGACTTTCATTCTGGAAGCGCTATAAAGAGTAGAGATTGTGATAAGATTTATAACTAAAATTTATACCACAACAAAACGGTGGAAGACCATATTCACCCAATATTGTTATATTTTATTCTATGTACACAAATTAATAGTTTTCTGTCCAATTACAGTGAGTTTACCTACCTGTGGCTGAAAATAAAACAGTTGATATGTAAGTGTGAGTTAAAACACCATCTGCTCAATCAGTCTGCATTGTAACACCTTCTGACAGAACCGGATTGATTCATAACATGTTTTTAGTATGTCATACCGCATTTCATAGTGGAACAACGAGCTGACAGCTTTGCATGTGAAAATCCCGATGAACGTACACATCGCCTTCGTAACGAATTTTTGCTGTTGTTGCTAGTACCATCTAGTGGTCTTCTGAAGAAACGACACACGGATTGTTGGGTGGATGCTCCGTACAGCAGTAACTCATAAACCGAGCTGCTGACAGAGAAGGCTACATCTTATTTCATAGAAATGCATTAGGTGGAAAATGGCTGATATCTGGCCTGCCTGGATACCATCACCGCAAAGCTACCTATTTGCAAAAGAAGTGGCTGGGAAGGTCCACCAGCAGGCTGTCGATCATGAATCCCTTCCACGGATTTCCAAGGAAAGCTTGCCCAAAGCACTTGGACATGCATCTCCACTCAAGATGGGCAAAGGCCGACTGGGCAGATTTTGATTGGTTAACAGCTACTTCTAAATATACATGTATTTATATTTTAGCTTCAAACCATAACATAGTTTGTAGTTTATACAATATAATACAAAAAGAATTGGAAACTCTTTTTATTGGAGTCCTCACTGGTCAGATTCTGCGAAATTAACTTTATCAAGACAAGATATTTAAAAAAATACCGTGTTCATCAAATATGCCAATAAAAACACAAACTTTATTAATGATACAACTTGAAACAACGCTGGTGGCCAAACCATGTCATTAAAATAAAGACAACAGATGCAATAAAAGTGAACTGAGCACCAACTCCAACTAGAAGCGGTGACTCCGCCCACTGGGTGTGGTCAAGTAAAGTCACATGGTCACACACAGCCAGCGTCCGTAGAATATTAAGAGGCCCTTCCAAATGAATCAGCAAAGTATAAACAACAAAAAAGGCATTTATCGGCGTGTTAAAAACTGGAAAATTACAACAGCCCATTCTTGGCATTTTATCCCAAGTCAAAAAACAAGTGTATTATATAACAGTGGTTGCAGTCCTACAAAAAGAAACACGTCCAAGGAAGGTGTGAAGAAAGGGTCATTTTTGGGCAAAATATTTCGTCATATTTCGCCACTCCCTTCACAATGCACTTCCCTCTCGGATGAGGCACTGCACCAGCTTAAAAATGCAGTCAGATCACAGGCTGTATGCAAATTTACTCTGTATGTACCACATTATACATGCGCCGCAGAATGTGCCATACATGCCCATGTGTGATTGGCCAGGAGGCTGAAATGACGGCATGGCGATTGGTCAGTGGAGAGAGAACACGACAGTGTTCTTGATGTGACTGGCTGGTATGTGAAAAGCCACAGGCCACTCCAGCATGGCTGACCGCCTGGGTGACGTGCATGCTTCCGCAGGTATCCCAGACATCCAGTCCCCCACGGAACCTTGGGTGAGGTCCCAGGGCTACGGCGCTAGCTTGTTAGCGGGGGCGGGACTCACACCAGGAAGGGCGTGGCCCACATGACGAGGGACAGAGCTTACAACAGCAGGGGCGTCCTCTCTTCTGCAGGCTCCTTGCGGCGAATCAAGCCCAGCAGGCGGCCCTGGAGCCGGGAAGGCAGCGGAGGCATGTGGTGGCTGGGGTCCAGCACATTGGTCTTCCGCCGCTCGCGTTCCTGCCGCCACATGAGGTAGGGGCTGGGTGGGAAGAAGGGGCGCTCCCGCTCGCGATGCAGCTGCAGGGCGGTGCCGCCCACCGCCAGCACCACCCACACCGTCAGCAGGATGTAATCTATGAGTGGGAGATTCATGTCAAAACCAGATTCAATGGAACTATCACCTACGGAAGAAAGGTGGTCAGGACTGGTCAATACCCCTGCAACAAGCTTCACCGTCCCCGTCCCCCATCCCCCGAGCAAGATTTACCTCTGGTGCCCACCCCCACTGTCAGAGACAAAGTGAAATTGGTCAGCGACTACATGGACTTTCACCGGCACTATGGCAGGTGGAGGAAGAGTTGCACGCACCGATGCTCTGGAAGGCCACGGCGGAGGTCCGGCTGAAGCTGCCATCCACGAGCCGCTTGAGGACGTCCAGGGTGAGGTAGGACAGGCTGGTAGAGATGTAGGTGCTCACCGCCAGAAGCACGGAGTAGGAGCCAACAGCACCGCAGCAGACGATGCTGCCCTGCAAGACATGAGGCGGGTTCCGTCACATGGTAACGGGCCCCAGTGGGCGAGTTTGCCGTTTCTGCGGCCCCACTCCCCTTCACCCACCCCTTAGAAGTTTCAAATACTAAATAAATAGCTAGTGAGCAGAGTCAGGAGATGGTAGCTAGCAAGCTAGTTGGCAGAACGTGTTACTTCAACACCTGGTAAATAAGAGAGCTAATTTAATATTTACTGTAGTGAATGCTTTTGGTCAGCAGGGGGCGCCACCACACATGCTTGATTAGGGTGGTGGTAAAACACCAACACTGTGTTAACAGGCACAAGGCACAGTGACGTAGCCCTCATTACACCATCCTCTGACTGCTCACAGAGGGTCGGATCACACACCGGAGGCCGATCTTTGAAGGGAAATACTGGGACCACTGGCAGCTTTGAGAATGTCCGCCATACCTCTCTAGGCCACCGGAGGAAGACAAAAGGAGCGGCCAGAACGATAGTGCCAAAAGTGAGCCAGAACGCAGCATCCGACTGGAAAACGGAGAGGCTGCCTGTAGAAAGAAACACCTGCCGATCAATGGTGATGTGGATGCCAGACAGTGCGGTAACAGAAGTGCCCACCAAATGCAAATAATCAAATGTGACCCGTTGCCACGAAATGAGTCTTAAGTCACACTGGTAGAATTTCACCCATAAGACTTGTGGTGATGGGTCACAAATTTGCTTTGTCTTAGGTCCTTAAACATCATGGACAAAATAATTCTATGGAATTACTGAATATGCTTCTCCTGTTCCTGCAGACCGCAGTAGCTTAGTGCTCACATGAGATATCTGCAACCCCCTGCAGCTGCCCAGAACCTCACCGACAGGCGTGAAGAAGATGGAGGCTGCCAGCAGGAACCCAAGGAGAAGTCCCACCACCCCCACGCAACACAGGATGGAGCCGAAACGCCACCAGCTCATCACCAGCAGGACGCCTCCCACCAATCCCATGACAGAGGTCAGGGCTAGCCGGACTGCCGGGAGAGAGGGCGGAACCTTCCATAGCACTCTAAACAACAGCAAACACTATACTCTCACTGACTCAGAAAACCATCAATCCCTAACGGGGCTTTTCCCCTGGCATACCGGAACCAACCCGTACCGGAGCCATACTGCGATGAGAGACTAGTTACAGCGCGGTTCAAGGTCTCCTCCGTTTTCCACTGCAGGGGGATCAACTCGATAAAGACGTTGAGGGGTTTGGAGAGTAACAGTGACCTAAACACGGTGTACCATAATTTACTGTGTGCAATTATTATTATTTTTCTTTACCATGGGCTAATTCCTGCTAGCATGCCTGTGAGAATCGTCGTGTTATGCAAGTATCAAATGCTGGTTGAGTTAGCTTTCATCTGTGTAAATTTGCAGTGTGAATCCATTCCGTTTAGCTGTTCTATTGTACTTTTTTTTTTTTTTAAGTAGGAGATTGAAAATTTTCAACTTCTGAGATTTTGGGAATGCATCAATACATTGCGAAACTACTAATAATTAATATGTAGAATATATGATTATTCCTTCACAAAATCTATGCGCAGGACACCGGCATCTCCATGCATTTCGACCAATCAGATGACAGTGATGCAACAAGCTCAGTTTCGTCACGCTTTCCGACCTGCTAGTACAGCTTGAGTACGGCTTGGTTCTTGGTGGCAACGGAAGAAGCACCAAAAATTTCTATGGAAGCTTTGGAGCCCCAAGTGATATTCATGTCCTACATCCATAAAGTGATTTAACAGTAAAATTACAGTGGGATCTTCATTTAGGAAAACCACGAGACTGCAACATTACTGCCAGAGGATCGGAAGGGTTTGGGGATTCACCGGATCACTCTATTCTGGGACATTTTAAACTGGACACTGTAGCTATCAGAGCCCATTTGCAGACTCTTCAATGACCCATCATTAGATGTACATGACCCCAACTGCTACATACAGTATGGTCTCTGGGTTTTTTTTTTGTGGTCTGTATCCAACAGAGAAGCTTTGCTCACGGTCATAGTCGAGGGTTGTAGTCTTTGTGATGATGACATAGAAGATGGAGGCAGCAAAGCAGAGCCCCATCCAGAAGAGCTCTGATCCGGGGGGGGGGGGGGGCACGGGGATCATGCCAGCATGAAGAAAACAACACTTTAATGACTTTCTTTGTCAATGGATTCGCTGGGCAAGAACAATCATGGAGGTGTCTAACAGTAACTGTTTAACAACATTTT
>JAODJX010000001.1:7106434-7117680 GCA_026776945.1 Isichthys henryi | reverse complement strand
GAGGCTACTGCCCCCGCGACCCGATCCCGGACCAAGCGGAAGATGATGGATGGATGGATGGATGGATGGATGGATGGGTTCTGTTCCCCATGGTTTTTTATTCCATTCCCAACTCCAATTCCCTTTCCTGATTTGGATTGGGATTGATGAATGCATTCCGGAATGTTCCCAACCCTGCTGTGCTCTGACCCTTGACCTCTCTGCTCCGGCCTTGCCTTCCTGCGGTTGCTTCCGTCTAGGCTGCAGACGGATTCCTATTTGTCGTGAGCTGTGACCGGGGAAAAATCCTCTTTGTCTCTGAGACGGTGTCAAAGATACTGAACTACAGCCGGGTGAGTGACAGTCATTATGTTATGATTCATTCGTAATATTACAGCTTCTGCTGCTAATGTTTAATGGTCCACATGGGATACCATAATGTCATCACAGCATGTTTATGGGGAAGCAAGTTTTATGTTCTGTCTAGGTCAGGCTCTGCTGAACCCTCAAGTTAACATTAGTGCTTTTCAATTGCGGCTGAACTGTGCGTATTCTGGCAGACTGACTGGATTGGTCAGAGCCTCTTCGACTATGTTCACCCCAAGGACATGGGCAAGGTCAAGGAACAGCTGTCAGCTTGCGACCTCCACCCCCGGGATCGCCTTGTCGACACCAAAAGTACGTCCCGCAGGCACCCCGTCAAGCCCCCTTTCGATGACATCATCAGCTTATTCCGATGTGACATCAGCCAAATGAGCTTAATAAACTCCTTTGAGGCTGGAAAATGGTGTTTACATTTACAGCATTTAGCCGGCACTCTTATCCAGAGCGACTTCCATTTTTTCTAAATTCAGGGACAGTCCCCCCGGAGCAAGTTGGGGTTAAGGGTCTTGCTCAGGGACCGAATGATGGTAGTGCCAGAGGTGGGACTCAAACCCACGATCTCTTGGTTCAGAGGCAAGCATCCTAACCTCTAGACCACCAACACCCATCTCTTGCAATACATTATATTTATGGATGGAGTCTGTTTAAACAATCAGTCTGATTATTTATTGTTGGCGTTATTGTGTAGATACTGTGTCTGTGTTGCACTTTGTAAAGGCAGGGGAAGCCCTTCCATGCAACCTTACTGAATTATGGTGCTTTGGGTTTTGTACAAATGTCACAACATTAAATATTAGTATATGAGATAAATATTAGTGTTTGAGAATGTTGTGTGGATTTTGGCTGTTTCCAAATTTACGCTCCATATGCACTTGTGTCATGAGGCCTCCGGTCCGCTGGGGCTTCCTGGGTAACGATGCTGCTTCTGCCCGTAGCGGGTCTCCAGGTCCAGGCCGACGTCCCACTTGGGGCGGCTCACCTCTGCTCTGGGGCTCGCAGATCCTTCTTCTGCCGCATGAAGTACAACCGCGTGGTGGTCAAGTTGGAGGAGAAGGGCTTCCAGGCCGGCAGCTCGAAGAAGAAAGGCAAGTTGCTGCTTTCATCTGTATGCTGTGGGCTGTGAATGCTGGTTACGGCCTTTGTAATGATTTTTTTAAATGTACCTACAAAGGCACTGTGCTGAGGATACCCCTGTTCAATAGTTATTTTTCTTTGGATTATGATCCATTAGTTACATTGATGTGAGAATCAGTGGGAACCTTGCATGAAAGTAGGAATGTTGGCTGCAACTTTGTAAGTCCTGTGCTTTGTCTCCCCCTGCAGAGTCCCAGCGGTACTGCACCGTGCACTGTACAGGCTACATGCGCAGCTGGCCGGCCAGCCATCTAGAGGCAGAGGTGGAGGGCGACGTGGACAAAGACGGCTCGCACTTCAGCTGCCTGGTGGCGGTGGGCAGGGTACACGCCCCCATGGCTCTGCAGGCCAACGGAGAGGTCAGGGTCCAGCCCACCGTATTCATCACCCGCTGTGCCATGGATGGCAAGTTCACCTTTGTGGACCAACGGTAAAAGTCCTCCCTGCCTTGTTATTCGGGTGTTACTCTCAGCACTGCACTGCTGCAATCTGTTTAATGAAGTGTTTTCACATTTTGGTAGTGACCATTTTGTCAACATTTTTGTTTGATGCAGATTACTTATTGTGTTAGCTGTTGTTTGAGGGGAAACTGTACCAAAAAGGCTTATAATTTTACAGAGGACTCCACTGTCAGGCACAGACGGAAAATGACAGGTGTGTGGCAGCCTAGAGATGAAATGGTGCAGGACAGCAGGTCATAGTTAACACAGTACAGGAACTGTGTTCGAGTCGAGGACTCGAAGTTCTAGTACTGCACACAATGGCTGACCTTGAGGAACACCAGCAAATTGGTGAACTCCTCTGTTTATGATCACCTAAGGTTGGCACATGGATAAAGGTATCGGCGTAAAGTCTTGGAGGAACTTTAGAAAGCATAGAAAGTGCACAAGGGAGCTGTACTTTCAGTATGTCTGGGTGCCATAAAAATATCTGTCAGTTCTGAAGTACACTGTTCTGTGGGTGGGGGGGGTGGGGGTTAGGAATCAGGCCAAGACGGGGACGACTAACAGGAACTGATACTGGTGCCAACTTAAAAAAAGAATGATTAAGCAGTGTGGCTGGAGCTTGTATTTGTGGCAATATTCAACAAATAAATGTTATTTAAATGATTATTTGAATCGTCATTTAAATGAGAATTCAATCAACAGGGTGAGATCAGTCTGTTATGACTTTGGTTACATTGCAAGTCAGATGTTCTGTTTTATTTAGAGCCCTTGGAGATTGATGTGTGACTTTGATGGATCATTTAAAATGATCGTTTAAATAATCATTTAAATGACACTTTCAGTTTTAATTCAAATCGTTTAAATGACATTCTCTCCACAGAGCGACCACCATCCTGGGCTACCTGCCCCAGGAGCTGCTGGGCACTTCCTGCTACGAGTACTACCACCAGGATGATTTGGCACACATGGCGGACAGACACAGGAAAGGTGAGTCCATTGGGTGAGCGAGACCCGGGAGCGTCCTTGCATACTGAACTCTGATGTCTGCTTGCTTTGCAGATGAACACGTCCTGCTCCAGAGGTACCCCTCCCCATGTCCTGCACTACTATAACTCTCTCTAAATTCATAAGACAGCTTGGGTGGTGCCAGAATAATCAAAACCACTGCAGCCCCTCTCGCACATTGCAGTCAGCATTTCCTAGTGTGGTCCGGCGCCATTCTGAGCAGTTCGATTTATGATGAAGCCTTGATCTTCTTACCTTCAGGCTGTTCTTTCCCTTCCTTCCTACAGTACTGAGGAGTAAAGAGAAGATCGAAACGAACTGCTATAAGTTTAAAACAAAATACGGCTCTTTTGTCACTCTGCAAAGTCAGTGGTTTAGTTTTATAAATCCCTGGACCAAAGAAGTGGAATATATAGTATCAACCAATACTGTCATATCGTGAGTATCGTCTCTGGTCTTTCAGTCAAACTGATGTCATTTAAATGACGCGATGAGTTAAAAGACGCTTCATAATTGTAACATCACCACGCCTGTGGTCTGCGCATCGCTGATGTTCATTGATCCTGCAGGGGTCACTCAGGAGCAGCCGGGGAGAAATCGGACCAGGCAGTGCAGCCTAAGGCTTCCGAAGGTAATACGTAGGCGGAGGTGGCTGTGGATGAGGACTGTGAAGGAACTAGTAGATCACGATATGTGTGTTTTGGTTCTGTTACCCAGCACCTGACTGTTTTGTTGAATAACTTAGAAAGGAACTCATAGATTTTTTTTTACTGGCTACCCTTTTCCACTGAGAGAGTAACCATTCTTCGATTTTAATGTGAAAAAGACTATTTTTGACTCCAGGTGGAGACCCAGGTCCAAGAGTAGCTGACAGGAATTGCCAGTTGTAGATCCACCAGGCTAATTTTGCATCAGATGCCCCACCCAAAGTCCACCAAGTTAATTACACGGTGCTTAACTGTTTTAGATGATGCCAAAAAGGTGTTTCCCATCATTCCGGGCATCTCCAGCGGATCTGGCTCCATGATCTATGCTGGCTGCATTGGCACCCAAATTGCCAACGAACTGCTGGACTTTAACAGGTGGGTCTTGCATGTCTCTGTACCAGCCCTGTGAGCAGTTCGTAAGGGGGATGAATAGCCTGTTTCAGCTTTGTGTGCTCTGTCCTTCACGGATGCCCAGAAAGATGAGGGATTTGTTGGCTTTGTCCTCCCTGTGACCCGCAGAATGAACTCATCGCCATCAAGTGGCAACACCAGCCCCTTCAGGATGCAGGATAAAAGCCACCTGACCCTTGCAGCTACCAGTGCTAATGTGAGTGCCCCCAGCTGGCTTTTGTTATTGAATTATAAAAATATCCAGCTTGATGACTAAATGTGTGCTTTGCACTCTTCTGCTGTAAGGCTGTTTCTTCTGAAGTACAGAATCTCCAGGTTCTCTCCATCTACTGTAATTCTGCTCCCTGTGATCGTCCAGGTGCCAAATGGAGAGCTTGCAGACATGGAGCGCCCTGGCAAGTCTGGTCCAGATGGGGAGCATCGTGGGCAGCAGTTTCCTGCATCAGAAGCGGCGACGGGTAGGTTACTTTCTAAAAGACTGACGAAGCTCTGCTTTGTTCATAATGTTCCACTTGCTGACATGGTCTCACACATTCTTTCCCTCCTCAGGCGATCACACCCAGCTGGACTTGGACAGCATGGTGGGGCCCAGCCTCGGGACACTGAACAACGATGAGGCAGCCATGGCCGTGATCATGAGCCTGCTGGAGACCGACGCCAACCTGGGGGAAGCCGTGGACTTCGACGAGATGCACTGGTCCCTCTAGAGCTCGACCTCCTGCTTTCCTGTCACACTATTTTAGTACTCGTCAGTCTTCACTATGCAGCGACCAGTGGTTTTTTGCCATTTAAAAATTTGTATTTATTTTGTTTTTGAAGGCGGAGGGTTTATTATTCCAAAGGAGGGCAGGGTATGACTACTGCATTAAATGAGAAGCATCAGAGCCGTCAAAATAGCCCTCTCCCAGCCTGATTGCATTGTACAGCTGTGCCTCAGGTGATATTATCGAGCCCCTCATTTTGGAATACGCCACTTGTCTACGTTCATTCATGACGATGGACCCTTGTGTTAAATACAAAGGACACCGGACAAACCCCCCCTTTCTTGGTTCCCCATTTCAAATATGGATGTATGTAGCAAAGCACATGACCGGGAGGATACAGGAGGGCACTGAGGCAGGTATAGTGCAGCTCTTGGAGGCCCACTGGAGTGGGTGTCACATGACTTCAGGGGTGGTGAGTGTTCAGTAAGAAAAGGCAGCTCCTCCCAACAACCCCACTCTACCTTTTAGCTTTACACCTAATAAGCCATGTGAATCCAGCAGAAACCCACACCACCAGCATCCATCAGCGAACCTCCAACTTCCCCTCTACCTTGGCCTTCGACCCACAGCCAGTAGCAGGAGGACGGTGATAGAGAGCAGAGCTTGCAGTTTACAGGACATTGCACTCATTGCGTCGTGAATGGCACTGCGTTAATGTGGCAGGTTTCTAACTCAGGGAGCAGCAGGAAGGCGGTGACTGCCTGCCTGCCGATCACACAAACCATTTACCACTGGTGTTTCCTATTCAGCTCTGGGGCCCTGTCCCAGTGGTGGCCGTTCTCATGAGTATGAACCTGGTCCTGATGTGAATACTCCACGTATCTTACCGTACCTCTTCTCCTGCGAGTCTGGCTTTTGCCCATGATTAACAGAGGCTGATCCGATTTATGGCTTCACGTAGGATGTCCAGAGTGGTAACACGAACAACAGGTCCAGTATTTAATGTGCTTGCTTTCCATACTGGTTATTCTCCCCTCAATGAATGGCTAGGGGAAAGTGCAACGGATACAAATCACAGTGCCATGGGCATATCGACTTCAAACTGCTGTGTTTAGCCGCATTTATCATGAGTGTGGACCGGTGACCATGGCTTCCAGCATCTGGTATGTGGTGGCCGTAGGATCTCCTGTATATATTTTGTGTTTGTATTTCGGTGGATTGCTCTAGAAGTGGGGGTAGTATGCAGCTTTAATAATGGACATTGGTAAAAGCGATCGAGGGGAAAATAGAGGATTAACATGGGGTGTGACCAATTTTAATCTTCTAGCAGTAGACGGACACTGAGATGGAATCTGGCTTAATATTCTGGGTGTGGAGTCTACTGCTACAGCGTGACAGCCATATGTATCTGTGGGAGGACCTTTCATTTGATAGCAGAACCTCAAGAAAGTCGCATTTTATGTTCTGTTTGCTGCTCCGTGTTCAAGTCTACCTCCTGTTTCTGCTCCCTCTAAGGATTTAAAATTGTATTTGTGCCAGTACACCTTACTGCAGGTGGGCCTTTTTGGAGTTGGTGCAGAGGAGCAGGCCCAGGGTTTCTCAGCCCTGGCATCAAGATGGCAGCATGGGAAACGGACCAAGGCCCTGCCTTGCTCAGACGTGCCTTGCAAACTTTCTGCCCCGCACTGCACACAGAATGACTTGCTCTGCCGGAACTGAAACCTTTTCCCTCACAGCACGTGGCTGGTGACCCTGGCAGTCAGGAGTAAATCCCTGAAAGGTTTTTTCACTGTTTGCGACATCGTGTTGGAACAAACTGTCAGAAGCTATTTAAGTACTAGCAATAGGCCTATACTGGTTGTTTAACAGCCATCCGAGGATACTTGAGGCTTAAAGTGTAGTGTCCGATACTCACATACTCCAAAGGGGAGCTAAGTGCTTAACTCCGAAAGCCTTTTCCAAACCAGGCGGTCAAGATACCAGAATGTGCCATAATGATGGTACGTGCTGCACAGAGGTAGGGGTTTGAAGACATTTCTCAGTTAAAGTACAGTACGTGTATGCTCTGGGTGGGGTGCCCAGGACACCAAAGGTGTGTGGCGCGCCATTACACGCTAATCTGGAGGGCACCCACTTAAATAATCCAGTCTGAAATTAAATATAGCAACCTCTATCTTAGACTTGAAATATGAAGTGGAAAGATTTTTCTGTAGTAGTAGAAATTTATCCCCTTTGAATTTTTTGCATGCAGCTCTTTGTATTGTTGTTTTCTACTTATGTTAGTTTTTAGGGGAAAAGCTGTGTGTGTTTGCCTTAATGGACAATCTGAATGAGATATACACCCTTCCTGTCTACTGCTATCCCACAATGCCTTGCTCCATGTACGGAGTGATGGTCGTCGGCGAATGCTGAGAGCGGCAGGGGGCGGACCTCAAGCAGAGCCCTGGCTGTCTATTACGCTCTCGTGGACGAAGATGCTCATCAGCTGACCGTGATGAGCTGCTGCTAGGAGGCACGCGGCGAGTGGGCCGTGCTATAGGAACATTTCGAATAAACATTGGTGTCCCCTAAAGCTTCACGGTGTCCCATACAATGGTCACAGCACAATTACAAGCACTTGCGATACAAATAAAGTGCTCTATACGTTCTCAGACACGTGCACCCTACCGTACTTCCCTGATGCACACCCATCAAGTTCAGGGCAAAGCAGTACAGAATTAATCCACATGGTGGAGCCAGGGACCCCACTCCTTAAGTAATGGGGCAGTTCTTTGGATTTTAAATATAAAGGTGACTCGGGCAGAATTTCAGAACCTCATATTTCTAATACTTTTTCCTGCCCATTACAGATAAGTGAAGGATGTTGTGTGAGAAAGCTATGCGACCCAACAATAATTTCTATGCTGCTGTAGTCTTGATTTACGTTTAAAAAGTGGTAGTGGTGGTGGGTACATTCTGAAATGGTAAAATCCATATGCACAGTAAGATGAGGCCATTGCATCATGACTCTGGATAAGATGCTTTATTCATTGAAGCATTTTTAGTTAATTTATTTACATAAACGACAGAAGAATTCTTTAGTTTTCATTAGGGGTTTCACTCAAGGGCCCAACAGCCACATGGGCACTCTGCTGGCCACAGGATTCAAACCCAGATCCTTCAGGACATAACAGATCCCTATTCCACTGAGTTACCTATCGCATCACAAATCAGAGCTGTTTCTCTGGCCCACACCTCACAGCTCAGGGGCACTCATACCAAGGTCAGGAGGTCACACTCCTGTCACTGCCACCCACTTAAACACTCTTTCTTTCTTGGGAAGCTTATATTGTGTGTTTGTGTGACGTGAGTGTGGAAATGGCCCATCTGCTCAGGCTATATAGCTGTCTTTGTGGGCTGTGAATTATGATTGGGTAAGTTTTATTGCAATATTGTATGTTTGTGCTGGTTGCAGGTACCTGATATTTGGCCTGGTACAATTTGATACAGGGAACAGTTCTGGATATACAATATTTACATGTGCAATTTATCAAGCTGTTCAGCTGTAGACTTCATTAATATAAAGAGTATTCAAACATGCAAAAATCATCTCTCTCCCAGGGATGACCTACCTCACTCTTTCACAATTATATTTTGTTCCCGTAATTACATTTCTCCTTTGTCAGTAACAAATAACAGAACTCATTCTGGCACTGAGGGCATTAATGCAAAGAAAAGGAATGGGACAAAGTTGCTGGATCAGCTGCTCAGCTTTCCACTGCCTCTAGGTGGCACCTCCTTGGTCTTTTTTGGCAGCCTCCAGTTCATGTTTGGTTCTTCAGCATTCCGAACAAAACTGTCCTGCTCTTGATGAAATCTGCCATCTTGTATCCAGCCTATACAGTGGTTGAAACAGTTGAAACCGTATGAATGGCAGCTTACATGAGATTCAGCATCCACAACACAGGGGGCAGCACTGAGACAAGGTAAAGAACTGGCCCATTGAGAGCTGCAAGATATCCATCCAAAGTGGATAATATTAAGTGCTACCATATTTTATCACCTTTTAAGCCAAACCAAATTAATTAAAATGTCATCTAGGAGGTTATGGTTTACACAAGACATTGACATGATCGGACAGCCAGAATTGGATAATATCGACGACAAAAGTAGGAATGCCAGGTGGTAAAGTAAATAACCTGCCCACAAAATCCACCAATGAATGATAAAATCACCAGGGTAAAAACCGACAGCACAGGAAGCCTGAACGGTGCTAATGGTGGCAGTGACAGGCTTGCGTTATACCCACAAAGGAAAGGAAACAGCCTTTGACACAATGGGTTTCATTGTGTGAAACTGTCCCATTCACCATCAACGCGAGACATGCTCTCGAAACAGTAAAGTCAATAACTGTCCATAAAAACAAAACCTACATCATTCGGATGCCATTTAGGAACTCATTTCTAACATACCAATCCACAATTTACATTTCGCAAAATAACAGCTCCTCTTTTACAAACTCTAAATGATTACACTTTGATACCCATAAACGAATCAACGGTTTCAGAGTTTGTCAGGCAGTCGTACAGCAGATCAGGAATGGGTCAGAGGCTACAGGCGTTGGCAAGAACAGATTTCCACACTTAACACTAGCCTGTTCATTATGGTCAAACAGACCCCTCTATATCCACTGAGACAGAGTGACAGTATTTTGTCCATCTTTTCTTTATAACGGTAGCTAATAAAACTATAACTTCTGCATCAGTCATTTTATTACTTACATATACATGAACTGGATACTAGGACATAGCAAGCATTTTTGTTAGCACAAACAGCACCACCACTTAATTTCCAGTTCAGAAGGGCCGTGGCAATCCGCTATCCCATTTCCCCGATTCTCCTTACATCGATGTATGAACGACGCAGGTGTTTGTGTTGCCACATGGCTTGGAGCAGGGGTGAAACAGCCTCGCAGACCTTGGGAGAGCTGATCCTGAAACATGTGCAGTGGTAGAAGGGTTAGCATTAGCGCTGATTGCCAAAGAACATGGTGATCACGGTTGCGGCACAGGGCCTGCAGAAAGGCTGCTTGTACCTCTTGATGTTCATGATCCTCCCCAGGCCGCCATGGTTGATGATAGCTTGCACATGGTCGCTTTCGTACTGGCTCAGGTTGGTAAGGATGCGACAGAGTAGCACGGTGATCTCAACGGGCATTTCTGCACTGGACGTTGGGTCTGGCAGCATGTTGATCAGTTCACGCAAGACCTGTGTCACTGCAGAGCCGAAAAAGCCGTTTGGTTATTGGTCACTGGTTATCCTACTGCTCTAATTTGCTCTTACAAAAATGGAGCATGTGGAGTGTGGCCCAACCTATGGAGACACAATGCAGGTGCAGGTACAGTCACAGTGGCAGGAATACTTTTTATCAGTGTTTAAACATGATCCCCAAATTTAACTGAATGGGATTTGCATAAATTAGGTTGAGATTGTGCTATTCATCCATGAAAACACCCTTAAACTTAATCATGAATGAAATGTGCTAAATTGCACTAAAGAGATCAAAATTTATATTTATAATTTAAATTTAAAATTTAAATTTATAATTTAAGTCATCACCTTTTAGGCATGAAATAAATTTTTATTGTTATATTCTAGTGGCACATGGGTATGATGGAGGTGAAAGTAGTGTGTTGACACCCATTCTGTGGTCAAAAATGTATTCAAATTCTAAAAATGGGCCAGTTCTTAATGCTGAAATAAGACTAACATATTTCAGGCTTTCCTGATGTGTTTGGGGTTATATATAACCTCTGACACCCTATATAGATAAAAATGCCAAAATCCCTACAATGGTTAAACACATCTGCTTATATTTTGACTGTCAACATAAAACTATTAGGTCTTTGAAGCCCTTAATCCCTAAGCTGGCCTGGCTCTATGATGCTGAGCTTTCTTGGACAAAATCATCTGGCTGGGAAACTCACCCAGTTCATTGTGCAGCTCGGGGTGGCGAGAGATGTTATTCAACAAGGACAGCGCGGCTCTCCTCACGATGTACTCTGAGTTGTACAGCATTTTCTTCAGATTCGGCAGGCTCTTCTCCGTTTTCACGATGGCCTGGGCCATGACTTTCTGCTTCTGCCAGAGACACTCATGCTGAACTGCCTGCTTACACAATGACTGTTGCCTTTGTTATGTTAGTATGCCACCTGCTAAACTATTTAGAGTGATCAATTCATTTTTTCAGTCCCATAATATAGCCCCAACTAAATATTTTAATATTAATATTCAAGCTAATCAGCTTATTTTCTTGTTTTTATTTAAGTTATGCAAACAGATGTTTTGTTGTGTTCATCATGGTTACAGGTCAACAGTCAGCCTATGGGAGGTACACTATGGCTCAAAGTTTGTGGACACCAGCTTGTCCAACATCTCATTACGAAACCAAGGGTATTAAAATGACGTTGATCAGTTCATTGTTGCTTTAATAGCCT
>JAODJX010000001.1:7055703-7079805 GCA_026776945.1 Isichthys henryi | reverse complement strand
TTTGTAGCTGACAGGAGTGGAACCCAGTGGGGTCTTCTGCTGCTGTAGCCCGTCTGCTTCAAGGCTCGACATGTTGTTCATTCAGAGATGCTCTTCAACATACCTTGCCTGTAATGAGTAGGTATTAGAGTTACTGTTGCCTTTCTGTCAGCTTGAACCAGTCTGGCCATTCTTCTCTGACCTCTGGCACCTACAAGGAATTTTCGCCCAGAGAACCACGGCTCGCTGGACGCCTTTTCTTTTCAGCCCATTCTCTGTAAACTCACACAACGGTTGCATATGAATTTCTATTAGATCAGCAGTTTCTGAAAAACCCTTACTGGCTCATCTGACACCAACAATTACACCATATTCAAAGTCACTTACATCACCTCTCTTCCCCATTTTGATGTTTGATGTGAACATTGACTGAAACTCCTGACCTGTATCTGCATGATGTTATGCATTGAGCTGCTGACATATGATTGGCTGATGAGATATTTGCTTCAATGAGCAGTTGAACAACTGTACCTAATAAAGTGGCCAATGAGTATATACTCCCTTTCTGCTAGGGAATTAATTTAATTATTTAGATCTTAATCGCATATTTCACTACCCATGAGTAATATGTATCTGGAAACTGATGCCTATTGAGATAAGTTCGTGGAAATTTAATAATGCTCCTATTTTTTTAATAATATTGTGGTGCTTTAATGCATAACTATTTCAATAAAATGAATTCCAATTACTTGGACTAGTGGCGATTTGTCAGCGTTTCTTCCCAAACATAGTAATATAATTCTTGAGGCCTTTCATCACTTATTTTTTTTTTTTAATAATCATTGTTCGTTATTGAGTAAGTAGCACAGGACCATTGCATGCAGAGGAGATTAATGGAGCATAGTTACAGATTAAATGTGAAAAAAGAATTTATTGCTTGGAGGGGAAAACTCATTAATTAAACTTTTGCGTAAAGCACATCTTAGAGGCTTACTTACATTGCTCTGGAGAGCCATCATTGAATAAGAAAGTGTGGAATGTATGATAAATGGAAAAAAATGGGGATTGGAGAGATAGAATGAAGGAAAAGAAAATGTCGTTTAGGGACGTCCCACCAGGGGGGTCTGACAATCAGGTGTTATTCGGGGAAAATGTGTTTGAAGTCCTACGTCTGCATGTGCAGTATCCTGTTTCTGCTTTTGCTACCTGTCTGGGGAAACTGTGCACAGAATACACAGTATTACACCATGCATTCATCACTGAAATAAAGACTGGGCCACGTCTAAAGGCAATGCGTGATGATGAACAAATATTTCCGTCATATAATGGAATCTTACCCTGCCTGTTTGATTCCAGCTTCTTTAGTTTCACTGGGCTGCCCCTCTGGTATCAGTCATTTAGATTTAGTTGGCAAAGCTGATGTTTCGACTTGGTCCCGATTCTTTCTGACTGATACAATCGCTTATACAAAAAAACATGACTCCTCTGCTCTTCTGCATAAGACAAGGAACATGATTGCGAGACTTTTTTTTTAATGTAGTGCTTTCTTCTCAGGCACTGAGTCACCCATGTGGGCTGTTAATCTAAATCCATCTCTCCGAGGCTGTTCCGATTGCTAAATATAGTCCATGTCTTTCTGACCTCACACATAAAACATATTTACCAAAAGTCTACTGGATGTGTATGGAAGTCAGTACATACTAGGAAAACAAAGGTTCAGTCTAGTACCAGACTGTCTGGGTGACTGTTTTCTGTTTTGTTCTTGAGGAAAAATAAACCTCACACAGAAGAGAAGGTTAAAAAAGCTCTTTGGGGACACTGAACTGATAAGTTGGCAAGAGAATTTATGGCTCCAATAGACAAAACATTTAGTGACACTGTTTAGTGGTACATGTAAAAAAAGATTTGTTAAACAAAACATACATTATTACATACAAAACATACGAATGTATGCACGCTGTATAAATACCATTACAGCTTGCGAGCAAAGCATAGCGATACAAAAGCCTATTTCTGATCTCCTTTATATATCATAGTTACATCCAATGAGTACGTTCCCAAAGAGCACCACGCCATAAAGAAGGCAATTGCCTGAATTCCATATTCTTTAATTTAAAATACATAAGAAACGCAGAGTCTGTACAAAAGTTATCACAAACTGTACACTGAAGATTTTTGTAGCGACTGCTGCCGTTAGAGTCAATATATATGAACGCTGGACGAAATACAGAAGCGTAAGTGACAGAAACACTTACACAGGGGAAGAATGATACAGTCATACTGATTCTCTGTTTACGAGCACGTCAAGTTTGTATACAAATTTTCAGAAACACAAGGCAAAATTGCCCGTTGCTACCAAACAAACCCTCAAAAATACAGCATTATTAATACATATTCATAATTCACAATAAACACAATGAAATTTAAATACAGCCTTAAAAATAAACAGTGCATATATACATATACCTTCTGGTGTTTATACGCAAGTTAATGTGGCAAAACACATTTCGATATCAGATCGACCCAAAATCAATGGTCAGTAACATTTATTCTGGTAACTTTGCTTATTTGACATGCTACATGCTTTTGAAAGCTGGATTGTTCTGGATCAGAGATCTGCATGGAAAAGTGTGAGACCAGAACCCTGCTTCTGGTAAAAAATATAAAACACCAATACGTCTGGAGCCAATAAAACGCCATACAAATTCACAGAAACCTGCATATCCAAGGTTTTTTCTCTGAGAATTAGAAAAGGGAATTTATACCGCTCAAGATAACCCTGATGTTAATTCATTTTTAAGTGCAATCTACCAGTCCGTCTTCAGTTACGTCGGCTACATCATTTGGCTACTGATCCTTCACCGTACAGAGCCTTTTAAGCCGCAAACACACACACACACGCAGACACACAAGCACACACTGCCCGACAGCTCAAATGAACTCGTGCCCATAGATGTGGCAGGTGTTTTGTGGCAGTGTAATGCGCGCAATCAATATTTTGATGATCAGTATAATATTACACAAAAAGATACACACCGCACCAACTGTCCTCCCCACAAATTAAATTGTAGTCATTTTCATCATTGTTAATTTTCATTGTATATCAAATGAATTCAAACATTACTGGTAAGTTGTGGATGCCATTCAAAAAACACACCTATCAGTTTAAGTAAATAAGAGTTACCATGCTCATCAAACCAAACCCTTCCTACACAAACACTCGGACCACATGCATAGGAAAGATCCCAGCTTTTTGGTTCTGCCTGATAGTGCTGTAGGCATTTTAAAGAGCTCTCACATTAAATATACTGTTATGCGTGAATGAATCCCCTCTCTGATGAAAGCTGAGCATTAAACATCTTAATGAACTGACGGAAAAATGCGAGTTTTATGAAGCAATTTTATAGCAAATCCGTAAACGCAGTACTTTAAATAAACTTAAACCAGCAGCCATGGTATTCCTTAGATTTTTCATTGAATGTGCTGCATTCCTATTAGCGAACGCTTCATGTTGTTTACACGAAATTCACATGGCGAATGCTTTCTCCTATAGCCTATGTGATGACATTACCTGTGCGCAGATGTAAGTAAGATGTAAAGGACACTGGCTCAGTGCAGCTAGCTGCAGTGTACGTCAAATGCTACATCAGTTCTAGTACATACTTATTTCTAAATGTTCACCAGCGTTTAAAACCCCCTTTAAGTTTCATACAGCAACTTGAAGGGTTTTCTCTGGCCAATGATATGTGTAACACTTTGCGTAGCATGTATGGAAGTTAATATCCATAAACAACTGAGGCACAAAGACCAAATCTCACTTTGATATCAACCACAGGAATTACTGGAATCACTTAAAAACCAACTCAGATTTAAAAAAATTTATTTTTAAATTTAAAGATTAATATCTACTATTAACAAGCATAACTTACTTCATAGAAAGATAGTACCAAATTTCACTTTTTTGTAGAGAAAATACTAGTGGTGAACACCTACACTACTTCAAATGCTTCTTTCGGCAAATAAACAATATAAAAAAAATCAAACATGGTCTTTGAGAGATTTCTTTTGTCAACATCCCTGGTCTAGCTCTGATCTCAGAGGCTGTGAGGTGTGCCATGGTTAGACAAAGAGGAAATATGGAACATTCAAACGACCATTCTGAAAGTGCAGGACACAGGACAGTCATACTACAAAATAATATCAAGGACTTGAATTTTAATACCTTGAACAGAAAAATAAAATTTGTTGTTCGAGATCTTGGGAATCTTGGCTGACGTCGCACTGTGGCTGTCCTAAGGGGTCTGGGGGGGCTTGGGTGATGGACAGGAGCCTTGACTGTCAAAGCTGCTGGCCCTTCCTGGCCACTGTAGAGAAAGAACAGATACAAGAACAAGACTGAGACTCTACTGTAAAGAGGGAACAGGCACAGAAACAAGATAGACTCCACTGTAGAGGGAACAGGCACTGGAAAGAAACAGACTCCACTGTAAAGAAGGAACAGGTACAGGAATGAGACTGAGACTCCACTGTAAAGAAAGATCAGGTACAGGAATGAGACTGAGACTCCACTGTAAAGAAGGAACAGGTACAGGAATGAGACTAAGACTCCACTGTAAAGAGGGAACAGGCACAGGAATGAGACTAAGACTCCACTGTAAAGAGGGAACAGGCACAGGAACAAGACTGAGACTCCACTGTAGAGGGAATGGACACAGGATTGAGACTGAGACTCCACTGTACAGAGGGAATGGGCAAAAGAATGAGACCGAGGCTCCACTGTAGAGGGAACAGGCACAGGAATGAGACTCAGACCCCACTGTAAAAAGGAAAGAGACACAGGAACAAACAGACATTTGAGTAGGTAGATATTCAGGAATATTTGGCAGATTAGTTAGAGCACCTCGCTCAATAGTACAAACTGTCCTTGGGGGCCAGGTAACTAAAAGGTCTATGTGAATTCTTCTCAAATGTTCCTTGTTCTGTGTATAGTTGGGCTGTGTTCTCCACAGTAGTCCTGCTTAGACCTTGAGGCCCACTCTAGTGCCAATGACTGTTGCCTGATAACCATGTTATTATGGTTTTCTTTCATCTGATTAATGCCAAAATAGCTCTTCTAGTCTTCTTTTCTTTTGTTCCATCCTGGGCATCACACCTGTTCCTTCTCCCACCCTACGTCTACTTTCCTGGTTCTAACACTTCACTACTGGAGGGAGAGAGCTTGAGAGATTTTCCCTTCCATTCACCCTGGTATTTTCTGGTGAACCAAAAAACTCCTACCATCTTTGGGCAGGAGCGTAATGTTTAAAGAACATCGATGAAAGGTCATGGGTCACAATCTCAGGAGCAGGCTTGCTATTGTTCCATTGAGCAAGGCTTGAGTAAGACAATACATCAGAAAGCTTTGGAAAATATATCTGACTGCAGTATTCAGTAAAACTGGCTTGTACAAGGGCTGATTGATAAGCTTGGTCTCCAGTTGTTTCAAATAAGTTTCTGATAATATGAAATAAAATGTGATATCAAAATCTTAAACATCGTAATCGTATTTTTCAATATAGTGCCCATTTACTGCAACACAGTTTTCCAAACACGCTATCTGTTTTTTCATTCCATTCACTAAGAAAGTTTCTGGTTGGTTTCTCATCCGTTTGCGCACAGCAGTTACAACTTCACCATCCGAGGAAAAATGTTATCTTTTCAATTTTGGGAACAACCAGAAGGCGGAGGGCGTGGAGCAATTGGGAATTTCAGGCTTCTCATCACTTCTTTTGTTTGTCCACTGCAGTGTGGACTTGTGTTGTTGTGACGTTAAGGCAACATGGACGCATTGCTTGTAAGGTTTCACAATACCTTTCAGAATTTACTGTCGTTCCTTGAGTCAGAAATTCCGTGTAAATTACGCCCCTTGCCTGTGACTTTCGATTGGCGCGCAACGTTATCGTGTCAAAAACTCTATTACTGAACGCTGCGTTATATGTAACTCGAATGTAGCACTGTTTACAAATTAACAGCGTCGCTTAAGGGCTTTGCACATTGAACTGAAACTAATCTTGTTTACATTACGTAGCACCGGCTACTGAACGCACGAGTTTTTTTTCCCCCACTACCAGAGATACCATGTGGTAGGAGACCTTACTTATCAATCAGCTCTCATATCATATTCATATTCATTTACTCACACAGCTCTGAGAGAAAGCCCAGTAGCATTTGTAATTGTGCATACTTAATAAAAAACAAATACCATACCTCACACAAGGCATGCCAGTGCGTGATTGGCTTGCGAGGGTAGGCCAGCATTTCATTCCAATGGTCTCGCCCCAGGCCCTCTGCGTCTGGTCCAGCCCGACACACCCCAATCACCTCATTGTGCCCGACTCTGCGACACAGGAAAAACATTTTACTGGCTGCATTAAAAGAGACCTAGAAGAGACCTTGATTCCTGTCATTTATATGGGTCTCTGTGGGATTGTTGAACACTAAATATAGTGCTAGAAAGCAATTCTTTGAACAGAATACCAGAATTATTTCAACAGATTACAAAATATATATCAGAACGTGTTTTTTACGTGTTTATTAGTGTGAGTCTACTGCTGGAAGCTGTGAATTATTAATTTTACTAATGGATGTACGGGTCTCTACGGGCAGAAGCCACCTGATGATGCACTTGATGGTTTGGTGTTGTGCTAATCAAGCGGAAAACATCCTCAAACCTAAGAAGTGGACTGAAGCAGATCACTGGGGGGTGGTTCCCTTACATGTGGCTATTGCCCCAAACACTGGATGGAGTTGGCACTGAGACTTACCGGTCATAGTCCATCACCGTGATGGACAGGCTGACCTGCTCCACGTTCTCTGGTGGGATGTCGAAGACGATGGCCTCGTTGTAGGTCGGGTTGAGTGTGCCCTTCTTCGTTGTCGTCTTGCGCTTCTTCAACCTCCGGCCGTCGCAGAGCAGCGACACTTTGACATAAGGGTCTGGGGAGAAGTTCACAGACATCAGTATCCATCATGTAGCTGCCCTGGCTTTCAGTCAAACTTTAAAGAGTTTTCCTGAATAACATAATCACAACAATTGTAAATTCCATTCTGAGTGTTGTCTGGTTGGTTTTTTGCAGGTCTGGTGTGGAAGAGGATGTACCAGAGGACCCCATGATGTCCATGGCTTTGAGGTTCCGGCACTTTATGACGGTCAGAGTCATTCTTCCGGCCGTGGGCAGGTAGCAGAGTGAGTACATGATCTCTCCCAAGTCCACGCTCTCCTGCAAGACACATCGCCATTACTCCAAACATGAGTCCAGCAAGGAGAGGCAGTTCAAGTACCCTTTGCATGGTTTGGAGATACAAGGAGAACAGATACAAAACAGGGTCTGTCTTTGGTGGCTATAGAGTCCTGGTCAGATACTTGAAAAAAGTGAAGTTTGATTATTTGATGATCAGACTTCAGTCACTAAAATACACAACAGTCCTGTAATAAAAATAAACCACAAAATACTGATAGAAAGCCATATGTTTACCACAGTTACATAACAAAACAAATTTTTTAATTGATATTCACTGAATGAAGTGTTTCTGTATCATGAAAGGTTTTGTTTTAATTACATCTATAGCTGTGGCTCCTACCCAGGTGCAATTAATGCATTAATTAATCAAATTCCCAGTGTATTTGAGGTCATGAATTAAATGGGTAGACATGGTTGTTCTGTAATTATGGGAAGCATGACTGCAAGGGAATAAAGTGATTTTAACGCATTGGCTGCTGTGTTAAAAAAACCATCCAATCATGAAAGGATACCACCATTGTTATTTGTAAAAAATCTTTTGATTGGCTGACAATGTGACCTTATCAAAATAGAGGTAACTTCCAGATGTAGTATAGATACGTTAGGATACCAGCATAGAGCCAGCCTTGCCATGTAACTTCCACAGAGCTATAACCTCCCTTTCAGATGATCTTGCTTTTGGCATACATCACATTTTTCTGGTCATTGTCTTGCGGACGTTGTCAGGAATGAGCTGTGGAAAGTGTCCACATAGCTGGGCTGTGTCACACATGACCATGTCAACGATTCGGAGACTGAAGCAGACGTGTCTGGTAATATATGGTTAATAGTGTCGTAAAAAGACGAATAAAGGTTAACCTCGGCACCTGCATAATTATTCCGATATCTGAGCTGTCGTCCTCAACACCAGGCATAATCAAATGAGTATATAAACTCTCATCCCTAATGGCAAATCTGTTAAAGTGGGCCATACTTCACCGGAGCGTCTGAGGAAACAAAGGTTGAGTTGAGGATCGTGGTGCTCTTGTCATGGAGCACTAAGGGAAATGGCATCATCAGAAAGAACAACACTGTGCAAAAAGTCCATCCTTAATGACTGTGAAATTTAAGGGGAAGAGGGTGACCAGCCAGAAAGGGGCTGCACAACCAATTTCATAAAAAGCGGTCTGTTGAAAACTAAACCACGATAACATCAGGCCTGTCAGCTTTGCTGTCAAAGTGCAATGAATAAGGGGTTTTCATCTTCCCTAAGTGCTGATTTTCCCATCTTTTTTTTGAGGTGGTGGGGGAGGGTGCTTTTCAGAATGACAATGCCCCCGTCCACTGAGTGCATGAAGTCAGCCAGTGGTTTGACAGGCATGTCACTTATGATATTCATGTGCCATAGCCCTTACAGTCTCCAGATCTGCAATCAATAGAGAATTTATAAGGCACTGATGCCTAAAATGATGACCGAGGCATGATCCATCAACCAGTGTTGACCTGAGTTCCTTCTGAAAGAATGGCGCTGCATTATTCAGTAGCCTTGTAAACTTTATGCCCCACTGTATGCAGCCTAAACTAATTAAATATGAATGTTATACTTCAAACATCTGCAGTTCCAGATACAGCTTATCAAAATCAAGAATTTTTTCAGGTATTTCATCTCCGGTCAAATCCATTTCCACAGTCCTTCGGCATGAACTTTGTTGGCTGTTCCAGCTAACAAATTGTGTGGGTTCATTTACTTCAGCTTCTGTTAGCTCATCAATGTTTCACGCTCGTCAAGCCACATCTGACAGCTGGCAAATGTGAATGGAAAGGAAAGTGAATACCTCAAAGCCACACGGCACCCCACACATGCTCCCGAACAGACTTCCAGATATGTATTTTGCTTTTGACATGCATCATACTTTCCGCTTGCTCCTGCCTGCATGGGCTGCAGAGCTCGTGTCTGACATACACCATATAATTTTTCATCTGGCCTCTTCTGCAGTTGCTCTCCTAATGTGAGCTGTTGTGTAAGACACCCCACATGCCTCATTCTGTCATTTATCTGACTGTGGAAGTGTCCGTGCAATTTGGTTGAATTCAGGCTGAATTAAGCTCCGTGAACAGTAAAAACTTGCCGCCACATCAAGCTTGGCTGTAATGCAACGAACTGCTCTAGGCAAACAGATTAAAGCATTTTTGAGATAGATTTTCGTACTGCAACAATCAGCATCGGCCCACTGAGGAAACCAATTTCCTGCCTTGGCCAAACAACTGAGCGACCAGCATTTACTGCTACACATGCAGTTCATTCTTAAATACATCCATCGCTTCTATATGGCTTCTGGGCATTCACAAGACGGTGATGACCAATGCACCAAGGCTCTTATAGTCACGATAAGTGGTAGATGTATACGACCTACCATTCTGTGGATTGTTGGATGGCACCACTGCCCTCATACACACTCTCTTGTGGATACCAGTATAACAGTGTGGGCATTTTCTCAGCTTCTAATGCTAATGATAGTGCTAATGCTAACAAAGGCAGGTTCGTATTGTTTGCACCTGAATACCGCTTTATCCGTTCAAGCTGAACGTTCTGCTCTACTGGGTGAAAAAATCGCACCTGGCAACCCCACTGGTACCAAATACATCAGCCAGGCCTGATGCCCTGAGTGACCAGTCACAGCCAGAAGTGTCCAGAGCCTGTAGGCACCCAGTCATCCACCTGCATACAGTATTTCATTTAAGAGTTACAGTAGCTAGAACAGCTGCTTGCAAGACTCTCCTTGGGCCCCCCAGCCATTCTAGCAGCACCTGACTGAATTAATTACTCAACAAGTCCTTAATTAGTGGAGTCCAGATATTTTGCAAATATGTGGAATATTTGCAGAATATGCAAAGACCTGGGTACGACTGAACTGGAATATCTTCACATAACAAAGACCTATATCTCCCCAAACTTAAATATGAGACTAAAGGCAGCAAAGTTTTGTTTCATTTTAGACTTGAATCTTTTTGGGCTACTGCATCTAATTACTTCCACACTCTCATCTGAGGCGCTTCAAATGGTAATGCTAATATTTTCACATATGTGTCTGAGGTTTTGTGACTGATAACAGTAGTATTACTATGCCGTCATCTGAAATGTTGTGAATAATAATGCCAATGTCCTCACCTGTGTATCCAAAAAAGGTTAATACTCCTTAAATAACCTCATCTATCATTTCCAGTCACCCTGGATTGCATAAGATACTTCTAGAACTTGATCCTTTGTGTGACAGATAATGAATATTCCATTCTGGGCCACAATGCTTTCTGACACAGGTCAGTATTTGTGTATCACTGATAGTTCTGGCATTTAGAGTTTTGTAGCTAGTGCTGAGCTGCGTGCAAAACGTATATTGCTTCGCTGACGATGGGTGGCATGTTCTGCCGGTCAGCCACAGGCGAGTGTGAAGCTGCACTGAGTATGTAAGATGTGCAGTAGGTATCTATAGTGTAGACAACAGCTACTCAGTTGTTCTCCTCAAAGAGATAAGACAAGCATATAGATGAACCTTTCATGATATGGACGGTGAAACTAAGAAAGTGGAAAATGGCATGCAGCAATGCTAGCTACTTTCAAAGAGAGCACTATATGTTTCTCGTATTATAGCGAAGAATGAATTTCTCGTTTTGAATCTTAATTATGCGATATTCTGTTACGTGGAGTGCTATTAGCTATTAGCAGTATTACAAATTGTCCTGTGCCTTCATCTGAGTTTGAGTTTTATGTGAGGTGCTTCACGTGTCCTAGCAATTAGAGTCTCTGTTTACAGTCAGCAGCTGCTATTTTTTGGTGGGTGTATATGTGGGTGAACAAGCTCATTTGCTGATGGGAAAAACCGTAAATTCAGTAAATCTAGGCAGTAGTGGCCCAGTGGTTAGGGAAGTGCACTTGTACAGTAAACGAATGGTTCAATGAACCCTTTACAGGAAGGTACTACTGAGGTGCCCTGAGCACAGCACCACCCCTACATACTGCTCCCTAGACGTCAAATAATGGCTGCCAACTGCTATGTCACATACAGGGTACATGCAGAGGACACATTTTGCTGTTGTGTGCTGTCTTTTGGTGTGTCAACAATGACAATTGATCACTTTTCATAAATCCAAACAGAGGTGGAAAGTTCAGGTCCAGAAAGTACAAATCCAGACCAAGGTTTTCTTTCAACCAACCTCTGTGACCGTGACACTTTATACTCAGCTGGTTGGTTGAAACAAAAACCATGCTCTGGATTTGTACTTTCTGGACCTGAATTTTCCACCTCTGAATCCAAACATGTCGTGTCTGCAGTCCAGTCACACAAACAAGTCCTGCCTGCATGTAAATGCAGCCCTACTCACCGTTGTTGCGCAGTGGATGTCCTTCCACACGATTGCTTCCCTGGAGAGGTCCGACAGTTCAAAGAGATTATCCACCAGCACCTCCCCTATCATGTCATGACTGGTGAAGCGGTCGAAATCATACACACTGAAGTGCAGCTTGCGGTTGCACAGTTGGTCATACTCCACCGGAAACTGGAAGGTCTCATCGAACCCGGGGTTGAGCGTTTTCCTGTGCACCCGCGTCTGAAACTTCTTCTTCCTCTCTGGCAGCAGGTATATCTTGACGTAGGGGTCCGAGGTGCCCGTGAAGTCTTTGGCCGGCAGGTCCAGGGCCTTAAGGATTTTCACCACCAGGCTCTGGTTCTCGTAGTCGTACTGCAACGAGAAGCTCAGCTTGCCGCACGTCGGCACAGGCTCCTTGCCATCGTCCTCCGAGTCGACCGACTTCTGCTTGTAGAGCTCTGGTTTGATGCGGCCCAGATTGGTGGACGGCTGCCGCACGGGGAGGCTGTCCATGCTGAAGTCCACGCTGGACACGTGCATCTGTCGGGGCAGGTGGCGGCGGAAGGAGTTGTGTCTGAGGGTCGGGGGTGCATAAGCGAAAATCACGTTAATACCTGGATTTCAGGTACATAAGTTATTGAGTTGACTCACTGTTTAGAAGCCTGGGTCGCACAACACAATTATACACCCTTACTCTCAGTATCCAGTATCAGGATTTTTGAAGCTTGATTATTTTGATAAAAGACAGCACTTCCTCTTTGTATGAGTGTGCTGGGGGTGATGTGTGGCTCAGCAGATTACGATGCTCTGTCCGTCAGCAGGAAGTCGCTCCTTCAGATTCCATAGTTGGCAGTGTGATGTCACCGTTGGCCCCCTGAACAAGACCCTTAAACCCCAGCTGCTCCATGGATTGTCTGACCCTGCCTTGTCAACTGCACATCACTTTGGATAAAAACGTCTGCTAAATAAATAAGTTTGCAGGGCTTAATGAATTTGACTTTGTTTTGCTGTTTATTTAGAACTTGTGGATCGAGGACAGAATCGCATCGCGTGGAGGACTGGGGCATTACGCAGGGCTCTGGCGACTGAAATCGCGGCTCAGGTCTGAGGTTAGAGGAGGTGAAAAAAATCAATTGCCAAAACACACTCGTGTGAAGGCACAACGGGGAATGGGGACTGGACAAAAATGGGGACTCAATCCTCAGCTCACGCCACGCGAAGTAAAACCGCTTCAGTTCGTAAGTGTTTTACCCTTATGTACACATTCGGATACTTTGAAAACAAAGCCTTGACTTCTGCTGCTACCTGTCTCCTAGCAACTAACACCTTTTCCCCACAAACAGCAGATATAATGATGACTAGAAAACTAGTAGAACAACACTGTGACAGCAGAAACAAATGGAGAAATAAGGAACATTTGCTGTGTTCCAGTGTTAACATGTTTATCATGTTTCTTCTCACCTAGAAATAGTATTGGTCACTGGCAATAAGTAACCAGGCAGGGCTCACTGGGGGTGGATAGGAGACATTTACTGATATATTTGGGCATTATTTAAGCTGCTACCTTCATATTCTCCAACTTTCCCTAATAATAATATAAGATGTAATGTAATGAAATTTGCGTTATAGACAGGGCTAGTCGAGTCATTTATTTATGTAGCACATTTAAAAATGACAGGAGTTAACCCAAAGTGCTTTCCAGTTTAGAAAGAGTTAGTAAATGCTGCATATATAGTAAAATATAGAAAATAACGTGAGTAACAATGAAATATAAAAATAAAATAACATGAACAACAAATAACAAAATAAATAAACAAACAAATAATAATAATACTTGATCCTTTATTCTTTTTATGCCTCCCTCAACTTGCTCTTTGTAGAGTAAGCTGTCTGTGAAGGGCAGCCACCTGTTGGGGGGCCCAGGGAGCTGGGGGTTAAAAACAAATAGCAAAATTTTTAAATCTACTTTGTATTTAGCCAGTGCAAATGTGCTAGAACAGGAGTGATACGTTGTCTTTCATCCGTCCCAGTTAAAAGTCTAGCAGCTGCATTTTGAATCATTTGAAGTCTAGAAAGTGTGGAACGGGACAATGCCAGATACGAAGAATTACAGTGGTCAGCCACCGTAGCAGTCAGCCAGTAGGGTTAAAGGACA
The DNA here is from genome assembly GCA_026776945.1 of Isichthys henryi. Lineage (NCBI taxonomy): Eukaryota > Metazoa > Chordata > Actinopteri > Osteoglossiformes > Mormyridae > Isichthys > Isichthys henryi. Next base: position 7,066,047 of record JAODJX010000001.1, on the reverse strand, counting down.
CCTTACATGTCTGAGTTATTAAGATATTTAGACAACAGCTATGGATTCAGAAACTGGTTAAAATGATCAATAAACCAGTTCTAAACGTCCAAAAGGATCAATACAAACAGGATTTGTTAAATTCATTTTTAAACCAAATCCAGTGTAATCCCCTGCAGCCAGCAAAACAGCACAGTGGAATTACATCCTATCCTCATCTCGAACGGTGGGAACCGAGTCATTTATTTCACACAGCTGTGAATGGATGTGTGGGTCACACAGTACAATTACATCGCCGTAAATAGCACAGGGTGTCGCGATGTATTGACGATGTGCTATGGGTCTGCTGTGATTCACAGACGCCGAGAACGTATTCTCATACGCCATGCAGTCTCGGACCTAATGACGGTCATTTAGGAAAAAACCCATAACCACGTCCACGTAGAGCTTCCATTTGTTGAATGTGCATTTAATGGGCTGTCCAGCACACACCAAACAACCTGCTCCCTCCCTCCCACAGTGCCAACACCTAAATGATTAACGCTAACTTGTTACTAGTATGTAACCCGAAGACCTAGTGACCCTAGTGACACTCAGGCAAGTGTGTTATCAGCATGTAGGTCTGGGTTTTTAGAGTGCTAATGACCAATTAAAACGTGTGACAGTAACGGACTTCTCCAGAAGTCAGGGGACACAATACCTCCCCCGGTGCGGCTGCATGGCGGATCCTTCCGGATTCGGACGTCCCCCATGTTAGTTCCAGTTCGCCGCTCGGCTAATTACACCGTGCTCCACAAAAAACACGCTCATGGTGCTAAAACGACAAGGAATTGATCGCTTAATTACTAGGATCGTTTACTACTGTTGCCGTGCCATCATGACTCATTTACTTTAAATAGAAGATGGGTCTCTCTCTGATTATAGGGACCGTGCTGCTGTAAATGGTTCATCTTCCTGCCACTGAGGGACAAATAAAACTTCCCCGTCACGGACATGATTATGTCACCTTCTTTCTTGCAGATACTTTCACTTGCGTCACCTGGAGCAACAGAAGTCTTGATTTCATACGTCATCGTATCATTTACAGATCAATTTGCAGCACATAACATGTTTGACTGTCACCTCTGACAGTCTGGATGCAAATCCTCATTTTGTTGGTTAATTCCATCACGTATAGCTGTGTGTTTTGCCCTTATATGGTAGTACAGGGGCCCCCAACTATTTTTCCTGGAGGGCCAAATTCCCTCAGCAACACAACACCAAGGTCCACTGCCTCCAAAAAAATTGCTGACCGGGGGGTCCTGATGATAAAATTTGCCAACCACTGGACTGGGGAGTTCCCCAAAAGTAATATTTGGCAAGTAGAGAGGGTGACTTCATGCTTTAGATTCATTTATACTTTTGTTGGAATCTGCCAGTTGGAGACTGTTCTAGGTCTTGCCAAATGTACCCTTAGCTGTACACAGTTATACCATTAAAGGTACAGAAATGGACAGAATGGAACATTTTTGTACCATTGGGGGTACATTAATGTCGTTTGTACCTTGGGGAGTCCATTTCTGTACCTTTTAAGGTACATCCCCAGTGATAAGCAAAGAAACAAACTGCTACCCCTTTCTTCTGAGATTGTACTTCAAGACCTCAAGAAGGAGAAATCAGCTTGAAGGGCCCTCATGTTTATTTTTTGGAAAGATTTTGTCACCTTAACTACTCCTCCCAGCTTGGCAAACATAAGCCAGCCACATCAGAGGGCGGTACCTGGAAGAGGACGTGGGCTCGGTGGTCTGCCTCTGGACTTTGGCGTGCTTAATGAGGTGCTCCTTCAGAGCCGTCTGGACTTCCGCCGGGATGTCGGGCGAGGTCTGGCTGATCTTCATGGCAGCCTCTTGGAGGCGCTCCGAGTTCCTTCCGTTTACCTTGACCTCGGGGGCCTTTTTATCCTCCTGCTGTGTGGCCTCGGGCGGCGGGCCGGGGACACTCTGAGGAGCGTTATTGGCATGAGATGTGAGAGCTTTGTTCCTCCAAACTGGCCAACACAGCTTCCAGAACACAAAGAGAGAGACTACCAACAGGGCAAGACCACAGAAACTGACGACCACGGCAAGGAGGCTGACAGAGATGTCTACGAACAGGAGTCCGGGGCAGAGAAAGACAGACAGACAGACAGTAACCGAGGAGAACAGGCAGTATGGTCAAGCATGACAGACAAACATGAAAGAGAGAGAGAAGGAGAGAGAAAAATAGATTGAGGAACTTCTAATCAAACAAGCTTCGTCCGTTTCATTCATCCACACCCAATGCTTGCATATGATTTTCATTTATATACCTCTTTCCCTCCACCCCCGCTATTCTTTAATTCCATTCCCAATTCATTTTTCAATTGCATGAGCAACCACTTGAATAGAGACAATTACACAGGACAATGTATTAAGATACTTGACTTCCTGGAAATAAATAGTATGCTTTGTGATACACAAACTCCACTGCCACTGGAGAATAATGTCCATGAAGTGGTAAACCAGTTCAAACCGGCCAATGGACTAGGTTACACAGTTTACAGTATAAACACTTATTATTTACCCCCACCCCCCCCCCCCCCACCAATGGCTACTGTGTCTAAAATCCTATCAGTGATTTCACGCCTGCTGCTTAATACATCCAACACTGCCATTTTTCCACATGTAACAGTCATGTTGGAAATCTCCCTGATGATGATGTTGCGAATGGCTAATTTTCTCTTAGATTTCACCCCCAAAGGACATCTTCTTTAACTGTCATCATAATTTCATACCTATTGTGCGGCACTGTTGATTAACCCTAGGCAGGACTTCTGTACTGTGCAGGGCACTAATGCCGCAGGGATGGAAATCTTTGCAGCACTGCTGAAATCTTAGCCGGCTGAAATTGAGGGATTTGCAGGTCAAACAGACGAAGTTGTGCCAAGTCATCCGAACCTCCAGCCTTCAGTACTGTGGTCCAGGGTGGGTGTCTACTCTCTCCCACCAAAAAAATAAGCACTGATCACATGACTGTCCTGTCCCTACCCCTGTGTAATTTCATTTATCATTCTACTGCGCATGTTTCGTCTGCTCTTTATCGGAGACAGTTAGCTGATCTTTGTCAACACCGGTTAATGATTTCTTTAATCACTGAAAATGCCATAACATCATTATTCATTTTTCAATTTTTAATGCCTTGTTATTTTAAATCGATACCACTTTTTAATCAAAGTTGATGCGAAACGCTTTATTCGCCGAAAGATTTAATGCAGCAGTTTTAGCAATCATGATGCGCCTTCGTAAGCGGTAAAGAAGGACTGGAGCCAAAAAATTCAATGAAACAGTAATGCAGACCCACGGACGATTTCGGCGCAATCGGAGCGACAAGATCTCTGCGACGAAACGTAAGAACGCAGAGTGTGATGCTGGATTTCAAATTCAACCAGACACATCCAGTGTCTGCTGTATAATCGACTCTGATTTCCAGTCGACATTTCTGCACTTATTAAACAGAAATGTCTTCAGACAGGAGACCTGTTGCTTGCGCTGAAGTTACAGGTGACTCGTCAGATTTCTTTTTACTTGTAGCAAGTGGTTTATATAATATTATAAATAATGTACGTTTCTGGAGTCTAATGGATCACTTTATAAAAAAAAAAAATCTTGCGTTACGCTAATTGAAATAATACCCGCTAGCGTGATTAAATGTTAAATTTCATCAGACTGAACACGTATTCAGGTCGTAGTAACCTGTCTCATTCGCTTGAACATCTGTCTTAGGCAGATGTTACCCAGCAGAAGTTGAAATCTTCCACGGGTAATTTGCAAAAAGGTTCACATCCAAAGTTGTCCTTGCGCACTGTTGCAGAAAACCACGTGTAGTTAAGTTTATTAGAAAACAACGGAATTAGGAGTCAGTAGTTTAAAGACAATAAGAGTCCAATTTACCTGCGCCGCCTTTACCTGGTATGGAGCTCTCCAGGGGGAAGATGTCGGAGCATCTCTGGCGATCTACATGCCCTCCAAGGCAGAGTTCTGTCACTATTTGAAGAGCCTTTTTGCACAGGCTAATACTGTCCTCCGTCTGGATACTCATATTTCCTCCGTTAAGTCATGGCTTTTTGTCCGATTACTTGAGGTGTTGACTTGCTGGAGCAATGCTCACATCCGACCGTGGCCGCTCCGGGAACGCAATGAACTCACTCACATCCGTCAGGCAGTGGGAACACACGGGCGCCCCATCCAGTCCCGTTATCTGCCGCCTTTCTGCAAGACCGTTTTGCCTCTTCTTCTGCTTTCATGCCTTTATTTGTCCAATAAGAAGTCGGTCTCTTTTTTGAGCGAGAGACGTCTGGAGCTCACGTCCAATTAAATAAAGCGCCCCCTGTTAAAAATGAGGATTGGGGCATAATGCTGTTACTGAACAGCGCATGATTTCAGAATTAAAAGTAAACCCACTAAAGGAAACTAAAGTTTTTGCTACTTTAAAAACGTGTATTTAAAATGTTCGGTCAGACATGAGTTGTTCTAGTCTAGGATTAAAATGAGGCTGTTGACAGGATTTATTTCAAATGTCTGAAGCTGCATTTTATGCTATTTGTTACGTAAGGGTTAGCATAGTCAAGGCAAGTAAATAAATTAAGGATCATACAGTTTGTTTGAGAAACTGCAGTATTCTCGGTTTATTCGTATTTTTATTATTTATTAATCCAAAGTGACCTTTTTGTTCCTGTTATTAATAAGCTTGAACGATCTTGCGGTTTAGATTTCCTCTAAATGAAGATATCTGAAGGTGAGAGCATGAAAGAAAAAAAAATCGATTTAGTTAATGCCTCAGATGCAGATATATTTCACGTGGGGGCGTCATTCATATGACGTCATCGTCTTTCCTGCTGACCGTCCTTGTTAATTATGCCACTTCTCAGACGTATCAGCAATTAAAGATGCGCTCGCCGTTTACTTGTGTTTGTCGTTCTGCGGACACACACTTTTAAAATCACAGTAGAATATACAAACCGTTGAATTAACTACTTTCCTTCAGTATTTCTGGGATAAAATGAGCACTACAGCATGCCAGATAGTTCCTCATCGAGTTTATCGTTAGCGGTTTAAAATATCCAATAAGGTAGCGTAAAACTGTCCCCACATGTGTTTTCTTGTCTCATCGTCATGTTCCTGTGCTGCGCCTTACTAAACAGTTTGTCCTCTGCGGAGACAAGAAGCACACGTCGATGTGCTCGCCTCCCGCAGACTTCCTCATGAATCGCACAGTATCTGTGGGAGCGAAGGATACTCACCTCAGTAATGTGCACAGAGAAACCCAGACACGCAGGCAGGTGGTCTCCTTGGTAACCTAAAAGTGCGCGCCGAGTAAACTATATCAGTCTTTATGACTGATAACCTTAGTAATAATTGTAGATAAGTTATATATCCAGTCCTTGTGTTCTAATTATCCATTTAAGTTTGCAGATTTGCTGGCTTGTAATTTTGGTGAAGTCAGTCTGTCCCGACCTCTTAAATGTAGCCCGCTGGCCTCCCTGGTTTATGCCCTACGCTGTCTGAGATCCCATACTGACTCTGGAAGTTTGGCAACTGGAATATGGATGGATGGATGGATGGATGGATGGATAACACAATTTGCCTTTTTGCAAAACAAAAATGGCCATATGTGAGCTTAAAGATTATTCTAGTCATTAAAATGACTTTCAGGCCAGAATGATTATAAGCCTGGGTTTTTCTTTGTGGTTTTCCGGCCACACATGTGCAGCTACTTTCAGCTGATCTTTAAAGTTTGAGAAATTAATCCCTGCAGAGGATTAATCCTCTTAAATGTAGCCCGCTGTCCTCCCTGTAACTGGTCGCTCCTTTTCTTGTAGCCTGGCTGCAATCAAAGCCTCTTTCTGCCATCCAATCTGGATACATGTGGTTCTTTCACGTTGACAATTAGACATAATTTCTTTCCAATCTCTTCTTGAAACAAATGGCTTTTTTGGTGTAATGCGCATCAGTCAAGATTGTACATTCTCAGCCACCTGCATGCCCCCCCAAATACATATGCTACTTGGGTTTGAAATAAATATATTGTTAATATTATTTACATTTATATAAGTTCGTTAAAACTTTGTGCGCTGGGAACAGGCAAAACACAAACATAAATCACGTTTTCTTAACGGACCCTAAACGTGGGTGTGCAGGCTGGTCGGGTCGCTTCAGTAGGTGTAAAGCAAAGTTAACGACAGAAAAGCAATAATCAAGCTTGTGGAAGTAGACAAGAAATCCAGGTGTTATTTTAAAAACTGTAAAATGTAACTGCAAAGCGTTGCGTAAATAACATCGTTATCAAAATCGTCTTTTGTTCCTTAATGCTGCCAATTTAGTGCAAGAAATACTTGGAGGACATTCAGGTCAAATGCATCAGACCCCCCTAACAGAATAACTGGCCCCAGTCTGCCCTCCCCTAGTTTAAATGGTCTAGAGCTGCCACTGAATCCAGCAATTTCTTTACATTTTTATAAATGAGCGGGAAGCATTTTCATCCATCCATTTCCGAATTTTTTATCCAGTGCAGGGTAAGTGGACAAAAATAACTCAGGCAGCAGGGGGCACATGGCGCAGACATACCCAAGTACATGTCCTTCAACTGCGAGAAGAAAGCACAGCTGTGAAGGCGTCAGACAGCAGTACTATCTATCGGCTGTCATTTCACCCAAAAGTGTTTTCAAATAGAACATTTAATTCCACAAATCTGTATTATACTTTAAGCCATCTGAATGAATTGCCCGATTTCCCACAGATAGGTGACTGCCAGCCTCTGCCTCGATCCGCATAAGCAGGCAGAGGGTCAATAGATACGTAACATAACATAAGTGACAACAACAATCTGCAACTGATGCCTCACTTTGTTGCTGAGGAAATGTGTACATGCATGTGATGTCGTGTAAAACCTTTTACAAACACTGAAATGAAATCAAGCCAGATGGAAACTGTAAAATCAGCTGCAGGTGCAGCAGCCCTGCTGTTCTCCTGCCTGGGCTAAGTTAACAGAAGGATTAATGTACGGTGTCAAGCCTCATACAACATCCTTAAAATTCCAGAGTAAGTCACCAGGATGATTCCCGGCTGGGAAAGTGGCCATGTGTCTTCAGCAGCTTTGCTGTGGTATAATAATTAGGAGGGAGGGGTATGGTCTTTTCTCAGAACAAAGTAAGACGTAATTTGTGACCTATCATAAACTTGCTGTTATTCTCGACAGATTATAAATCCAAGGAAATAAAATGTTTGTCTGAATTTAGCGATATCTCCATAATATAATGATACAATGGTACATAATGAGACAATTCTGTTCGCTGCAGACAATAGATATAATTACAGTAGTCATAACGAACAGAAATGCTGAAGCCTCTAATTTCAGATGAAGCAAGTGACCGGGTTACAGGAGAGAGAAAAATAAAAAAGCCGAAGAGTTTGGGGAGCATCTTACTTAATCTCAATGGCATCCCCGCGTCAAATTGAAACTGCAGGTAGTTGCGTGCAGAGCTGTAGCGAGAGCAACACCTGACTTACTGCCAAACTTACTGGAAACATCCTCCGTTTAAACTAGATGACAGATGTGCCACACTGTCCTTGACAAACTATTTAATTGGTTTTGACTGAGCATTACATGTGACCTTTAGTAGATCCAGCCTTGAGATTAGTGTTGTTCTGCTTTCCGGACATGATACTTTAGTTTAGAAAATAAACAACCTTTCGTTTCTTCCTTGCAGCTGTCATTTGTCCCAATGTAAATATTTATGTCATCCATCTTATTGTATAGAGGGAACCAGTGCAAGCATAAAGCTGCTCATCAGTGGTGCGATATTTGCTTGTAGTTATTGGGATGCTGTTTACTAAATCCTCATACAGCTGGAAGGAAATCACAGAACACAGTAAATGACAGACTGCAGACAGCTTGCAGTGCGCCATAAAGAGGACTCAGTAAACAGGAGATGGGAAACAAAGCACAGTCGACAAAACACAGTGAGCCGGAGATGGTAAACAAAACAGTAAATAAAATAAACGGTACAACATCAATTAAACAGAGAACAGGAAATGGTAAACAGAACAGTAAATATAACAAACAGAACACTGTAAACAGAACAGTAAATAAAACAAACAGAACACTGTAAACAGAACAGTAAATATAACAAACAGAACACTGTAAACAGAACAGTAAATATAACAAACAGAATGCTGTAAACAGTAGAGTATATATATCAAACAGAACACTGTAAACAGAACAGTAAATATAACAAACAGAACACTGTAAACAGAACAGTAAATATAACAAACAGAACACTGTAAACAGTAGAGTATATATATCAAACAGAACACTGTAAACAAAACAGCAAACAGAAGAGGGTAAGAAAAAGACTTGATTATAAAACACAATGTGTGCAATTAAAAATATATAGCACATGGGACAAGATATGGCAGCTTTAATACGCATTAATGCAAAGAATTATATGATTATACAATTATAATGTTTCTTATTAACGTGTATTGCAGCAGTCATGTCTTGTTCATTGAGAGCAGGATGAATGCAATGCTTTAAGACATGCTTATGAATGTTCTATGAATGCATTATAAATGCACTATGAAGGTGCACTGAATGTTCTGTGAGTGTATAATGAACGCATTATGCAATTAAAATAAAGGGTTACACAGTACAAACACAGTCCCACACGAACACAGTCCCCTTTTTGAATCTGGGCAGGTTTTCTCCATTTATTTTAATTCCCAGAAGCCTTTAATTCCCATCCTTCCTGCACCTGATTGTTATGGGATACTGGTGACCCAGAGCAGGAAGGTGCAGTGACCTCGCGCCTCCCAGAAGGCTTGTTTGCTGCCTCGCTAGGTAACATGACCCCTCTCCCTGGCCCTACTGGAATTTTTCTTCCACATTAGCGCTGGTTGCTTCCACCTTTTCTCGTCCCCTACCACAGTTGTCTGCTGGGTCAGACAGAACGTGCCCATGTTTACTTTGAGCTTCTGTCTGTATGATCAGGGTGTGACAGAAGGACTGACGGTGAAGAATGAGGCTTAGGGACCATGTTCAGCAATCAGTGCCGCTCGTCCATTTGGGTCTCCCCTGCAAAGGTTACGTCAGTAAGCTCAGTTACTAAATCGTGGTGTGATGGTACAGTGGTTAGTGCTGCTGCCTCGTAACAAGATGGTTCTGGGTTCGGTCCCCGGTCCTTTCTATGTGGAGTTTCCTTGCTGTTCGTGTGGGCTTTTTGCCAGGGACTCTGGTTTATTCCCACAGTCCAAAAATGTGCAGGATAGCTTGATTGGTGAGTCTAAATTGGCCCTATAATTGAGTGTTTGTGCCCTGCAGTATGCTGGTGACTGCTCAGGGTTGGTTCCTGCCTGTGCCCATCGTTCCCAGGATAGGCTCCAGTCCCCCCCCATGACCCCATTTTGGATTCAGCAGTTTCAGAAAATGGATGGATTTTCTTCCGCCATTGTTTTAAATGAAACTGAGATGGAATTTTAAATAATGCAAATCAATTAAAACTGACAAATTTATGACAGAGGCATGCAGGTAATATGGATTTTAAATAGATCTTATTTATTCAAATGTACGTACATTAATTAAGACCATTTTTGAGGAAATAATCTTTGCAATTAATCTTTAACGTGCATTCATGATAATACATAGATGGTAACTGAACTACCAATCAGAAATGCATTTACCGTAATGAGTGCCTGTTGAGCTCACTATAAGCATTATTTATTCATTCAATGTCTTGAAATAATAATCATTTAAAACCATCATTTCAGTGTTAGAAACAAACTACCTCATAAATCCCTCTTTATATTCAGGAGCATGTTGAACTGATTTTTGGGCTCTCATTCCGGTTACTGTGACATTCCTGCTCAGACTCAGTTGCTGTGCACGATCCTATTTTTTCATATCCTGTTTCGTAACCACGCAGAGACGTTAAACCCAAAACCATCCCAAGACATTTTCACAATCTTTGCCCGTGAAGATGTGGCTTAAATGGATCTCAAAGTCAACACAAGCTAAACCGCAAATTATACAGTACAGAGAAACGTAACACAGTCTTTAGTGAGCTGTGTATATGTGTATATTCTATCCCGATTATTTAATAGCCTCTATTACATATATATTAAATAATAATGGTTGCATTGCACCATTCTCTATTCATCGAAAACCCCCTCTGATGCTACCTGTAATTTAAGTAATTTAAGTTGGTTTGGTTGAGTAGCTTTTACACCCCCAAATCAGGAAAAGTTGGGACGGTATGTAAAATGAAAATCAAACTGAAAACAGTACTTTGTTAAATTATCTTTGACCTGTATTACA
>JAODJX010000001.1:7034977-7052352 GCA_026776945.1 Isichthys henryi | reverse complement strand
GGAAACCCCACGACGACATGGGGAGAACATGCAAACTCCACACACATGTGACCCAGGCGGGGATTCGAACCCGGGTCACAGAGGTGTGAGGCGACAGTGCTAACCACTGCACCACCATGCCGCCCCTTAAATCCCCCCAGTTTCGCAAAATAAAATGAAATTTAACTGCCAGGTTCTTTCTACCCAAAAGCCATCAATCATTCTAACCAAGCAAGGAGAAACAAACTCAAATAACCGCCCCCCCGAACATTCCCAATCAACGACAACTATTTATAGTGTTGCTAATTAATAAAACATACACTGTTACACTGTTGCTAAAAGTATACGTGACACATTAATTCAGCTTGATATTGCACATCTATACTGTACATATTTTTCCTATTTCATTTTCATATTTATTTTGTTATTTTGTGTAGCTTCAGTGGGAAGCATGCAGTTTCGTCGACAATGACGATATTGTCTATTCTCTCTGCTCTGCCACTGCTCTCGGTCACATACTCTCTCCTGCAGTCCGGCTTCTCACACACTAAACTCTGACTTCCTTTGCATCCCGTCCTGCAGTCTGACCACCTCCTCTCTATCACTCACTTGCGAAACACCGCTCTCCCGCACATCCCCCTAACCTTCTCACAGTCCGCAGGGGTCTTTCCAGCTGAACTGCAAAATTAGTTAACCTTTTGGCTGAGTGAATCTCACAATTTGAATGAGATTAGACCTAATAAGTTAGCGGTGGTCTCCACGCGGTGTTTCAGTCTTATGAGACAGGAGCTGCGATGAGTCTAACTGTACCTGGTGAAAGTCGTGGCACTTCTATCAACAGATCAATAAATGCAAAAACAGATCAGTTAATAAAGGGCTCAGCCACAGGTCCTCAGAGCCTAACACCAATGTCTGATGATCAGACTGTCTCCACCTATCCGCTCTCCACTGGATGCCACCAGAAAGCAGGTGACCCCTACCACAGCAACATGCTTGGAACATTGCGAGGGCCCCTCACGTCAACATCTGCGAGATGGACTTGAAGGACATCATCCTCTAAGCTAGTTTTCAAAACCGCATCCCTTGGTCACGCTACTGTCACTTGACCTCCCTGCTGCACCTTTTAAAAATAGATGATTCTGTGAAATGCTTTATAGGTGTCATAACCCTTTAACATCCTTGAGATGGGAGTTTGCTGTGAAAGCTGCATTTGTCGCCCTCCTGTTTGCAGTGCAGCACCTCTGTTCCAGTCATAATTAAAAGTAAAGCTCATCTCACTCCCCCCCCCTTCCCACCTCGCACTTCAGGGCCTCCACCACCTCCAGTAAAAGGAGTCCTGGGACCATTCCCCTAAATAAGAGACACCTCCAAGTCAAGTGAGTCTCAAAGACTCCTTAAAGTGAACAACCTGCCCCCTTGAGGAGTGGGGGTCACCCTGTCCTCGTCTCCTCTCTCCTTTCTAATTAAAATAGCAGTCCTCCTCCTTAAATGGGGAGCTACTCCTCCCCATGACATGTACCCCCCTACTAAAAACCACACTTCAATCTGTGCAAATGCTTGTCACTCATCAGCTAAATTTTTGCCTAGTGACGGGCATTTGGAAAAACACCAATAAATATGGAGTTCACCCATCCTCGTTTTTATTTAATCTGATCTGTTATTACTTAATAATTTAGACTAGCACTGGACATGGACATTTAGACCTGAAGGTCACTTAAAAAACGAAAATTGCAGAGGGTGCAGCGGATCACCGCATCCAGCGTCAGCATTTCCAGCGCTGCGGCGTTCGGGTGTTTACCGGAGTCAGACAGACACTTGATTCATCAGTCTGCTCTTTGATTGCGCCGTCGTCACGGCAACCGGCTGGTCAATATCGGCGGCGAACGGCAGAACCCAGTCTTCCGACCCGAGGGCTGTAATTAAATGCAAATGAAAACGAGCGTCGCGATCGGTGTAAGGGCGCGGCGGCGGGGGCTGTGGCAACGGGTAACCGCGACCCGAGCAATGAAATCTCGTTCGCACATTGCAACTCCCAGTGGTTTTTATCATTTCGAAAAATACATCTGCAACACTCAGAAATATCTGCTTTGTCCTTGAATACAAATATTCCACATTTTAAAATGTGAAATTTTAGCTGTTAAAAAGAACATGTAACATCTTTCATTCTAGATGCCCCTATACAGTATGTAGTTACCGTCCTACCCTTTTTATAAAGTCATGCACTTTAATTATGAATTTCCATCTATCTGCTTTTGAAATAGAAAGTCTCTCTGCTACTAGAAAAGCAATTTATGATGGGAGACGTAGCCACCCAACTGTAGACAAAATGTACACATGTGGCTATTCTGTGTGACTTGTTTTGTGTTGAAAAGGAAGGACAATGTGGGGGAAAAAATGAGAAAATGTCATTGTTTGAAATTCTTTGAATGTTCACACCGAACGTCACAACCATGTGAAGGGAATCAGGCTGAAAAGTGCTGGAAAGTGACAAAGGGATTGGAAGAATACCGAGTCCAGGTGTTTAGAAATGAAAAAGGAAGCAGGCCATTGAAGGGTGCATTCATCTGTTGAAGTGATTATATCTGAAGTGGATGTGCTGAGGGGCTTGGCTCACTTAAAACACACAGACACACACAGGTTTGTAATTATATCTTTGTGGGGACTCTCCAGTCATTCCTATGGGGAAAACTCTAATCCCAACATGACGACCCTAACCCCCACCCAGTCCTAACCTTAACCATAAATAACCAGACAAAACACAAGACTTCTGACAGTTTTTTGGTTGCATTCAGAGATCTCTCTGAGGACGTGAAAAATGTCAAAATAACAGGTTTTTATTACATTGTGGGGACCTTTGGCCCCTACAATGTACTTTAAACATAATCCACGCATAATTTTAAAAAAATTATCTCCATCGCTTTATGCCATTGTTGAAAATATGGAAATAATTGGCTTGTTTTCTTAGCAAATAGCAACTACAATCTACTAAAAGTAGATATTACATGCTGACATTTATCCATTTAACATAGACTTTTGCCCAACGTGGATCAGAGATCAGCATCCCTGGAGCAGCTGGGGTTAAAGCACTCGCTGAAGGGCCCATTGATGATATGATCACGCTGTCAGCCGCAAGTTTGAACCCACAACCATCTGGGCACACAGACCCATATCTGAGCTGCAAACTTTCCCTACTATATTCTATAATGATTTTAAAATGAAGATTTTTATAAACATTTTAAAACGGCATATTTAATAACCAAGGTCTTTAAGGTGATAGAGAGACGTTTTCTGATGGTAGTGAACATGGAAGAAATCAATGAAGGCCTGTCTTTTGAGGATTCTTTTTCAGGCACCGATCGATTCTTGAGCTGTGTGATGAGGCAGACGGTGAGCCTTGTGATCCGGGCATCAAGAGGAAGCCATTGTGTGGGCGTCTAGGACTCTGCAGCGATGCTGCCCCTGCAACACTGCTGGTGCTGCAGCCACTTACCGCCGCGGGCTTAAGTACTCAGAGAACCGCAACATAAATTGCAGTGAGCAAGCTGAGGAGAAAATGTCCTCAGTCTAGCAGTCACCTGGGAGCTGTAATTCCTGGAAGAAATGATAGTCAGGTCAATCTGCAGGTTAAGGCATTATGCCTTTGTTTGGAAGGTTGCTAGTTCAAATCTCCAGTCAGCAGAGTGAATGCGCCATTATGATGTTGAGTCTTTAATTTCACCAGGGCCTGGCTGACCTTGCTTTCTCTGAATCTGTCTATGTTGCAATGTAACCTTCTGAAATAGGGCGACACACATCTCCCTCTGGGTAAAGTGCATATCTAGGCCTGTAATGTCGGATATTGTGCACTATGTAGAGTTCTGTATAATGTATGGTCCTTTAACAAGTACGTGTGTAGTGATATTTAATGTCTTGATGAGTACTTTTGCTGGTCAGAAACTCAGACAAATAGATGTATGCCATTGTGAAAGGGAAATTATCTTAAACTTGTGTTCCATTGTCCTCTTTCTTGGCAATAGTAAATGTCAGCATAAATGAGGGCTTTTGCGCTACTTCGAAAGCGAGTCGCGTTCTACACGAGCGGACGTCAGCATCCTCGGCGCACGCTGCAGTGTTCCGCTGTGGCAGGTGTCAAGAAAGATGGATGGACCATAAGGTGCTGACAGATACTTTAATTAATTTCCGCTCTTTTCGTCTGCACTCGTCTGAACTCTGTTTGTCTGATGCGGCTGAGTTTTTCCTGATAAAGACTGTGATATTTGCAGTGTCGGGCAGAGAGCTGACTGTCAACTTGCCCCTGACCAGTTAAGCTGTACCGGCTCGCTGTACTGAGAAACACTTTGTAATGCTGAGAGCTTTTATGCAAGGTGACCAGACCTGGGGAGGGGGCAAGGGGGGCCTCATCTCCTTACCCCATCGTAAGCAAAACACTAGTCACATATTTCACTGTAATTAAGTGGAATATGATAAGCGTGTTTGAACATTGGGTCTGGAGTGTATACAGGGACGGGGCCAGAGGGCTGCAGCTGAAAACTGATTGGCCCTTGGAGTACCCCTGTCCTGTAACTCTCTGCTTTAAAACATATCATTGGTTAAAGACAAGACTGAGCCCTCTGTATGAATTACGGTCCCTCTTACCCCCCACTTTAAAAACATCCCAGAATTGCCATAAGCAAATCGCAGTGATATTTACCAGCTTTGAAGTGTGTTGTTAGACAAAAAGACGACACCATTGTGGGTTATCGATGTTTCATAGATTTAATCAAGTCAGTTTTGTTTGATGGCTATAGTGATCACCAGAGAAACAATGAAAAAAATACCCCAGATACCTCCAGACTGATATATATGCAGCATTGATTCTCCTGCAACTCCCAGCTCTCTGAGGAGTTACTTCTATGCAATAAAATCTGACATTCGTTCATCTGTGCGAAACAAAATCGCTCAAATTTGCTTCAAACCACCATTTAATGCCCAAATAACTGAGAAATAAGTAGCGTGTTTTTCAGAGAAGTAATGAGTTTTCCTTTTATTTATCGTGTGGCTTTATCCACAAATAAGAAATGTATAAAATGACAGTTAAATTAAAATGAGCCCCCCCCCCCCCCGCTATCCACATCACATCTGTCCAATATCAGTAAACAATCATAAGTATTACTTGTTGTTTCAGAAAAATATGGACAACATCTATTTATATACTATTTATATAGTCTACAGATACACTTTCCTAAATAAGAAATGGTTCTCATAAAACTTTAATTGTTTTTCATTTAAAGAAAAATCAGCATCCCTAACCATACATATTACATGGATAGACCATGGATCACAGATTATTTTCCATAACGGCCAGCAGCTCCACAGAGCTTTGGCTTGACAACAAACTGCGTATCTCCTCACTTTGCTCCCTGTTTTTCTGCAATGGTTTTAGATACTGCATGAAATCTGATGCCTCGTTTTAATGAGAAATGGGGATTATGCTGATCCATGCGTTAAAATGACATTTGTAGACGTGACAGACGTGTTTGTTTTGATGATTCTCGGTTGAGGCCTGAATCGTACGTTCCTTGGCAAGTTCACACATGGCTAAGTGAGTCAGATTCTACCCAAAAACCCCAGCTGCCCGGCCTCAAACTAATCCCAAATCAACTGTAGATAAAGTCAAAACATCCTTATACAAATTGGGTCTGTCCATCTCAGTGTGGATCTGAAATGGGATGCCTGAGCTATCTGTACAGAATGGAAGAGGCCAGCTTGGAGCTCACATTGACCTGGCCCAAACCAGGACGGCTAATCAAGCTTCAGATGCTATCACCACTCTGATATCATCTACACAGCCTGGCACCAGGCAGCACACAATGAGCAGCGGGGAAAAGGAGCCTTGGGAGGCCATTATCGCGGTGACATTTGAGGCTGCTGCTTGTCAGGAGGGTCGCAAAAGGACCGTCAGTGTTACAGATTCCCAGCTGATCAGCCAGGCCAGCCCAGCTGATGACACGCCCGTCCCTATCATTCCCGCAGCCTCGCCCCCACCGTGCTCACAAATCGACACCCCACTATAATAAATGTTCCCTTCAGAATGCACTGCTGCCCCAAAAACACATTAGTCACTGGCCGCTGTTGACTCTGTGCCTAAATGGGATATTGTTGCTCTGTTGTCTAACCGAACAGTGATTTCTCTAAGCCTCCCTAAGCCTCTGTATTACACTGTACACAAGGCCTGGGTCTGTTGTCACAGAATGGGCCCGAATATCTGATTATGAATATAATTTCTGAATTGATTTGATCGTGGGTGGGGTTTTGTGGGGGTGGGGGGCACTCCCAGCCACCTGAGTCGAAACTGCAATTAATTAGCAAGACCAGCATTGCACATGTTCTGTACCGGTACTTTGTACCTTTGCATAAGTAGTCGGTTGGTACCCTATAGGTTTACAAAATAACAGGTTATGTGTGCATCAGATGCGTACATTAACACAAAAGGTAAGTAAGATGCAGTAGTTTTGCTTCCCAAGCGTAAACATCAAACCCGTCATATGGATCTGCTCCCTCACCGAGGATCAGATTAAGTCAGAGTCAGTGATGCTGAAATTCTGACGTGATAAAATAGACAATAATACTAACCCATTAAGAAAAAATGACCGATAATGATTATTAACATGATGTGAGTCACAGAAAATGATGCAGAGGTGCTGCTGAAGACAACACGGTGTTTTTACGATGGGCTGTGGATGTCACAGAGGCGGAAAGCCCAGCCCAGAGCAAGCAGGACAGAAACTACTACCGCCGCAGAACATGAGCGCTTTAGAGGTGCTACCCAGCCATCGGCAATTCTTTATTTACTTTCACGAAATAATTATCACCAAATTGTAAGTTATTAATTTTGCCACTGAGGAGCCATAACTCCATTAAGAAAACACCAGCCATATTCTTGTTTGATGAACTTCATTGAATTAATCACATGGACAATGGGGGTTTTAAAAAAGTCATTGTTTATTTTCAACAGGCCTGAAAACTAAAGGTGGCTCCCGAGAACAGAGCAGGATGTGTTTGAAAGAGGAACGTCCTGTAAACATTTACTGGATAGTGTAACTTATTGCTTCAGATAAGTATGAAATAAGTTTCTAGTTTCCCCACACAGATCTGCAGGGATCCTTGGCATCAGATAGGACACCAGACTATCCGAAGCACCTCACATCTACCAGAGACGTCATTTCACCAGAACCGTCCTGGACCACGCAGAGGGGACCCGCAGTGACATTGGTAATGGGAACACACACAAACACTGACTCAGTCCCCCTCCGCTTTGTGGCATCACTGCTACCCCCATGTACAGCGCGCGTATGTAAATATCACCGGGACATACAAGGCTGATATCCTCTGCCCCCTGCTGTCCTCATCGACATTATTCGCATCTCTACTGGCTGTTTTTCTGTATTTATTCTGGCGACTTCTCTCCCCGACACGGTCACACAGGTGTCCTCGGAGAATCAGCGTGATTCTGAGTCTCCGCCACGCACTGACTCACCTTTAGACGCTGACTCACTCTTGTGTTATTGGACCATGGTGGGTTAGGCACCCCCTCCCTTACCACGGTGTTCCTAAGACTGCCCCTGCACATAGTAGGCCTAACCCCCGCAAGAGCAAATTACTCCTATAGCTGACCTATAGCTGTGGCTGTTCTACTTTAATTCAACATCAGTCAGATTTGCATGTTATGCCAAATATTGTGACACAAATATTAACTGAAATCTACAGAGCTTTGACAATTTACTGTAGGTGATAAAGTTGTGGATTTCTCCAGAGAGCACTGGTAATTGGGGTGGGAATCCATTTGCATAAAAATGTGGTGTTTTGTAGATTGTGACTCATTAATGGGGCAAATTATACTAATGGTACTGCAGTCCACAGGGGACCCAGTCCACAGCATTCAGGGTGTCCCCTACTCTGTGCCCCGTCCTTCCTGGATCACTGAGACCTCTCACCAGAAAAGTGTTTATAGATAGATGGATGATACCGTAGTCATTGGGGTTCTCATGGTCGGTTCCCCTCAGGATTCTGAGTCCTACATCCATTCATCCACTTTGCTTTGATCTAAAGTCATTTAGTATTTATAACCTGCCCCTGAACAGCAGCTCTTCACTAACATGAATCTTTCTCATGGTCTTAAAGCAGGAATCTCCCTTTCTGAGGCACCTGCTGTACACATTGTTGCCAGTGAAATTTTTACCAGTACAGTGTATTGGCTCAGCATGATTGCTTTGTACAGGATTGACATGCTTGTATAGACCTTCCTAGGCCTCACACTTGCCTTTCTGACTGTGATGTCACTATGGTGCCACACAGACATGGAGGTATCTCTGTAAAAGCCAAAGCTTTTCTCAAAAGTGGCTGCTGTTGCATCACCATCTCACTGTAAATGTAGGGTATTTTCCTGCCTCCCATAGAAAACCTGCATTTATTTGCATTGCTGAATTGTTATTATTTCTGATGAAGTATTTGTCTACACATGGTCTGACTCTGCTGTTGTCTCTTTCTAATAACCACTCAATTATGTGTCAGCTACTATTTAACTGTCCTATAATACACTTAATTCATGCAGTTTAGAAAGAATAAAGTGCCCAGAACTGAACCCTGTGGAACACCACTAGTCACATTGGCCCAACTGCAAGTCATCCCTCTCAAAATGACAACCTGCATTATACATTTTAAGCATTAATTGTGAAATAATGTGAAGTAAAGCAAATAATGAGCTTTCATGCGGTTTACCACCCTCGTCGCGTACCTAAATATGCCATTTGTGTTTGATGACTGTACTGGATTTCATCATGTCTGATCAGTAATCTGTAATAAGCTGTTATTAATTTTAATTAGCACGAGATTCTCTTGTCCCTCCCTTACTTACATCATTAGTGACATTTCTATCAGTTCTCCTTGTTTATTCCCAGTGGAAGCAGAAAGCTTTGCTCTATATACCATCACTAACCACCAAAAAAACGGTAACAGCTTAATTCATCGGCCTTTAGCATGACACGAAACAGTCGGCCCTATCCTGGTGCAAATGGTTTAGCGTCTGTCAGCTCAAGGGGTGAACATTATGGGTCCCTCCACAGAAATCCACATCTTAATGGAGCACCTCACATAATGGCTGGAGGGACACGTATTAAAATCATTTGGAAGCTGCTTGTTAGGGTCTATTTAACTTGCTGTTTCACTTGCTAATGGTCAGCTAGTTAGCACTTTGTGTATTGGTGCTGTATTCATAAATCTGAAGCCCGCTATCTATTTTGCACCTTTCATAATGGAGTTGCATTCCATGCTCCTGGTGCTTCTCCTGTAAACGAGCTCAGAAACCATAGTATCCACCCTCCCCCTCACCCCGCCCTGCAGTTTTCAGGCTTAATTACTGTAGTTTGCACAGCTGCTGTGGCTTACCCCCCCACCCCCCCTCAATTTTTAATTACCAGCCATCCTGAAAACCAAGCGTATCACTTAATGCATGTATATGTTTTCTTCTCTCTCGAATGGGTGATCTTCCTCACTGCCAGCAATAGATCGGAAACGATCCCCACAAAGCGCTCAGCATCCATGCTGTCTGCGAAGGATCAATTATATTTATGGTCATTAGCAATTCAGACCAAATGGTGTCATGACTGAGAAATAAATTACCTTTAACAATCCGTGACGGACATCTTAGGATCAACGGGAAGGAACAATCTAGCGATCCATCATACGTCCTAGAAATTGGCCCGAGGTTGCAGGATGCGGAATGATGGATTTGGCTTCGGGTCAAAGGTCACATAAAGCTAATCGATTTTAAAGGCCCCCGGCTGATGCATCTCTTGCATGTTGCCACTGCACTGGTGCATGCAGACGAATGAGCATGCATTTTAAAATGACGGTATGTTCCTCTTTCATCCTGGGTCTGCCGTTCTCCACACTTCCCTTGGGATTAATTAATGCATTTTTGAAGTAGTCTTGAAGCATCCT
This sequence comes from Isichthys henryi, assembly GCA_026776945.1. Taxonomy (NCBI): domain Eukaryota; kingdom Metazoa; phylum Chordata; class Actinopteri; order Osteoglossiformes; family Mormyridae; genus Isichthys; species Isichthys henryi. The sequence goes on along the minus strand of JAODJX010000001.1, from coordinate 7,042,395 downwards.
TAATCAAAGCTGTTGGGTTTGCAATATACTTCACTACTCAGAAGACCTTAACACGACATCATAGTCAGAATGTCTGCAGCTTATGATTGGTTATCAGCATATACAGTGACTAGTTGTATTTTCCTACATACTGTACATTTTAATGGAAAGTTTCAAACTATTACCTCTGGGTAAATTTCAGGAGGTGACTATGGTTAAATCGACCACCAGCCCTTGACAACTATAATTTGAGCGAATTATGGAAAGTAAATATAAAGAGTTCAAGAAAACAAATCACAGATAACCTGTGTCTATACAGAGCTGCCCCTCCTTGCCCATATAATTGACCTAGGGCTTTTGCTCTTGGTGTATTGTATAAACACCGCTGTACATCACTTTATTTTGCTCCTCCAATCAGGTGATGGCTGTGGTTGGTGGGCAGGGCTGTAATTCAATCAGGTGATGGCTGTGGTTGGTGGGCAGGGCCTCAGTGAGCAGGTGACCCTGCTCAGACGCCTGGCAGGAAGGCAGTGCTGAACTTTAAAGGTGTCACTAAATTTCCTCGGAATCAAAGTACCAGGGCCAACTGTGGCAAGGGAACCTGGGGGGTGGAGGGGTGGGGGGCAGTCCTCATGCCTTCTGCAACCTTTCAAATTAAGATTGGGGGGGGAGGGGAATAACTGAGAAACAGGGAGAGGATTCTCCCTCCAAGCACAGATGCTCCCCCAGGCAAAAGAGCAGCATACCGATCATAGCGCCTCTGAACATCCTGGAGCCACACCAGAAGGGGAACACCCTCTCTGTCAGAGGCCCAGACATTGCTAGCGAGCCTTGAGGGGTAAGAGGATAACTGAGTGAGACGCAAATGCTTGTGTGATACATGTCATTCACCCGGGGAGGTGTGTGGGTCTGATGGTAACCCATAGAAGCCACTAGAGAATCAATCAAAAATTCAGTATTAATCAGTGTGCATTCAACTTTAATTTAGCAGCAATTCAGCAGTAATTCCATGCTATTCTAGCACCAATTCCACATTGGTGCAGTGCTAATTAAATGCCAATTTGCAATTAATTTCAGCAAGAGTTCAGCACTACTCGAGAACACTTGACAGCATTGGCGGGCAGGTTGTATGTTGTTGGGGGTGGGGGCACCCTCCTTAGCATATGCACAGCCCCGATATGCTATCGCCATGGCAATACCAGCATCAGGGCGAGGGCAGGCGAGGAAATCCATATCTCCATTGTGAGATGCAGCTGCCAGCGTGTTCCACATTCCCAAACATCTGGAGCAAGTCACAGGTGGTGAGGAAGGTGCCAAAACATCAAGTCATGAAGACGCTGGAAACATCTGCAACAAATGACCAGGAGTTATGTGGCAAATGGTGTGTCAGAAGCAGCGTCAACGTAACAAACAAACGAGTGTGTGTAAGCCATAGGCAATGTGTAGCTCAGCACGTGAGGGATCTGTGTTCAGAAGGTCATTGGTTCAAGTCCTCTGGTTGGCAGAATAGTCAAATCCTCAATAGGCCCTTAAGCAATGGCCCTTAACCCCAAGGGCTCCAGGGACACTGGGTGACCCTGCTGTATAAAACGTACCTGCTAAATAAGAAAATGTCCAGCCATTCATCCACTATGTACCGCTTAGACAATAGCAATAAGAACTGCTTGTGTGATATACATGAGACAATAAAATGGATACAGTTTCAGAGGGTGTAGCGTACCCGGGTTTCTCATTGGCCCACTTTATTTTTAATAAAGTCCTTCCATTGGTCAAACTGCCTGCACCCAGTACAAAAGCCCTCCTACCGCATCTTACAACCTGCCGCATGGAAGGCTCCCTGTTGCCATGGTTATAGCCAGTATTAAAAAAATAACCTGACCGGTAATCAGTTGTATCAAAAATTGTTGCAGTGCTGCAGCTGTCTGTCCAACTTGTAAAACTCGTGCAGTGTCCATGTCCTGGTGCAGTATAACTACTCTGGATTAATCAGCAGTCCACAGGGTTCCTGTATGTTTGTCCATATTTAAGCACTTACCTGTTTGAAGTGTCTCACAGGCTATGAGTGTATAGTGCATTAGTCCTGTACACCCAGGCATCGTGATCTACAACCACTATCAGCCAGGGAAGGTCTTTTTTGTCCCATTTTTGGCACCTGAACAAGATCTACAAATACAGGGCTGGGGGCCAATTCAAGCACAGACACCTGGAGTAACAAGAAAAACCTGAGGCTTTGTTATGAATGAGGTGAGTAAACAAGATGGGGACAGAGACAGCAGGAAGGAGGCAGCCGGCAGATATGACGAGCTCTGGAGAAATGTCTCAGCGGAGGAAAGAAGCCTGAAGACTTTAGGCGAGATGGATAGATAGAAAGTTAGCTATGCTCCATTTGTGCCAAGGAGAAATTCCGGATTACAGCTGAGAACACCAAGATAGCCGCAAATTAGCTACCCAGGAATTATCCACTCTGCCCGTCATGAGCGCTGGAGTCAGTGCTGATATCTATAAATAACAAGCAAATGGGGACGGAATTAGAGGTGGACATCAGCTTTTTCCTCCACCTGCTGTTGTGTTTAAGAGAGCCAGCCACCCCTCATCAGGACTAGGTGCCAGACAGCTCAACAGGTCTCCCCCTGAACAACCCAGGACCCCTAGAGGATTGGCCAGATTCCACTACATGTATGGTGGCACCTAAACCTCTCATATTCTCCATCCTCGCCACAGGTCCTGCTGGAAGAACAAGCTGTGCTCAGAGCTCTCCGGCGAAGCTGAATCCGCAACGGAGAAACTCACCTATTTATAACACTAACGTTCTTCTGCCTTAATGGGACTTCAGAGCAGCAGACTGACACTGTTACACAACCGATATGAAATCGTGCAAATTATATCCTTTTCGTGCATTTCTCCGCTGGCGGCCTGTCGCCTCGTCCTGATAACATCCGGAGCTCTCCGTGGCTCTAAAGCCATCATCTGCAGCCGCGTTGCGTTTCAGAAACGTCCCACCGCACCGACCAAAGGCTGACCACCAGTTCAATTAGTGGCTGCTTAAATTAATCACCCGGGCTGTGAACACTGCAGAAACCTCAGTCAGCATACTGATTAATCATTTATGTTATTGTATTGTATTGAGAAACACTTAGTGAAGTAGTTAAACAGTGGTAAGACTCGTTAGCAAGAGTACTAGCAACCTGGCATCCATGTGACACCCACCACCAGCACCCCTGTGTGGCACCGGCGACCCCCCTCACAAGATGGCACCCTAGGCCGCTCATGTCACCTGATGGGTTGATTGGCCATGATTCAGATGAGGATATAATAGCCATCAGTACAGCACAGTGTGTTTGAACCTCATAACCATGTGAACAGAGTGGAATGTGTGGCAGAAACATGCCGACTGGCTGCGGCTCCACAATTAACAGGCGATGGAAAGTTCAGAGCCGGTGATTATGGTGCCGGGACGTAATGGCAGAGCAATGAAATGCCCTTTAAGTGGGGGGGGGGGGGTCTGTCAGGAACACTGCCTGTGTACAGTATCACCCTGTATCGCGGGGAAATCTTCATCCGCGTGGGCACATTAACAGACGCCTTGCTGCGACTCAAAGGTCAGCCGCTGTTTATCTGCAAAGGGACGGTGTGTTCTTCTGAAACGCCTGACGCTGATGAAAGCATGGACTCTGGGAGTGTCTGGTCGGCTTGACCATGAGGAGCGCTCTAATTCAATTTGCGTCAGGGGTGGGGGAGGGGGGCCGAGGGATGGGGAGGGGGTCCGGGAAATTTTGCCGGTCCAGGGAGGGCTGGGTTATCTGTTATCGAAAGGGGCAATATGCTGGCCAGAGGGTGGGGGTCCCTTGGTAAATTTTGCAGTGGGCCCCCTGCATGCCCTTCCAAAACCACCCCCCCCCCCCACCTCCTCCACTACTATTTGCATGGGTCAATAGCAATTTCAGTGTTTTTTCCCATTTCTCACCGCAATCCATGTGCAGTCAGGAGACCTCACACCTCCTGGGTTGGGGTTCCACGGAGCTGGTTGGAGCTGGTGGATGCTGTTGTCGTGTACCATGACAGTCAGGAATAGAACAGATAGCGATTAATCCAGCTAATCTCCCTGCATTTCTGACTTTCCATAATGAGAGTAGCAGCAGGGAAGGGGCCTTAATCCCAAAATTGAAAATCCATGAAAACATCCATTGCCGAAATCACAGGAAAAGAATGTGAGCGGTATAAAGTGGCTGCTGATAGTTTAGGGGAAGCTTCTCCTTTGTTAATGGAAGAACCACAGGATGTCGCTCTGTGTTTTATACTTACATTCATCATTTTCTGCTGCTTTTGTTCCACGGGCCTTATTGCTGTCTACTTGGTTTATGACTATTGATGTAGGACGCATGCTGAACATCCAACGCAGACCTACAGTCATTTCTGTAACCTAGGAGGGATGATTACATGGAGATCTGCAGCCTAGAGCGATTGCTGTCATACAGGAACTCAAGAAATGGATCTATCACCTAAATAATCACTGTGGATAGACCTGACAACTGTGAGGGATTGGTATATACAGATCTATCACCTAGAACAGCCACTGTAAAAAGATCTATCATACAGGAGGGATCATATATATCACCTAGATCAATTACGGTAGGTAGATCTGTCATACAGGGAGGATCATTAAATATCACCTTATTGGTAATTGTCTATTGGTGACTTTCATATCCACATAGATAATCCCAGTGATATCTTTGCTAAAGAATATCTTGCCTGTTTAATTTATCACAGCGTGTAAATTGTCCCACTAATTTTCAAGGCCATATGCTTGACTTGGTTATCAGCAATGGACTCAGTATTCTTGCTGATGATGTTTGGGATCTTGCTTTGTCGGATCACTTCTGTATTTTCTTGGATTTGATGTTTCGTCTAGTTTCCCTGCCCAAAACTGCAATTAGGAAAAAAGGCACATCAATGAAAATACTAGGGATTCATTTAAGAAACTTGGATCTATGTCTTCGTGCACAACATCAGGCTCTGACAGTGACCTTCTTGGAAACCTAAACAGCAGTATTATCAGGGTTTTTGATCCCATCGCACCTGTTAAGGCTAAAATAACCACTGGCAAACAAAAAGCACCACAGAGAAACGTCACAGTAGCTGCTATTCAAGAGAGGGAATGTAAGAAGGCAGAACGTAAATGGAGGAAGAATGGGCTTCAAATCCAACTTGATATTTACAGAATAAAGAAAAACTTCGGACGTATAATTCTGAGCTAAGCAGGGCCAGGCAGCCTTATATCATTAGCAGAAACCTCAATAACAGCCTTGCCCTGTTCACCATTGTGGACAAATGAACAAATCCCCTAACACAGTCAGTCCCCGAGTTCCCTTCAGCCGAAGTGTGTAATGAGTTTGTGTCTTTCTTCCACAACAAAATTAAAGGTATTAGATTGTGCATTTGTTCCACCCCCCCATAGGCAATAATATGACAGCTATCTTACCGTGCGAACAGAATATGGCCATCATGTCTGAATTTAATGCTTTCAGTACCAAAACCCCGGAGGATTTAGTGCACCACCTTAAAACAGCCTGCAGACTTGATATCTTGTCTGCTAATTTTCTGAAAAGTGTTTTTAGTTGCCTTTCATTAGATTTACTGCATAGTCAATAGCTCTCTTCGACCAGGCAGACTCCCAGCAGCACTGAGAACTGCTGCAATAAAGCCCCGAGAAAAAATTAAGGCAGAAGGCCCAGGGCTTTGTAACTATAGGGTTCTCTCTAATCTTCCATTCATGGGAAGAATTATTGGGAAAGCAGGATTTACACAAATTACAAACTTCCTCACTGCAAATAGCTGCCTTGGCTGTTTTCAATCCGATGTCGTCCACATCACAGTACTGAGGCTGCTCTGAAAAGGTACTAAATGACATTCCTCTTGGTGTGGATCTGAGTACCGTAACTGCTGTTACTGGGCCTCATGTTACTGGGCCTCGTTACTGGTTCCAATCATACCTAGAAGGCAGGGATAATTTTGTAACCATAGGCAGTTATACCACAAGGACTGGATGCAACAGAATTTGCTCCGGTTAAACCAAGACAAAACAGTAATATAATGCTTTTTGGTAACAAAACTGAAAGACTCAAACTAGATGCTTTTCTGGGCACTTTCTGGTTTTGTTTATTTTTATGTCATGCCGATTTTCACATTTTCATTCATCTTCTGAAACCACTTAATCCTAACTGGGCCTATCCCAGGAGCAATGGGCACCCTGGACAGCCACTGCAGGGTGCACATACATGTAGTCACAGCTACAGGGCCAATTTAGACTCACCAATCTTACATGTTTTTTGACTGTGGGAGGAAACCGGAGCCCCCAGTGAAAACCCACGTGAACACAGGGAGAGCATGCGAACTCCACAGAAAGGAACCCAGGACCTGCTTGCTGTGAGGCAGCACTGTGCTGCCCACACTTTAGTTCTTATCTGTTTTTCTGTAAAGTACTTAAATGACTTTTTGTGTGTGAAAGTGTGCTATATAAATCAACTTGACTAGACTTGACTGTCACCTAAAACAATTACTGCAGATAAGTCTGCAATCTAGGTAGATCTGTGGCCTACACTGATTTCTAAAGATAGATTTGTCATCCTGGAGGGATCAATATATGTAGATCTGTAGCCTAAAGCAATTGCTGTTGCAAGATTGCAAATCTAGGTATGATCACCACATGTAGCTCTGTAGCCTAGAGTGATGTAGTTTGGTCTTGGTAAGACATTCCAGGTACATGGTTAACAAAATCAGATGTAAGGAAGGGATATTGTCTTTAAGCACAGGAATGTAGACTGGTTTACCAAAAAAATGCGGAATTAAATGAAAACAAAACAGCTGTTTCAATGGAAAAATAAACAAGGAAATAAATCATGAGAGAAAAGCCACAACAGCCATCAGTAATCAGAGAGAGGTGAAAAAGAATGAATATGCTCATTGTCTGACTGAGGGACACCCCCCCTCAGTCTTTATTCATGGAAGGATTCCTGTGGGCATCTGCAGGCTGAGTGATTATTTATGTAGGACTCTGTCAGAGTGATTTTTCCTAGAACCAAAGGTGCCATCACCAGTGTAAAAGTAGCGTAATGTGATTTCTTATTTTAAGATTAGTACAGCCAGACTTTCTTATCAAGCACAATATGATGTAGGCATTACTTTACAGGACTCATCAAGATACTTATTTTTGTACTATGCAGTTATCACAGGGGCGGCATGGTGGTGCAGTGGTTAGCACTGTTGCCTCACGCCTCGGGGACCCGGGTTCGAGTCTCCGCCTGGATCACATGTGTGTGGAGTTTGCATGTTCTCCTCATGTTGTTGTGGGGTTTCTTCCGGGTTCTCCGGTTTCCCCCCACAGTCCAAAAACACGCTGAGGCTAATTGGAGTTGCTAAATTGCCCATAGGTGTGCATGTGT
>JAODJX010000001.1:7000044-7021571 GCA_026776945.1 Isichthys henryi | reverse complement strand
TGCCGGGCGCTCCCGCCCCCCCTCCCTTGGGGGGGGGGGCGGGGGGGGGGGGGGGGCGGGGGGCCGCGCCCCCCCCTTCTGGGCTGATTTGGTCTCTTTCAGTGTTGAAACCAAACTTACACTCTCGGTTACCCGTTTTTGTACTGAGTATACATTCAGTGATGCTAGCATATGGTTAGCATAATGCTAACTGATACCTTTTCTTTCTCCTGCAGCGTACTCATGAGTACTTGGTCAGCAAGCACCAGTCCCCGTCAGACTTGAAGAGCTTTAAGGATCAGCTCTTTGACATTTGGTTTCGGCTCTACCACCGAGAACGAAGCGGGGGGTAGGTGATGCCTTCAGGGCCCCTACGTGGTCCAGCATATAGAAGGTTTTTCAGACCCTTTCAAGTTGTACACAATCTGTTATATTTCAGACTCATCTTAAAATGGACTCTATTTTTTTGATAATCAATCTACACCCAATGCTCCACAATGACAAAGCAAAATCAGGCTTTGAGTGTTGTTAATTTATTAAAAATAAAAACTGAAATATCCTTTTAGATAAGTATGCAGGGTCTTCACTTAGTACTTGGTTAAAACACTTTTAACAGCAATGACACTCGCATCTTTTTGCGAATGGCACACCATTTTGAGAAGTTTCTCCCATTCTTCTTGGTAGAATCTTTCAAGCTCACCCAGGTTGGATGGGCAGCATCGACGCACAGTCATTTTCAGGCCCAGAGATGCTCTACTGGGCTCCGGTCTGGACTTTGGCTGGGCTTGGGTTTTCTGAGAGAATAACCCTATATTTTTCTGCATCTGTTTTTCTCTCTATCCTGACTAGTCTCCCAGAACCTGTCGCAGGAAGAATTACCCCCACAGCATGATGCTGTCGTCACCATGTTTGATTGTAGGGATGGTATTAATGAGGTGAAGCTCAATTCCAGGTGTCCTTCACACACACCACTGGGATTCGTGACCACATACTTCAACCTGTTTCATCAGACCTGAGGATTTTGCCTCTCATGGTCTAAGAGTCTTTGAGGTGCTCTTTTGGCAAATTCCCAACGGGTCGGCACGTGCCTTTTAGTGAGGAATGGCTTCCAACTGGCCACGCTACCATAAAGCCCTGATTGGTGGAGTGCTATACTGATGGTTATGCTTCTTTAAGGTTCTTCCACCTCCATAAAGGATCTCCGCATCTCATTCATAGTGATCATTGGGTTCTTAGTTACCTGCCTGACCGAAGCCCTTAGTTCCTGATTACTCAGTTTGTGTGGGAAGCCAGATCTAGGAAGACTGTGTGTCATTCCAAATCTCTTCTATTTGAGGATCATGCAGGCTACTGTGATCCTGGATACCTTTAATGCTGCAGAAATTTTCCTGTATCCATCCCCAGATCTCTGTCTTGCCACAGTCTTGTCTCGTAGGTCTACAGACGGTTCTCCTGACCTCATTTCCACCAAAGTGGTGCCCGTTTTTTCCCAGCCCAGGCCTAGTTCTATGTGTTTCCACTGCAGAAAAAAAATTATTCCAACATGGCACCACAGAAAAGCTGCTCTCAGAATTTGAAACCATAACACCAGTGAAAGTGGGACAGACTATTACTCCAAACCTTCCACATACCCGGAAAATCCAATCAATAATCAATATAGTTTAGTCTAATATCGCCAGTGCTGGCAGTGAAACAACGTGCCAGCATATTAGCAGAATAACGTTACATGGTTTTTTTTTTTTTTTATTCTGTGAAAAATTAAAGATCAATCTGCTGGCCAGATTTAATAATAAAGCATATATATGTCACAAGTTGAATAAATTAAATATTGTGACGCTCAAATGCTGAAGAGATTGAGGTGGACAGCAAAATTCAGTTAAATACAGATTAACCTTTACTTTCACTTATGCTTGCATAACATTTCTATTCCGTTCTTTTTTTGAGACCGGTGGAAACGCAGGCAGGTTCTCAAAAGGTATCAAGTCAGAACCAGTCCAGCACCAGTACTGGTTCTGTGTTGGTGGAATCAAGGCAATGGCTTGGTTTTCACTCTGATTTACTCAATCAAATGAGAGTTCTTATATAAAAGTGTCTGTTTTTCCTGATTGTCTAATGAATTCGCTTTTGCGCCGGTGGACTCCAGTCAAGTTATAGAAGCATCACAAGGACAATTGATAGAATTAGGATGTGCTGGAGCTCAGTTGCAAGTGTCATAACAAAGGGTCTGAATACTTATGTAAATGGAGTATTTCAGTTTTTAATAAATTAACAAAACACTCCCAGAATCGTTTTTGCTTTGCCATTATGGATTACCATGTGTAGACTGATTTCAAACAAAATCCATTTTAAAATGAGTATGAAACATAGCAAAATGTGGACAACTTGAAAGGCTCTGTGTACTTTCTGTATGTGGTAAAAAGCAGCAAATGAAAACTGACTTGCAGTGTGTGACTGGGTAAATAACTCAGTTCTTATTCTGTCATTTATGTCTGCCAAACAGAGAAGACTCTTGTGGGTTTGAACACGTGTTTGTAGGGGAGACCAGAGATTCGAAGCAACTCATAGGCTTTCACAACTGGGTCCAGTTCTACCTGCAGGAAAAGCTCAAAAACGTGGACTACAAGGGTTACAAAGCTCTAGGCAACAAGAACACGGTGAGGAAGGTGTCTGACCTTTTATATAAAAGAGTGGAACATGGCAAGAATGTGATCTCATGTATGACTCACTGAGTGCAGGATTATGAAAGTACTCCATAAGGCAGTAATACTTTTGCTAACCATTAGTTGATCCTTGCAGCCAGATGAAAATGACCACGTCCTAAACCTGCAGTTCAGCTGGAAAGACCTGGTGAAACCTGTGGGCACGTCCTTCATCGGGGTCAGCCCTGAGTTCGAGTTGGCGGTTTACACCATCATCTTCCTCATGTCCAATGACAAAACGACCAGTGTCATCGTAAATGTGGATGAATACCAGCTGGAGCTGGTGGTGTGTCGGCATGGATGCGCCATTGGGACGTCCTACCCCAAACTGCTCAGCAATAACTACCAGCACCGATAGAAGCACAGGCTGGGTGCGACACTCCAGGGTCTGTTCCTACAGCTGATCCCCCATCCCTGCTGGTTGACCCTCATTGCAAATACCCAGTGCTGAGCCATGTTTCCTAATGCTTCTCTTACATTTACAGTGCGTATCTCCACTGCAGACCCCCCCCCCCCCGGCCAGTCCCAGGATCAGACCTCAGTTTTCTTCCTGTTATAGTTAGTCTGTCACATGACCATGGTCACATGTTCTTCTGTCCACTTGGTCACTTTGGTTCCAGGTGGTTGTCTTTTACTGCCTAGCAGATATCTCTATTTTTAGTGCCTTTGCTAATGTATAATCTTTTTTAATACAAATGATTTTGCCTATATATGGCATTTTTTTACAGCAGTGGTTTGATTTTACGTTATTCAATTTGGTCATTAAAATTTACTAAGATTTCAAGCATCAAAAGTGAACTTGTCAATTTTCTCAGAATGTAAAAAGCATGTTGATGTTTTAATTGTGACTGTTCATTATTAGCAGTTAGCAATCATGATTGGATGGTCTGGATTGTGACTTGATTTGCTGAGTGGTCTGGATTTGGTTGAGCCTAGGATCAGTCTTGGGGACATGACAGACTGGGCAATGAGGTCATAATTAGTTTCATCCACTACTCGCACTTTTTATTAATCTATATGCACATTATATGAAAATGTTCCCTTGACTTGCTAATAACTTAGTGCAACAAGCAACCAATACTTTGTGAATTTGTAGGGAAACCAGATCTCCTTTTCAGATCAACCTTTAAAAGAAAAAACAGAAACCGTTTATTTTTGGTTGAATTCAGCAGGAATCTAAGGCGGACATTAAGAATCCTTACAGCTTCATTCTTCGCCAGAAACCCCTGAAAGCATTTGAATGCTCAAACAGCTGAGAAATGGGTGGTTGGTATCACCTTGGAATGATGAATGAACGGCCCTCATTTTCTGAGTCACGCAGAGACGGGATTTTTATTTGAGTTGCATTTCACATGTCAGATTGTTTGTTTGTCTCTACTGGAGCATCAGTGGGCAGCTGGATCTGCCTGATCATGACCCTGAAAATGTGCCCTTTGTTCATCTCCCGATCAGAGCTCAAACACCCGGGGGCTTGTATCATTTGCGCAGCAGTAGAAGCTACTTTAGAGGTAAAAATTCCTATGCCAGCAGTATATTAACGGACAGGACACAGCTTTGTAGGACCGGTTAGCTGAACACTGAGTGTTTTGAAGGCTCATTGTTTAATTCAACTGATTGTTTTCTGACCCCAGTGGAGCACCTGCCATCTGAGATCACAAAAAGTTCACCAAAATACAGTGATAGAGCTTTATTAGACCAGAATCCATTTTTGAGGATATAGTATCTAAAGAGTTTAAAACCCTGTAAACGAAGCAAATGTTTTAACAGCTATGGCACTTGAAAGGTGCTTCCACTGCATCTCTTCATGGGATTCGTGTAGCCTCGCATATACTGGTTCCATGGGGCACCATCACTGAAAACAAACATGTTTACGAGTTTTATAATTGGTCACTGTAGGTCACAGAGCAGTGGGAACCACCAAGCTGCAACTTTTATGGGAATAATCTTAAAAAAAAACATTGCTGATGGTATGATAAGCAATACATGTAACTAAAACATAAAAAATGTTGTTCATTATATATAAAAACACTATGATTGTTTATTATATATTTTTATCAATAGGGGTTCACATTGGACTACGTGACTGAGCACATAATGTAAAAATAATGTAGCATGTTTAGTCAGGCTTTGAAATCTCTCTAGCGCAAATGATGACGTGTGGGTGTTCATGTATTTCCATTCATTCAATTTTAATACTATTCTATGGCCCTAGGGAGGAGAAATCGGGAAAAACATTCACACGGTCGTATAGAGAAAATGCGAAGGCACAGTTGGAGTCAACATTCATTTGGAAATTCTCGTCTTTAGTCTGTGGGAGGTAATTGCAGCACCCAGAGGCAAACAGAAGAATACCATGCAAATACTCTGGAGCATAGAACCAACACAACAACCTATAGAGTCACCACCCCTGTGTCAAACCAACCACAATGTCTGCAGCCTCACGTCTGACTGAATAAGACCAACAAAATACAACCAAATCCATCTCTGTGTTAGTGGTGCTATTAGAATAGAAAAAGATAATATTAAGCCCATTAAATAATGGCACAAAAAAAATCAGAAATTGGAGAATTTCTATAAACTATTGGAGAATACATTAAAATTAAAAATTAGTTTATAATTACAATTGCAAGCAGTGTATGGTCCTAAAGTGTTAGCATCACTTTAGGATTCGTTTCATACTTTCGTTTAGAGAAATACTAATGTGTTGTAGCAGGGGAGTTTTTAGCTGTTGAAAAGATCAGGATCTAAATCAAGTTTACCTGAAGCTTGACTTTTTTTTGAAGGAAGATTGGCATCGGAGCTTAAAATACTTAGGGTTATAGCCCCGAGGGATCGGACCTAACGACGTCCACGTGCTGTAGAATTGCAACCTTGGCTTCGACGAGAACAAGCTAAGCGCTAAGGTAAGTTAAGGCTTTGGGACACTTGAGCCCTGCACCGGAAGTGTATTGTCCCCCGGAAATATAATCCTCCGGTGTGTTTCTGCACGGTGGAGTATTTATGCGGCACCCGTCAGTTTGGGTTACACGTGTATAGTAGTTGTTTTATGTGGATTTTGGCGGTATTGCGATAGTTACCCGCTGTCTCTGGGGCTTTTGTGACAGACGGAATTATGGAGGTTCTTGGCGACGAGTTTGGTGCTATGACGCCTCAGCAGCTCGCCGCCCCGGTTAATACGGTGGAGGTGAGACTTTGAGAGGTTCATCTGCCGTCAGCTGCGGCACACATTCGGTCTAAACGAATTCTGAAAATGTGATGTATAAAACCGCAACATAACGCTAGTTTCAGTCGCTGTTTTACAGCCGCACGTAATGCATTATGTACTGTAATCCCTCGCCCGAAGTGCCTTAGTTTTACCTTATCTCTTTCTTTTTTTAGGAAAAGTGGAAACTTCTGCCAGCCTTTTTGAAGGTAATTTTTGACCAGTCGTAGGCTGACCGAAAACCCATTGATTGCTCTGTACAAAGGCCGAATTGGCCTTTAAAAGCACAATATCGTGCTGAGGATGCTGGGACTTCTGGTTTGCTTCACTTTGTCTGCTCATGATGACGGCCTCGTGCGGTAGATGCAGATTACTACACAAGCTGCAAACCCACAAGGCTGTATAGAAACTCTACGATGCGTTTTATGCTTAAAATCATTTTCCAGTTCATTGGCTTTTAAATGCCACTTAACTGGAATCAGTCTTCATCATATTTTTTGTTTGAAGTCTGCTATGTCGATATATTCTGTATTTCCTCAAGTGAAATGGAATTGTGTTTTTTAGGTGAAAGGGTTGGTGAAACAACACATTGACTCTTTTAACTACTTCATTAATGTAGAGGTAAGGTTATCTCATGATTAATTTATATGGTGCTGTGAATGGTTTATATAGTAGTAATGCATTTCAGTGCCACTTGACATCATCTTGCCTTTTCACCATTACAGATAAAGAAGATCATGAAAGCCAATGAAAAGATTACCAGTGACGCTGATCCCATGTGGTATTTAAAGTAAGTTCCCGGAGTGCTTGAGTTGAGATTATTGGGGCATAAGTAGTCTTACCAGTCCACCATCCAACTCTGCATGTAGGTACCTGAACATCTACGTGGGGATGCCTGATGTGGAGGAGAGCTTCAACGTCACTAGACCGGTGTGTCCACATGAGGTGAGTGGTCCTTCACGGAGAGCCAGTGCGCTGCTTCTACCACAGGCCCCCTGATGAGGCACATTGAAGCTCCTGTTGCTAGATTGGTTTCCCATTTTTCTGTGCATAGTATGTTAATGTTACTCTGAGGTGTGACGTTTGTGCTCCGTCCAGTGCCGTCTGCGGGACATGACCTACTCCGCCCCCATCACGGTGGACATAGAGTATACACGAGGGACCCAGCGCATCATCCGCAACGCGCTGCCGATTGGAAGGTGAGTCGCTCGTGTTGGAGGCATTGCCGTTAAATTGACTGTTTACGCTACACGTTTATTTACCAAAACATGGGAAAACTTCCTTGGTAAAGATCAACTTCATCGATCCCGGGGGAAATGCATTGGCATACAGCAACCAGGTATATAGTGCGTGTAGTGCAAGACAGTACACAGCGTATAGACATAAAGAACACAAATAAGTTTTAAAAAGTGCACAAATTTAAGAGTGACGTGTACATTTTGTGTTGAGACATGCATGTGTTGTAACAGTCATGAAAATTTCTTCAACTGCATGGAAGGTAATTTAATGTGAAATATTATGGTTTTCTTCCTGGTTTGGAACCGTGGATTTAGCCTGATGCTTGGCGATCTGTAGGGTAACGACATCCCTGTGTCAGACGGACAGCTGGTCCGGCTCTCCCCACTGACGACTCTGTCCTGCCTTCCCACAGCTGTTCAGCTGACCTCCTTTTAGCAGGGAGGAATAACAGAAATGGAGCCGGCATGACCATGTGTTGCTAGCAGATATTTTATAATGACTCTAGTAATAGTTCAGATGGTTGTGGGACCATCTGTGCCAGTTTGTTCACAGGTTGATTGACCCTTGGAATGGCATGTTACATTGTAAAATTTTGGGTGTGTAATTCCATTTCCCACATTGATGCCATGCCCAATTCTGCCTGGAATTTAGGAGCCGTCAACAAAGCTACATGTCCCTCTTTCTGAAAAAGCCCCCCCCATTCTCCCCCCCGTCCAGAATGCCTATCATGTTGCGTAGCTCCAACTGTGTCTTGACGGGGAAGACGCCTGTCGAATTCTCCAAGCTGAACGAATGCCCCCTGGATCCAGGTGTGTGGAACATGATCACTTCCATCCTGGGGCTGTCTGGCCTGGGGTTCTCCAGATTCTGAAACGCTCCAGGAGCGTAAGCATACGTTTTGTCGCTGTAGGAGGTTACTTCATTGTTAAGGGCCAGGAGAAGGTCATTCTCATCCAGGAGCAGCTTTCAAAGAACAGGATCATTGTGGAGCAGGACCGGAAGGGGGCCGTTGGGGCCTCTGTGACCAGGTACGGTGACTCCTTGAACTGTCTTCACCCACCTGATTTCGGTTGATTCCCTGTTCATTGTAATACAGTAACCCAAGCAGGGACTGATGCTGAACTTTGGTCACTCTGTCTCTTTCAGCTCCACCCACGAGAAGAAGAGCAGAACCAACATGATCGTCAAGCAGGGTCGATTTTACCTGAGGCACAACACGCTCTCTGAGGATGCCCCAATTGCCATCATTTTTAAGGTGTCAGGAAAACGTGCCTCTTTGTGTGACCCCCTGCATTCCATCCATCCCTTCTTCCCGAGGACAAACCTGGCTTGATGACCCTTTAAGTAAAAGCCCCGTTTTTTTTTCTCCCTGCAGGCCATGGGTGTGGAGAGTGACCAGGAGATCGTGCAGATGATCGGCACTGAGGAGCATGTGATGGCTGCCTTCGCTCCAAGTCTGGAGGAGTGCCAGAAGGCCCAGATCTTCACACAGACTCAGGTCTGTATCTTGCCAGCTGGTCTTAAATCTTTCCAAGTCATTCCCAGTATCTTTCTTAGACTGTTCTGTGACTTCTGGAATGCTGGGATTTGTAGGCTCTGAGGTACATTGGAAACAAAGTACGCCGCCAGCGGATGTGGGGGGGTCCAAAGAAGACTAAGATGGAGGAGGCCAGGGAGTTGTTGGCATCCACCATTCTGACACACGTTCCTGTATGTAAACACTGCCTTCCTGTGAGCTCTATGTAGCCATAATCTCTGTCTTTGGGGTGCTGAATTGGTTCTTCTGGAAACCGGGTGCATTTTTCAGTGCAGGGGTTAGCCAAGTTGACAGGAATGTGTCCACTGAGTGTCAAGACCTTTTGAAGCTGACTTTGGCTACTGGTGGACCTTCCAGGTAAAGGAGTTCAACTTCAGAGCGAAGTGTATTTACCTGGCGGTGATGGTACGGAGGGTGATTTTGGCTCAAGGGGACAATAAGGTGGACGACCGAGATTACTATGGAAACAAACGTCTTGAGCTGGCCGGACAGGTGAGTTTATTTTTCGTATCCTTATGGTGAATGGCATGAGTAGACATGTAGGGTAAACTCTTAAACTTCTGAATTCTACACAGCTGCTCTCACTACTCTTTGAAGACCTGTTCAAGAAATTCAACTCGGAACTGAAGAAGATCTCTGATCAGATCATTCCCAAGCAGCGAGCTGCCCAGTTCGATGTGGTTAAGCACATGCGGCAGGACCAGATCACCAACGGCATGGTTAACGCCATCTCAACCGTAAGTATCAAGCACCAGATGGCTGACCGGTAGCTTTCCCTGACTGATCTCCGTAACATCGTGTTGGTTTCACAATGTCTTGCAGGGAAACTGGTCACTGAAGAGATTCAAGATGGACCGACAGGGCGTGACCCAGGTTTTGTCCCGTCTGTCCTACATCTCAGCCCTTGGCATGATGACTCGGATCTCCTCACAGTTTGAGAAGACCAGGAAGGTCAGCGGGCCGCGCTCGCTGCAGCCCTCCCAATGGGGCATGTTGTGTCCCTCCGACACACCTGAAGGAGAGGTTAGTAGGGACATCACACTACACCTTACCATGCCCCGTATAATTTTCTTGATTTAACAAAAACCAAAGAAGTTTTCTATACCTGCTACTCTGACGTTGGTGCTCTTATAGTGAAAACTATGGAACCATACCTCTGTTGCTCCACGTGTATCAGGGCTTCACAGTAATAAAATGACAAGAGCTTCTGCCCTGTGGGTTCTGCATCCAGGCCTGTGGGCTGGTGAAAAACTTGGCCTTGATGACTCACATCACTACCGACATGGAAGATGCACCCATCATCAAGCTGGCCTTCAACCTGGGTGTTGAAGACGTTAACCTGCTGTGTGGAGAGGAGCTGTCCTACCCCAGTGTCTTTCTCGTTTTCCTTAATGGTAAATGCCATTTCGCAAGGATATTCTCCCACGAAGCAACCCTGACCAGCCATGCACACTCATCTGCTAACCCTGCAGAGAGTTCACCCTCTGAACTGGTCTGGTTGATACTACCTCTGACTGTATGTGTGTCTGTGTGTGGGTGGGGGGTTCCACAGGTAACATCCTGGGCGTGATCCGAGATCACCAGAAGCTGGTGGACACTTTTCGACTGATGAGGCGTGCCGGGTTCATCAATGAGTTTGTCTCCATCTCCACCAACCTGACCGACCGCTGCGTGTACATCTCATCTGATGGGGGGCGGCTGTGCAGGTGGGGGCAAGGAGGGGATGTGGGTGGGGCTTGCCTTGACATTTCAGTATGAGAGAACCATATGCTCCGTACAGCAGTGATGCTATCGGTTTGGAACTGGGGTTTACTGGTAATTTAGAATGTAGGGGTATTCTGTGTACAGCGAAGGAATTAACTGGAGTCAGAATAGGGATGGGCTTTGCTGCCTACTGGAGGTAGGGTTGCTTTCTGTGTTATCGGAATGAACATGGACTGTATTGATGCTTAGTTTCAGGCTAGTTCCTGTTTCTTGCAGGCCGTATATTATTGTGAAAAAGGGTCAGCCAGCTGTTGCCAACAAGCACATCGAGGAACTGTCCCAAGGATACAGGTTAGCCACACTTCCTAGTTTTGGTCTTTTGGCATTTAGTTGTGTTGGTGTTAATGCATTCATCACACTGCATGAGTCCCAATGGTCATGAAGATTTGGTCCTGACTGCATGCTTTCAGGAACTTTGAGGACTTCCTCCATGAAAGCTTGGTGGAATATCTGGACGTGAACGAGGAAAATGACTGCAGTATAGCCCTTTACGAATACATGATTACAAAGTAAGTCTTTCTCTCTAACCCTGCCCTAAACAGCTGTGACGTTCATTCCTGCATTCATAAGCATACTTGGGGGAAGAAGAGTTGTGGGATTGAGGGTAATTGTGAAGAACTCTAAACAATTGTCATTACCTGCACACTTTTCTTTGCAGAGACACCACGCATCTAGAAATTGAACCCTTTACTCTGCTGGGAGTGTGCGCTGGTCTGATTCCCTACCCTCACCACAACCAGTCCCCCAGAAACACCTATCAGTGTGCTATGGGCAAGCAAGCAATGGGTGAGGGGAGTGAGTGTGTCTGTGGCATGTAGTCAGCATATCTTGGATTATTGTTCATGTTTTAATGTTTGTGTTGCTGCCCCCTATAGGGACAATTGGATACAATCAGCGGAACCGTATTGACACGCTGATGTACCTCCTGGCCTACCCTCAGAGGCCAATGGTCAAGACTAAGACCATCGAGCTGATCGACTTTGAGAAGTTGCCCGCTGGCCAGAATGCTACCGTGGCGGTAATGAGCTATAGTGGTTACGACATTGAGGATGCACTGGTGCTGAACAAGGCCTCGCTGGACAGAGGTGGGATGTCATTTCAGGGTTGGTTGGAGCTTCCAACAGAGGGGGGGCTTCTGGGTGGGACTGTGGGTTGAAGCTTTCACTGTTTGACCTTCCTTGCAGGGTTTGGCAGATGCCTGGTCTACAAGAACGCCAAGTGCACCCTGAAGCGCTACACCAACCAGACGTTTGACAAGGTGATGGGGCCCATGCTGGATGCTGCCACCCGCAAGCCCATCTGGCGACACAGCATCCTGGACGCCGACGGCATCTGCTCCCCTGGTGAGACCTTCTGCCTGGGCTCAGTCTCCATGGTTGGCCTGTACTCTGCTAGCTGTCTCGCTTCGCAGTTCATCACGGTTTATCTGCAGGTCGGCATCCAGGGTCAGTATGGTGGTTCAGTAGGCCGCACTGAACCCCGGCCCTGTTTTGCGCGTGTGCATGTTCTCCTCATCGCATGGGGCAGACGCAGGCTGCCTGGCTGGAATGCTCTCCTGGTTCCCTGTAACCCAGGAGTGTCAAACTCCAGTCCTGGGGGGCCAGAGCTATGCACCGTTTCTGGTTTCCCCTCATTTAACACACTTGATTCAACTCCTGGTGCTAATTACCACACAGCTCTTGAACTGAATCATTTGTGGTGGAAGAGGTAAAGGATAAGGTACACAGGGCTCCAGCCCCCCAGGACTGGAGTTTGACACCCCTGCTATAACCCGTTTGATTGTAGTCTGCAATAATGTCTACTGCTGGAAGGTCTGAAGTCCTGTCTGATTTCCCCTTGTTCCACGTGTCCAGGTGAGAAGGTAGAGAACAAGCAGGTTCTAGTGAATAAGTCCATGCCCACTGTCACACAGACGCCCTTAGAGGGCGGTGCCCAGCCGGGACAGCCGCAGTACAGGGAGGTCCCCGTCACGTAAGTGTCGTCTGCTTGATCCCGGTCCCTGGGGGTGGATGAGAGTCTTGCAGAATTCTGGAAGTGGTTTTTGCCTGGCACCAGCAGCAACATGCTCCTTATCCTACAGGTACAAAGGCTCGACAGACTCTTACATCGAGAAGGTGATGATCTCCTCCAACGCAGAAGACGCATTCCTCATTAAGATCTTGCTGAGACAGACCAGGCGTCCGGAAATCGGCGACAAGTTCAGCAGCAGACATGGGCAGAAAGGTTGGTCAGGTGTTTAGACTGCTTTTCTCTTGTCTGTGATGGTGTAGCACCGGATCTACTGTATATCATGGACATGTAAGTGTGGGTTACGTCTTTTTTTTTTTTTTGTCAAACTCGTCCTTGGGGACTCCCAGACAGTCCACGTTTTTGCAATTGGGTAGCTGGGAGGGAGCAAAAATGTGGATCGTCTTGGGGTCTCCGAGGACCAAGTTGAGAAACACTAGGTTATGTGAAACTTGAGTTCCTTTCTCTTACAGGTGTTTGTGGGTTAATTGTCCCACAAGAGGACATGCCCTTCTGCGACTCTGGAATCTGCCCAGATATCATCATGAACCCCCATGGCTATCCCTCCCGTATGACGGTATGTCCACTAGGTGGTGCTTTTGGCTCCAAACTCCTCCAGCTAGTTTGGACTGTGGATTCCAAGGCTACATCACACACCTGTGACGCTACTGACGGGCTTGTTTTTACACACATGTGCTTTTGTTTCAGGTGGGGAAACTGATTGAGCTGCTCGCTGGTAAGGCGGGGGTCCTGGATGGCCGGTTCCACTACGGTACGGCCTTCGGCGGCAGCAAGGTGAAGGACGTCTGCGAGGACCTCATCCATTACGGCTATAACTACCAGGGCAAGGACTACGTCACATCAGGCATCACCGGGTGAGTCAGGCAGTCACCTGTAGGAGGCACTGAAGAGTATGGGGTCGTTATGCTGCTCTGTGTGGACTCTCACCTTCCCCTTTCAAGGGAACCACTGGAGGCGTACATCTACTTCGGCCCAGTTTATTACCAGAAGCTCAAGCACATGGTTCTGGACAAAATGCACGCCAGGGCCCGTGGACCCAGGGCTGTTCTCACCAGGTGAGCAGTAGTGGCTTCTGGGAAATGGAGTGTCCACTGATGTTTGCGTCTGGCATCTTCATTTTGCTTGATGTTTTGTTAATTTGGAAGCCAGATAGCAGTGGAATGTCCATGTGCATCCCATTGTCCTCACCTCCCACTTTCCCATCCGCAGGCAGCCCACTGAGGGGCGCTCTAGGGATGGTGGCCTCCGTCTGGGGGAGATGGAGAGGGACTGTCTGATTGGTTACGGCGCCAGCATGCTGTTGCTGGAAAGGCTCATGATTTCCAGCGACGCGTTCGAGGTTGATGTCTGTGGACAGTGCGGCCTGCTGGGATATTCGGGCTGGTGAGTGCTCTGGGAGGTGGCAAAGGATGCTGGGATACTGGGGGTGGCGAGTATCGCGGGAGGGATACTGGGGTATAGGTCATAAGGGGTTTAGATTTTCTGAATGATAAAGGTAGACTTTGTACCGCCCAGCCCATATGACACACAAACATGGCTGCCTCTCTGCTTGCTCTACCCACTCTAACACGTCTCTGGCCCACAGGTGTCACTACTGCCGCTCCTCGTGTCACGTGTCCTCGCTGCACATCCCATACGCCTGCAAACTGCTCTTCCAGGAGCTGCAGTCCATGAACATCGTGCCGCGTCTTAAGCTGTCCCGCTACAATGAGTGAGGAGGGTATGGGTATGGAGGTGATCTGGGGGGAGGGGGTGTACCGCTGGTCTTCATTTACCACTGGAAAGATGCTGCTCCAGTCAAACCAGTAGAGTTATAAAGAATAATTTAGGCTGGTTTGCAAAAACTACAATGGATTGTATGTGTACCTCAGTCTGTATGTGAGTTAGGTTTGTTTTTGCAGAGGATATGATTTGGAGGAAAAATATTTCATTATGAAGAAAATGAAACTTTTTTTGCCTACTATGTCTGTGTGTGTATGTACATAGACATGCATTATATATATGTATGTATGTGTGTGTATGTATATATGTATGTATGTAAAGTTACATTGAAATTTACGTGAAATAATATGTCTGGGATAATTTGTTATGGTTTACAATAAACTGCAACTTGTTCTTCCTCACCTGCTGGTTATTCTTCGGGGGGCATGGGACGGGGGGGGGGGGGCACATTGCTGTTAAATGTACTTTGGCCTAAGGTGGCAGTCTTTTTAACTCCAGTTGAGGGCGAGGAGGAAGGTCATCCAAGATCCTTTGGGTTTACAGAGAAGCTTTTGGGAACCACCAGCAGGAGTGGGTCCTTCAAGTTCCCACAGCGAACTAAAATGGGAGATGGTTAGAAGATTTTTTTTTTTTTTTTTTTTTTGGAGATATCCTGGTTCCTGCACAGAGATGCAGGGGGTCAGAATGGGAAGCCACTGTCCTATGCAACTTTTGTCACCAAAAGAATTTAAGCAACAAGTGTTTAACGGGACACTTAAACTCTTTCTACCTAGTAGGTTAATCATTCGGAAAGGATAGACTGTGCTTTTACCCGCTGTCCTGCAGGTGTCACTATAGAGCAGTTGGCTGGATTCTGTTCTCTTCTTTCTCACATGATCATTTGCAGGATGCAGTGTGTTCTCGCTGCTACAGCAGTGGGTTGGGTCAGGCTGTGACCAGAGCAGGATTTTTTTTATTTTTTTTATTTTGTAATTTAAACCTGTTGTTGAAGCTCATTACAGCTGTTCCAAGTAGCCATGCAAGACAGGGTGTGCTGCTGATTGGCCCGTGTGAACCCAACTAGAACCAGTAGTGAAAATTCAGGTTAGACCGGCTGAAGGGAGGAGCAGTGTGATCACATCATTGAAGCAGAACTTTTTTATAAAAGTGAGAGTGCTGTCTTAGTTTCCTTGCAACAATAAAATTCTGATATGGAAGAGTGTGAATCTGAATGGGAGAATCAGTGCTTCAAACGTGCTCATGTCATCTTGTTTTTAAAGAAGCTGTGTGTGGGCTGAGCCCCAGACAGCTAAGACAGAATGACTCGACACTAGATTCAGCAGAGAGACGTATCGAGGTCAGAGCAGAGTGAGCGGCGTGAAACGTGGGCAGTGAAGCACGCTGGCACATTTCAGAAGAACCTTTTTATTTATCAAAAGTATGTTTAAAAGAGAGGGCAAATATGAACCTTTTGTCTCAAAAAGAATACATGAAAAACGAACACCTGTTAAAGTTTCAAAAACTGGCACCATCATTATGTCAGGAATTTAACAACGGACTAGTCGTTGCCATGATGTAACCTAGAAAGAACGTACTGATAAGAGGCTGTCAGACGAGTTTGCAGCATGAAATTTGGGTAAAAAAAGAAACGGGTTCTACTATTCAAATTCATTTTTCACTCTTTATTGCTACCTCTTGTGTCAAGCAGGGAAGTCAGCCAACTGTGTCATATTACATATACCTGCACACAGGACATGTAGATAGAATCACAGAAATGATTCTTCCCCCCCCCTCCTAATCATCTAGCTTTAGACATTGTGGATGCAGCCATTGGTTCACAGTTTGCCTCAGAGGTCAGACCCATCACTGTAGAGCCACCCTGTGTCTCAGACCACCCACAGTATCCAGCCATCCTCACAGGGTGAAGAACAAGGATTCCCGTCCTCCATCCCTATCCTACCGGGAGACGGTCTTGCCGATTTTCTCTGTCCCTTACATCTCCGTCCTCCCCAGGGGCAGGACCCCCCCACCGCCCAGCTCCCCTCAGGCTCAAACACCATTGAACTCCATCAGCGCCGAGATGAGGTCGTCCAGGGGTGCCGTCTCTGCAGACTCCAGTAACCCGAACTCTCGGCTGAAGGTCACTAGGTGAATCAGCAGCGTGTTCAGGTGTGGGTGCATGTCCAGGTGCACCACGTCCCGGAAGTGGGCCCAGTACAGGTGCGCCAGCGTCCGGAACAGGAAGAGGAAAACCTTCTGTACCATGAAGGTGTAGCCATTCGGGAAAGGCGTGCCTGGAAACGTCGACGGAGAAACGACCTCTCAACTATAATCATGACGCCATCGTTAGAGCAGTCAGCTTCTTTCGCTTGCATGTGCATCTTATTTGATAGATGAGTTTCTTTACTATGGGATTACACCATAAAAGCTGAATTAATTACAAATTGCCTTCAGGCAGATATACTAGTAATCAAAAACCTTAGAACACATCAGAGGAAGAGGGCCAACCTGTCCTCGTGGGGAAAACGGCCTCGTCAGTGAGCAGGTCCTGGATGTAGGACAGGGCGTAGTCTGTGTACAAGGGGGCAGAGCACTTCACCTTCCTTCCGTGGTCGTCCATCCAGGAGTAAACCCTTGGAAGACAGGGAACAAAACTAATGGTTGGATGGGGAGCAGATAGCACCCCTGCCTCAGCCAGCCTGGGTGGTAGGTGGGCGTCTGCTTACATGTTGCCCGGGCCGTTGATGATGGGGCAGGTTTTGCTGGTGCAGTACTCTGAAAGAGCACCACAGAGGAGACTGATGTTCTTGAAAAAAGCCACGGCTGGAAGGGAGAGAAAATATGGGAGAATGGAAAATGAAGAAACCGCCATAATACGGCAGAAGGAAGGAATAACGGACGGAAACCTGAAGCGAAAGTGAAGCATCTGCCTACAGCTGCCTGGTATTTGCGTGCCGAGAGCCCTTTGACTTAATAACCTTTAGCTGACTAAATTGTTTGAATCTGCAGATGCAGCCTCGAGCTCCTGCAGGGCTCAGACACAAACCGCTGATTCAGAGGGACCTTCAGCCCTAGAGAACTGTGGACTTCTGCCGTTTTGGCTAGAGGAGGAACGCTGGGCTCAAGGCTTGGTCACTTTGATCTACTGTGCCAGACAGTTTGCACAAGCCACAGAGCCAGAGAAAGTCCAACGAAGGTCATGTTTATGCAGGCTTCTGCTACAGAGAAATCCACATAATTATCCCAGTCATCCAATCAAAGGATATTTTAAAAAGAGTAACGGCTATATATGACTTCTTTGTTCGATTGCGAATATCCTGTAATTACTGTATTTTTTGCGAATTGCATAAATATAAATGGTGAGGACTGAATGGAAACTATGAGTACATGTGCAGTTATAGAGAGGCCAAGCCTGGATATTTTTAAGGAACACATTTTAATCAGCCGCAGATATCATACATTTTAACAGAAGTAAAGTCGCTTGCTGCCGGGTGACTTGCCCCAGGACCCCGGCTGATCACCCCCAGGACACTCACTGTTGCTGGCAATCCATTCGGCCCTGTCGAACCCCATAGGTAGCGCCGACAGCGTCCTCATGTCCATGTGGCCGATGTGCTCCGACACATAGTCATTCAGCAGGTAGGGTTTTTCTTCCAGGGACGGGGCCACTCTGGAGTTGTTGTTTTTCCTGGAGGGGGATGATACTGATGGATAAGCTCGCGCTAAGATGGCAACCTGAACTCCAACACAGAGTTTAATGGTTGGTTTGCATCGGTAACTAATCGGAACATATATGCAGAGGTGGACAGTTCAGGTATAGAAAGTACAACCAACCAGTTGAGTCCTCTGTGACTGTGACTCTTTATACTCAACGGGTCGGGTGGGTCTGGATTTGTACTTCCTGGACCAGAACTTTCCACCTTTGCCAATGACAAATCTTACTTTTTGTAGCCTTAATACTGCACTTTAAATGTAAGCAGAACGAAATATAAATGACCAGAGGAGACGCCCCTTTCACACACGTGGTCGCAGCATCTGGAAGCGTGTTTATCGCGCGCCGCCAGCTGGTCTGCACATACGACCACTTCATGCGCAGGAACTTCACTTTAATATGCCAGGGTATATAATTAGAGAACGCGGTTAATGCGTTAAATTCAGCCATCTGGCGATGATGACGATGCTGGAATTCGGTCAGCATCATTTATTTTCATAAATTGTAATTCCTCTCATCTTTCTACAAATGGATTAAAGAAAAGCGATGAACTGCAGCAGGCTTTTTCCGCGACCTTCATTTCATTTTACTGAAAATCATGCATCAACGATTTTGTTTCAAGAGGAAGCAAATGTTGTATAAAAATGTTCAATACTAATCTGTCTCGCTCAGCCACTGGTGTTGTAATTCTTCCAAATATACAACCCGGATTATGCTATTGACTTACGACAAGAGCAGCATTTAACGCAAATTTATTTGCAACTGAAAATGAGAAAGAGAGGTAAATCAGTCAAAACGCATTGAATTATTATGGTTTAGATGTGAATTCTGCAGGTCTAATTGCTGGTCAACAGTATAGAAATTGACTTTCCCAAGAGTCCACCACGCGTGCAGAGTTTGGGTCACATTTTCGGCGCTCGCTGGGTTGCCTAAGGCCCAGCTGGCTGCATTGAACCTGAGCTCAGTGTGAGAAAAATCGTTTAGTTTCCGGACTTATCCTCGCTAAAATACGGCCCATTCCCGTCTTGAGAGAAGCGTAGGGTTTGTCATGCTTACAGTTACATAACCTACCATTCGGTACTCGTTCCCGCTCAAGTCTGTTCCCTCACAAGCCACACTGCATTATTTTAGTTAGCAGACACTTTTGTCCGTGATGCACAAATGCAGCAGATAAGCGCAATACAAACATATGACCGTCAAGGTATAGTGCGACAAGGCAGAGCTTCTAGCAACTCCCCAGGCACACATGTAGCCACTATTTCACTGCTATTCCATCACCATTCAGTTCTATAGGAGCAGGACCTACATTAGATCTTCTAAACAAAGCAAGACTAATACTGAATTAGTATGTAACTCTTTGATATATGTTAAAAAAAAAAAAAAAGAGTAAAAATTTGTACCTTTGCTTGTCACTGGTGTTGTACCCTCAAGGGTCTGCCAGTTGTACCCTAGCTTTAGGTAACTGTACCTTTTAAGGTACAGAAATGGACTCTGAGGAACATCCTAAAGGCACAAAAAACATTGATGCACCACCATCCATCCATCCATTTTCCAAACCGCTTATCCATACTGGGTCGCGGGGGGTCCGGAGCCTATACCGGAAGCAATGGGCACAAGGCAGGGAACAACCCCGGATGGGGGGCCAGCCCATCGCAGGGCACTGATGCACCACCAATGGTACTGAAATCCTCCTCAGAGTTCATTTCTGCTAAAAGGTATGGTTAGCTACAGCTAAGGGTACCCTTGACGGTACAGCTCCAGTGACAAGCAAAGGTACAAATTTTTACTCTTTTTTTTCCATAGAGTGTAATGCAACTTAATATGCACGTACATGTTTGATCCGTTTGAACACTGAAGGCCAAAATAAAACAGAATTTGACTAATGCCACCTCAAAATATCCTTTTGTTACTGAAATGTTTCCACAACAGTTTTCAGACGTTGCTCTCTGATCTGCCACAGGGGCAGTCAGTCACAGAGCACTTTCGCTGAAGCCACGGTCAAACAAAGGACCTCGTTTGCATATTTAATGCACTGGAGTAGATTTGCCTTTATACAAAGTAGGGAAAGGTGCCTGCTTTGGGTATAGTAAACGATCTTCAGCTCACAGTGCGACTGTTTCACCCACAGACAGCTCACTGCCACGGCATGTTCCCCTTAGAGTTTAATGAACCTGCGTGTGATCTAAAGGACCCTAAAGACGATGACAACAACAACACCGTGTGCTTCTAGCACGCTGCATCTCCACTGGGAGTCTGGCCAAATGAGGGATTCCCAGAGGAGCTCCCTTTGGCCTCTAGAGGGCGCACTCCACGGCAGTCACCCCAGAATACATGTAAACCAAGGAATATAAAACAAACACTGAGAGGAATTGGGAGGGGAAAAAATAACAGTTATTCTAAAAACAGGAATGCTTGTATGCAGAAGACCCATCTTACCCACCTAGCTGTATTGAGGGTGAAGTTAGGAACCATAACCATGGAAACTCTTCTAATTCCTCAAATTCCACAGGAAAGCTTAAGGAGGGGGCACAGGGGCATGCTGGTTAGCCCAACTTTTTCACACCCCTGGGACCAGGGTTCGAGCGTGTGGAACTTGTGTGATCTCCCGAAGTTGTTGTGGGGCTCCCTCTGGGTGGTTACCACATGGCAGTAGGTGTGTGAGTGTGCCCTGCGATTGGCTGATGCCCCATCCTGGGTCGTTCCCTGCTTTGTGCCCATAGGCTCCGGATCCCCCATAACCCTGAATAAGATAAGTGGTTCCAGAAAATAGATGGAGAAAAGATCAAGTGAATTTTTTGGGTATGCTGACTAACGTTTCTCAGCTCAGTCCTCAGGGAGCCCCGGATAGCCCACGTTTTAGCTCCCTGGTAGAGCCACACAAACTGGCCCCAGCTCCGACCCGCTTACATCCAAAATAAGGGAAAGTTTCCAGAGCTGACGTCCTCAGATAAGTATGTGCTCTTTGCTGTTTCCTGAGCGCCGAGGGTGGTCGGTTCTGACGTGGAGCCTTTCATTGGGCTGCTATGTGCATTCGCTGTGTTTATACTCTCACTGCACAGCCCTGTTTAAACTCACGCCTGGGCTTTTTAACCCGTTAGGATCTGCACAGGGGCCGTGCTCTTGGTCTGCTGTGCCGGGAAATGAGCTGAACTCTCTACCGCTGAGACCTATGCTGCCAATTCCTACTACGCAAAACAATTCGGACTATGGAAATAGGACAGGGAGTCCCCCCTCCCTGGAGCCAGACAAGCAGGGCTCAGATAAACACGGGTGCTCTGCTGGCGTGCAGAATGAAGAGTTACCGCGAGCGTTGGATACGGGCACAGCGGAGAGCTGGGAGACGCGACGAGGGTGGGGGGGGAGCCATACTCACAGCTTGTGTCCGCTGATGTCGGAGAAGTCAGCCTGGCTGGTAGGGGGGGCGCTCTTGGCGTCGGTGGTACTTGTGTAGCTGTGGCAGCCTCCCATGTCTGTGAGGACCGTGGCGATGGCAGTGCCGTGACTGCTGCCCCCATGGGGGGGTCGTGGGGGTGTGAGGCACGTCCTCCTTTTAGTTTAGTTTTGTTTAGAGCGCACCTCCGTCCCCGCTTCAAAGGGGGGGGGGGGGGGGGGGGGGGGGGGGGGGGGGGGGGGGGGGGGGGGGGGGGGGGGGGGGGGGGGGGGGGG
>JAODJX010000001.1:6938585-6956573 GCA_026776945.1 Isichthys henryi | reverse complement strand
ACCCAGGCGGGGATTCGAACCCGGGTCCCAGAGGTGTGAGGCGACAGTGCTAACCACTGCACCACCATGCCACCCCCATGCAACTATATGGTGCATATATCAAAACGAATAGGCATTCACTAGGGAAAATAATTTTATTTTGGATTTAACACTTATTAAAATATACATCGGTGTGAATTTCTGTTTACCATTCAAGCCCCTTAAATAGTGTTTCCAAACAGTGTCAGGTAGATAAGCAAATATACACTGCATATACTTCAAAGTAGAACAAAGAGTACACAAGGTAAGTACTCCCACCTTCTTTGAATTCCTATGAGACCTCAAATAGTTCAGCTCTCATAAATGCACACCTGCGCTGGGGTTTTCATACTCCTATCAGCAACTCTGATAGTCTAAATCCATTTCAGACCATGCACCTGACGAAACGCAACCATCTGTTCCACCAGAACAGGTGCGCCATTACAGAGTCTGCTGGGTGCCATATCACCTTCTGATCTTTATAACGCTCCGGACACTCGTGATTGTCTACAGGAATGCTCAGGTGAGCCAGCAAAGTCTCGTGACCCGTGGGGGGTGGGACATGCATATGAAAGTCAAAAATCCGGCGTCAGTCCCGTCTCAGTGTTTACAGCAAATAGGCCTATTGTTTGTACCGCGTTCGGGGTGCTGCAAGATCCACCGTCTTTTAAATACAATATTCCACAAATTACACAGGACATAAAAACAACAGTTGAACAAATAATACATTTTCCCTTCACCGCATAGCTGGCTTGACTTTTGAAATCAGGTGCGAGATACCAGCGAAACTTAAGGATATGAAAGACTCAACGAACACAACCACAAACCAACCGCCGTCGCAACGGCTCGACAAAATCAGACCTTAAGCAAACAAGATTATTGGTATAATCCTTGAGAAACTCCTATCGTATTCCCAGTGCTCGGCCCCAGTAAAGTGACCAGTGGGCAGGGTGTTAGGCAATGGGTTTAGGCTGCCTAAATACACAAAGTACTATCTTTTACTTTTATAGATTTTCCCCACCTAGTTTTTAAAACAATATAAAAAAATGCCAATCTAAACAGGAACAAAAGGACTGACAAATGAAACTGATAATATTGCTGCGGGGAAAAGAGGTCACATGTAGGCCTTGGTGAACGGAGAGGGTAGTTAGGCGTCAGCCTGAGCTGCTACGCGCCTCATATTCATTAACGGGCGTCGCGCATAGCGCCCCCGTGAGATCAGTGTCTGCAAATGGCAAACAGTCCAATTACAGAGCGATAAGGAATTACGAGCCCCCTGGCAGTGTGATTTTATTTCAGTGTCATGAACGCAGTTTCGATACCCCTTATGGAGACCCCCACAGGCACAGAAAGGAACTTCACTCTTGCGCCAAGGTGATGATAGAAATGTCGGCCGGTAAATGCAGGCTGAACCTTTGGCAATCATTTGGGAATTTACATCGCGATCTCTCCTGTCACTCAGGAATTTAGATAAATACAGAAGAGATAAGTAAAATATCACTATAAAAATATTTTGCAAAGTTAGAAAAAGTACCAATAATTTGTTGAATTATACCAGTAATGCCCAGACAGGTCTTCTGGGACCCAGACCACCCACTTGTGGGTCTCTGAGGACTGAGTTGGGAAACACTGCGTTATACAGTACATTAGTTAATGGAACTAAGTTGTGTTGTCAATCAGCAACCATTGGGAACAGACTGGGTCGCTGTGTGGGATAGGGTAACCCAGCTGGTGAAGGACAGCACACTGCAATACCACACACTGTTGGGCTTTGGCCCCCCAAGTCACATTATCTCATTGCTGGGCTCCACCAGCTCTGTTCCTGCAGTTTCACCACTGCCTGCTTCTCCTGGGGGCTGAAATGCAGGATGGTGAGGATGGCGGTGAGGGTCTGCCGGCGACCGTGCACGTCAGGGAGCGTCAGGAAGCGGTACATGATGTTCTTCAGGTACTCCAGGTTGGCGCCCTCGCGGCTCTGGTCCCTAGCCAGCTTCTCCAGCTGGGCCTGGAGCACGGACACCTCGTCCTCGTGGCGCTCCTCTTGCGAGACGAGCCTCGCCTGCAGCTGGTGCACGTCGGCTTCTAGCTGGTGCTTCTGTTTCCTCAGGTTGCCGACTTCCTGCTCGCGCCGGGAGAGCTCCTCGGCATACAGCAGCAGCGTCGGCTCATTGGGACCCACCAGCTTCAGGGCCTGGGTGATGACGTCTCCCTGGTCAGGATTTGCGCCCTCCTCCACCCCCGCTGCCCTGGCCTTGGCCCGGCCCGGCCTAAGAGCCCCGGCCCGCAGCTGCTCTACCTCCAGTTCCTTCTCAGCCAGCAGGGTGGCGGTCCGGTCCCGGTGTCGGTGGAGCTCCTCTTCCAGCCGGAGAAAGCGCTCGCGGTGCTGGGCCTCCAGTCGCTCCAACTCCTGCCGGTGACCCTGGTGCAGGGCGGCGGCCTGCTGCCGCTGGATCTCCAGCTCATGCCCGTGCCGTGCCTCCGCCTCGTCGCAGTGCAGTCGCAGCCCGATGTACTTCTCCTTGAGGTCGGCCAGTTGCTCACGGGCCGCCTCCAACTCCTTAGCCACGCCCCCTTCCTTGGCGTTCTTGTTTTTGAGCACCACCTGGGCGCGTGCCTTGTAGCGCTCAAATTCCTCCTTGAGCTGCTTCAGCTCCTGCTGGTAGTAGAGTGCCGAGGCCTTCTCGCCGTCGGAGGGCTCACTGGGATCCGCCTCGACCGTCTTCTCAATCTCCAGCGCTGAGGGCTTCTGCGAGGCCAGAACCAGCAGCTTCTTCAGCTTCTCCATCTTCTCCCGCAGCACATTGACGTCCAGGTTGGTCTCGTCTAGCGCAAGGTCGGCGGGGGCCCTGGCCGCAGCAGCAATGGCCAGCGTCTTGTTCTCCATGTCCAGCTGCAGGATACGTTCGCGTAACTTTTGCGCCACCTGCTGGTCCTTCTGCCGCGCCTTCTCGCAGGCGCCCACCAGCGCCGACAGCTCTGACACCCGGTCCTCCAGGCTGGCCACACGGCCCTCCTCTAGCTGGGCCTGCTCCCGGAGACGCTCCTCTGCCTGGACAGCCTGCAGGGACATGGGCCAAGGAAATGTGGTGTTAATGGCTGGGATGCGCTACACGGCTAGCAGCTAACAGAGGCGCTACACGGCTAGCAGCTAACAGAGGCGCTACACGGCTAGCAGCTAACAGAGGCGCTACACGGCTAGCAGCTAACAGAGGCGCTACACGGCTAGCAGCGAACACAGGCGCTACACGGCTAGCAGCGAACACAGGCGCTACACGGCTAGCAGCGAACACAGGCGCTACACGGCTAGCAGCTAACTGCAACTGGGATCCCAACCAATGAATTAAAAGCTCAATCATTTTAGTAAAAACTCAAAATGAATTAAAAAGAACTGGTAAACCGATTTCAATACATAAATGAAAATCTGCTTTGACCAAAAGTGGGTGTACGTGTGTAAATGTAGTTTAGTCATACTAACTGGACATTATTACTGGATATTTTAGAAATATCTGGATATTTTAGAAATGTGAAAAAACAGAAACGGAACATTTAATGAAATGGGATTCAGAAGAAGTGACAGATCCTTAACATATAATCCTTAGTCAAATATCATACACTTTTATACGTTATTCTTTTAGCCAGTACGATTCAAAGATGATCATTTAGCATAAAGAAAACTAAACTACAACCTTCTGTCTAACTGGATGCTTTGTCTAAAGCTCAGGGTGGCATCACCTCATAGACTGTACACTTTAAGTTAAAATGTTAAAATCTAGCTGACGGTCGCCATGACGGGGAGGCCCGGCACCTTCCGGATCTCCTGCTGCAGCTGCCCCTCCAGATGCAGACGAAGCTCGGCCATCTCCCGCGTCAGTTCCTCAACGCGCGGGTTCGGCCTGCTCCTCTCCGCCTCAGCCGCCTGAAGGTTTCTCCGCATCTCCTCCCGCTCCTGGGAGAGCTGCCGCAGCTGTGCCTGCTGCTCCGCCCCCCTGTCCGCCTCCGCCATCTTCTCTAAGAGGGCCTCCCTCGTGTCCTCCAGCTTCAGCTCGGCATCCTGCCGCACCTCCCGCTCCTCCTGCAGGAGCTTCTGCAGCTCGCGGAGCATCAGGGCGTGGTCGCTCTGCTCCTGGCCACGCTCGTGCTGCTGGGTGATCACACGGGCCTTACTCTCCGCCAGCTGCTCCTGCAGGGTCCTCAGCTCTGCCTCATTCTGGGTGCCGGCCTCCTCCAGCTTGCGCTGCAGCTCCTCATAATCCTGCTTCATCTTCTTCCTGTTGGATTGGAAGGAGGCCTCCATGCGCGACTTCTCCTGTGTGACCGTGGCCAGGGAGCTGGTCAGCGTGGAGAGCTGGGTCTTCAGCTGCAGGATCCGCCGATCCATCTCACCCACATTCTGCTGCTCCCCACTGCCCGAACTAATGCCGCTCTCCGAGCCACTGGCCTCCTCAGACCTTTGGGAGCCGCCGGTGGCCCCAGTGCCCATTTCTCCAGTGCTCCCATCTTCCTCCACAAGGTCCCCCTTTGTACTGCTGCTGGTAATACTGGTGGCCGTGTCCCCGGAATTGGCAGTGTCAACGCTGTCCTCGCTGTGGAGGGAGCAGTGATCTTCTGGAGAACGTGGCTCTAAGCCTGGAAGCTCCCCTGCTGAAACCTCCCCACTCAGGTTGAGGTCAGCCTCCTGGGACACTGTCAGAACTTTGAGGCTGGCTTCCAAAGCCTCCTTCTCCTTCAGGAGGCTTTTATATGCCCTGACCACATCTTTGAAACGGGTCTGATACTGGATCAGTTGCTTCTTCTGTGCCTCTATGGTATCCAGAAGCT
Source organism: Isichthys henryi (assembly GCA_026776945.1). Classification (NCBI taxonomy): domain Eukaryota; kingdom Metazoa; phylum Chordata; class Actinopteri; order Osteoglossiformes; family Mormyridae; genus Isichthys; species Isichthys henryi. The sequence continues at coordinate 6,951,737 of JAODJX010000001.1, read as the reverse complement.
CTTTCTTGCTGGGGCCACCTCCGAAGCTCATGCCAAACTTGTCCATAGCTGCTAGGAAGGTTTCATAACTGGAACTCAAAGAAGCACTGTCAAAACAATAAATTGTACAAATGTCATTAACAGTAATAACATCTCCAAGTGATTACAGCAGAGCAGTCACCTGCAGTAGTTATGTAATTCAGCAAAAATTGCTGGCATCATTCAGGTGCAAATCATGGACGTTTAGCATCCACCGCTGTTGGACACGTGACGTAAGTTAAGGCGCTTTAGGCTACGAAGGAAGGCACCTTCCCGACGATTTCGTTAGAATCTCTTTCAATAACAACTAGCTAACAGAAATTACGACATCACAAGTATCCACACAGACTTACAGTTTTAAGACAAAAACATAATGGACGAAGAAGCTATTTATCAAGTGAAGACCCCTTACATTTAAAAAGTTGAAGGAGTACCAGCCAAGGCTGCGCAGCCCGGCAGGGCGTCGGCAAACGCGCTGATTCCCCCGTTCCGGCAGAAATTAGCCTTCGCTATACACATAGCTCAGTATTACTGCTCACTATCATTCTGCTATTTCGCTTAATTTGCTTACATTGCGATACTACAACCCTTAAACTTACATGTCCGCTGCTACGCAGCCACTTCCTTAAACCACTAACGGAGAAGCTGGCTGTCAATAAAGCTCAGCGTCGCCGGCGGAACTCGAATGAGTCCATTTTGAGAAGGTCAGATGGGGTTTTATGTGTCTTTTCATTCGTTTTGAAAGCCTAATAATAGTGCCATAACGAACTTAATTACAATATCCCCTGATCGTGATCATCACGTTATACAATACGTTTCTAGCCACGCAAGCTCCAAGTTACTTGTATCTTCCAAAACCTGACAATGCACACTATGTTCGGTAAATATAAATTTATTTTTATATATAATTAACAAACGTCTTTGCTTATATATACCTATATACATCCTAATAATGCATTTGTTCGTTTATTTTTGCCCAAGCCGCTCAGTATGGTACGTTAGGTGTGTATTTATATAATATTAGATATTTCGTGACAGACTTTAACGAGCGAGTTTGCAGGATCAAACAGCCGGTTGTTTGTTTATAGTGTTGTCAATAAAGTTTCGTGAAAGGGTGACGTAATTTCTTCCGCGTTGGCCTGGACGTGGCAGGGAAGGAAGGCGATAGAATCGCCCACACAGTGCTAAGATTGCATTCCACTTCGGGATTTTTTACCTTTTAAGAAAGACATTTTTAACACGGCATGGGACTCACCATATCGTCGCTTTTTTCAAAGCTGTTTGGCAAAAAACAGATGCGAATACTCATGGGTGAGTTACAGCTGGTCAGCGAGTAGGCAGATTGTAGCGAAGGATGGAGAGAGTAGTCGAGGGGCTTTTATATTACATGTCTTTATGTTGTCAGCTTAGCTGCTATCTGGGGTCCCTAGGAATAGCTGAAATATATATTTTCCAGAATTTTTCTTGAGCAGTTAATGGTCAGATAGCTGGCTGTCTGGTAACTTCCCCATAACTTTATATTCAGGCGTGTGAATATCACAGTGCTGTACCAACGTGAATCTAGTTATAATTGATCTGGCACTGCATTATGAAACCATGTGTTCAGAAGGGTAGCGATATATTTCTTAGAGTCCGTTATTGTATTGTTGACAAGCTCTTTTTTTCAAATGTTTATATAATTTTATATTTGGTCAGCTCCTAGCTACTTTATTTGCTTTGACAAAGTCGTCGTGAAATTGCTTGCCATGACCCTACAAATGATCTAACTACACAACACATTGCGCTAAGCTGGTTTCTAAGATCCCTTTATAAACTCGCAGAATTCCTCAGTGCATTATAGCGTGGGGCCCGTTGTGATGGTGACACCACATGGTTACCAGTCAGAGTTGGATATATTCCACTGCCGGATCTTTATTGTGAAGACCCTGCCTGCTTAGCGTTAGTTAGCGGGATACTTGGCGAATGGCCCTCTTTCAGATTTACTCTTGGATTTATTAGGACACTTTAAGAACTTTAAGGGGACCATGGAGAGCTGGTAGCTTTACTGCTTTTCACGGTCCTAATATCCATATTTACTTCTAGGGCTATTTGCCAAATCAGGAACTTAAGTCTTAATCAGTCTTCCTGGACCATGTCATAAAACATTAAAAGTGTCACCTAAATATTGATTTTCACTTTTTGATTCCTGACACTCCTGAACTTTTCTGTTCGTCATTTTCCCAGTTGGTCTAGATGCAGCCGGAAAGACCACCATCTTGTATAAACTGAAGCTGGGAGAGATTGTGACCACTATTCCAACAATCGGTAAGAATAATGGGAAACATTTATGGCTTATATATATGTGTGCGTGTGTATAATGTATATTTATGTATTCATCACACAGAAGAAATGGAGATGTCCATAGTCACTGTCATTACAGTAGAGTGCCCTAACATGAAAACATGGGTGAACGACCAATGGCTGTTTGCTGTTTACAGTATGAAGGGTCTTTCCTAGTCAAAGTGTTCTGGCCATCTTACGTTGACAGGCTGGAGTATCACTGGGTGCCCCTTTCTGGTGATGCCGTTATGGTTGGTGCAGATTCCCTGATGAATTATGTTCCCTGTTAAATGTCCCTAGAGAAACAGCTATACTTTACCGCACTTTCGGAGTGGCTGTTTGCTGCAGACAGAGGGGGACGTTTTACGCATCGGTGACTGAGGGTAGACTGAGGGTACATGTGTGCTCTTGGTTGTCCTGCCCAATTGCTGCTGCCGAGCTTCTGACTGTTCCTCTCGTCCTTGACAGGCTTCAATGTGGAGACAGTAGAGTACAAGAACATCTGCTTCACGGTGTGGGACGTGGGCGGCCAGGACAAAATTCGTCCCCTATGGAGACACTACTTCCAGAACACACAGGTGCCGGATCGATCGCCACCTTTTAATTAATCAGTGGATGGTCTTACTCGCATTATTGTAGTGACACAGAAGAGATGCGATTGATTGTGCCGACCAAATGAACAAAGTGGATTTAGTGGGTTTAGCAGCGGGTATTGCATAATCCAACACTTATGGAGTCAAACTGTAGTGGCCATCTTGACCTTGAAGCTAGTGCCCTTTGCCGACCCTGCGTTAGCATGCCCACTCCGTCTGCTCTTCTGACTGTGCCTGTACACATCCAGGGCCTCATCTTTGTAGTCGACAGCAATGACAGGGAGCGTGTAGCCGAGTCTGCAGAGGAGCTCGCAAAAATGGTAGGTGTTTGCATACAATTACATACTTCTTTAAAGAAGATGTCTGTAGAATGCGATCTGCAGTTGAGTGGGAAAGATAGCGCCCCCCCTTGTGGGTTCGTCCTCGGCGCTAGTTTACGACTTGGTTTCCCGCCTTTGTAGCTGCAGGAGGATGAGCTCCGGGACGCTGTCTTACTGGTGTTCGCGAACAAGCAGGACCTGCCCAATGCCATGGCGGTCAGCGATCTGACTGAGAAACTAGGCCTGCGGAACCTTCGCAGCAGAACCGTAAGTCGCCGGACTCCTGCACGCTTATAGCGGCTGATGCGTTTAGGGTTAGCGTGTCACGTTGATGTAGACTCCACTCCTTTTTCATGTTCTTTCAGCCAGCCGGCCTGACCATGCGCCTAAGACTATGGTCTGTAGTGTTTGCTCATGGGAGTTTTACTTGCACAAAAATGTTGTGAGGGCAGAACGGAAAATGATTGGTGCAGAAAGATAACCAATCGGATTGCAGAGGAGGTTGGTCCAAGTAACTAGAGGAAGTTGGACCAACAAATTGGATGTCCTGCTTCTGCCTCCACTAGATGCTTGGACTGGAAGGTTGAAAGCACAGGTATGCTAAGCTTGTTTCTGCATCTTCTCTTTCACCACAGTGGCACGTCCAGGCCACCTGCGCCACCCAGGGTACAGGCCTGTACGAAGGGCTGGACTGGTTATCCAACGAACTGTCGAAACGCTAGGCAGGAGAGCACCGAGCCGAAGACCGGTGTGAACGAAAGAGCCAGTTGGGGGAGAGAGAGAGAACCGTTGAGGAGAGTTTTAACCGAGAAGTGAAGTCTGAATTATGAGTGTCTGTTCAGTAGACGTTTAGAAGTTACGGGTTTTGAAACCAATCCCTTTTGTAAACGCCTCTGTTTATTGTCCCTACAGATGTTTCATAGTCACTCTGCTGTCGACTCCTTTAGCATTAAGAACTGTTTTCAACTGCATGTTTTTAAGTGGAAAATAAATATGTAACAGCCGCAACCACAGTGACGAGCTGCGGGGAGAGGCAGGAAGCCGGGGGTGGGCGTAGGCCTACTGTCAGCCTAGGTGGCCCACGTACCAGCTCGAGTCCATCAGGCTGTCTCGTTCCAGGTAGCAGGCAACCGACTCCTGCACCAAGGAGACCATAGTCAGGGGAACCGAGTGCTTTACAAGGATTTTAGGGGCCAACAATGCAATAATACATCCACACCACCACGGTGACATGTGGTCTGCTTTGAGGAAGATGTACTGTAGATTTTCCTATTGAGGGACATGTATACACCACTGCTGTTTGGTCCTACTTTCTGTCAGTAGATCCCATCAAGTTTTTCTGTATTAGACATTTTTATTAGCCTTTTTGGTACAATGGCCTGATGTCATAGTTTCTCTCAGTCTTCTGGAGGATGGGGGGCAGTTCAATTCAATTTATTTTTATATATCACCTTTCACAGCAAAGTTACTCCAAATACCTGTGGGATAAGTCAGCAGAGGCTGGTAAATTTATGGTTCTCCCCCAACTGGCTACCCACAGCACCCCCTACAGGCCCAGCATGGAACAGCACTCATACTTTAGGTCATGCTATCAAACAATCAAATACAACAGACACATTGTGAACACTGGGGCAGTGGGCACCTTGTAAAAGGGCAAATCCAAGATTAATTTCCAAGTGAACTGTGAGCAGTTAATTTGAGATGCGTTAGATACACTATAGATGGGGGTTCCTTTTTTGCAGTGGTGAACTTAACTGCAGTAGATTCCAGGTTCTTGCCCACTTCTGAATGGGGTAATGAAGAGTTCCTAACTACAGACTTAATTTCTCCAGCTGCATGTCCTGGGTGTAAATGAGGACCTCGTTTTCCAGTGTGCATGGGGTTGTGGGTCCTGAGTTTGCCTAAATAAAGTTACTTAAATATCACCATTAGACTTTGTATTTGTGCCTTGCACATAAAGCATATGCATGGATCCCAGATCAAAGTACAGATGGTGTAAAGTGAACGGTCTGGAATCATCTGAGAATCCCTGTCAGATAGGCAAGTGCCAGATGGCTCAGACGACTTCATAATCAAGTGCCGTGATGTGTGCCAACTTTTTGGTTAGACATGCAGCCTAGATGATGATGTAACCATGTTGAGCCACTTTATTGAAGAGTTGCAGTGGTCTTCAGAGGTTGCTCTAACTAACTTCTCTTTCCTAGATGTCCTGGTAGCCATTATCTAGCAGGTGGTTCTGTAAGCAACATCACTGTTACATCAATATTTCAGGGAGTATTCATGCTTGACCCAGTTACCTTGTACTCTGCCCGAGGACTATTGTCTCCACTTCCCTGCTGTCTGCGCTCACGTTGCGTTTACCATCCCGGCCCAAGTTCACATTCATCATCACCATACAACTTTTTTGTGTTGTCCTGTTCTGATGCTCATGTATCCATTGTAGGTGGACAGGGGTCAGCATGGGCACTCTGACCAGTCTGCAGCTAAACAGCCCCGTACACAACAAGCAGTGATGCACTATGTGTTCTGATGCCTTTCTATCACAGCCAGCATTAGCTTTCTCAGCAATCTGTGCTGCAGTAGCTCTCCTGTGGGATCAGAGCAGACAGGTTAGCCTTCGCTCCCCATGTGCACCAGTGAACCTCGAGCGACCATGACCCCGTCGCCGGTTCACTGGTTGGCCTTCCTTGGCCCACTGTTGGTAGTTACTGACCACTGCATACTGGGAACACCCCACAAGACCTGCTGTTTTGGAGATGCTCTGACCCAGTTGTCTAGCCATCACAATTCGGTCCTTCTCATAGTCGCCCAGATCCTTACACTTGTCCAGTTTTACTGCTCTCTTCACATCAACTTCAAGAACTGACTGTTCACTTGCCTAATATGTAATGTTGTATAATATGTATAATATAAAATAACCTTCGACAGGCATCATTTTAATGAGATAATCAGTGTTATTCACTTCTGCTGTCAGTGGATTTAATGTTACGGCTAATCTGTGTGTGTGTGTATTCACTATATTGCCAAAAATATTGGGAAACCCTTACAAATCATTGAATCGAGGTGTTCCAATGACTTCCATAGCCACGGGTGTATAAAATCAAGCACCTAAGCATGCAGACTGCTTCTACAAACATTTGCGAAAGCATGGGTCGCTCTCAGGGGCTCAGTGAATTCAAGCCAGGTACTGTGATAGGATGCCACCTGTGCAATAAGTCCATTTGTGAAATTTCCTCGCTACTAAATATTCCAAGGTCAGCTGTTAGTGGTATTATAACAAAGTGGTAGCAATTGGGAACAATAGCAACTCAGCCACAAAATGGTTGGTAAAATCACGGAGCGGGGACAGCGCATGCTGAGACGTACAGTGTGCAAAAGACACCAACTGTTTGCAGAGTCAGTAGTTACAGAAAATCAACAAGAAAGAACAAAACCTTTGTACCGGTTTAAGAGTCAGCTGACCTGAATTCGTATGAGTTCGCGACAGTGCAACTCATACAAAGTGAAAACGTGACTTTTCCTAACCTTCCTGCAGACTCATATGCTGAATGGTCATGACTAAGTTGGGAAAAAAACAGGATCCAACATTTTTGCACTGAGCTGCAAATATACTGCATTAAAATAAAAAAACGTTCATAATCATTTTCATCCTTGCTGTTTACATCACTCCTAGACGGGTGAGAAATTTATGTTGAACTGCTTTTTTGTTTTATAAATACTCCAGTATTTATTAAAACAGAATCACATTGCAATACTTTTCAATTACCGTGCAACCCTAGTACATCATACAAAATACTTCATTTTTCATGTTACCTTGATCTCTGGTTCTTGCAATCAGGTGGCAGTTAAAGCTTGGGTCACTTTATTTGTCCACGCATTCATAATAATAATAATAATAATAATTATAATTATTATTATTATTATTATTAACGTCTCATTATTTTTTGAGGTCGTAACACTTTTCAAGATGGCAGTTGTATTGCGTTTCAGAGGCAGGCTATTTGCATAACCGTTCGCCAAAGAAAGCGTTTCAAGTCCCACCACAAAGTACCAAAAAAGTACCCCACTGGCACTTTTGGTACTGGAACTTTTAATATAGTTGTCTGGATTACCTTAAATGAATGGCCAATTGAACATTTCCTTTCTGTTACACATGTGTTGACATGCCGGTCAATCAATCATATGTTTGGGACAATCGTTTTGTTGTGGTTACTTTTGCAGTTTAACAAGTGCAATAAACGTTTAAATTTGAGAACAAAAAATAATCACAGAGTCGTGATCTCAATTCTAAGCAATCCTGAGGCACATTTTTTGCAGAATCGTGCAGCCCTAAAATCAATGTCTGTAAGTTAAACATAAGACTTCTCTCATCTCAGTCCTCAGTTTACTGTCGCTACAAAGTCTCACCTCTGTCAGCTTGCTTCACTCTTCTAACACTTTTCTGACGTCCTCCCAAGGGTACACCACTAGCCCCTCCCCATCCAGAGCCCGGGACTCACTACTCGCTCAGTCTTGGCCGGAGGGCAACTCCTAGTGGGCAGATCCAGTATTGCATAATGGCACTGAAAACTTGAAAGCGGTTTAGAGAAACACAATAATTATGCAAGTTTTACTACTCCTAAGACCAATTCTCCCTACTTTTCCTACCTTTCGCATCCCCCTCACAGTCTTCTGGTCTGTATTGCTTGGTTTGACAGGGTTTGAGGTCCAGCTGTTAAACCAAAGTCTCAAAAACACACAGGATATATTTTCTTTCATGTTATCCTGCCAGGTACACTGTAGTAAACAAACACCATGCAAGCATGTTCACATGCGGAAATCTAAAACATCAAACAAAAAAATGATGAGCCAAAATGTTAAGAATAATCCTACCATTAAAAAAGGTTAAGAAACTATGTAGCAACCTTTTGGCTTGATTTCCTTTCTCTAAATTTCATTTAACGGGCAACGAGTTTGTGAAATACTACTTCTTCTCAAATGTGCACAGCATCAAAAAATGCTTGTCACAAAACTGAATGGTGCACTTTTATTTATGAAGGTGGATTAATATTAAACATTGGATGGCATAAATAAAGCAGGAGTTTTGGGGGGGAAAGAACAAAATGGCCAGTTTATTAAAGCTCAGCAATTTTAATCACAGCATAATAAAGCAAGTTTAAATTTACAAGACAAATAATCCAGCCCATAATTTACGGGGCCAGAAATGGGGAAGGCAAATTGTCCTCTAGAGTCAGCATCACTCATGCCTTTTCCACATGAAGGTTAGTAAAGTGGTCTTAGTCCAACAAATATATTCCATTGAAGCATTTCATCTCCCACGAGACGCCATCACTGCGTGCAAACTGCAAGTGAGCAGGACCACTGCACACTGGCAGTGCAGTTGCAGACTGCATATAAAACAGGAAGCAAAGACCAGGCTGAGGGTGAAGTTGAGCTCCTTGCTCTATAGGATCACTGACAGAAGTTCTTCTGCATGGGACTCTCTGATACTGACAGGATCCTTAAGTTCCTTCAGCGCCAGCTGCTCTCATGTTATGCGATGACAGGCTCTGGATGATTATTCTGCCGCTTGACAACGAAGACCTTCTGTCCAGACACTGTGACTGCATACACGTGGTCCTCGAACATCACTGGAGGGGAACATGAGAACACCCAGTCACCCCCCGACCCAAATGCTAGGCCCCCACCCCACACTTCTGTAGGGCATCATTGGGCCTGTTTGGATTTTAAGGATCATTGGCAGCCAGGTGTACAAATAGCCCTGCAGAAACTCATAGAGGAGGAGATCAGCCGGACCTGACATGCGCTTGAAAGGCGGATCCGTAGCGCCCTGCAGGCGGAATTTGTAAGCTGTCTGCACCATCTGCATGATGATGGCCGCCGTGTGCTCGTCATTTTCCAGCTCGCCCGCGGACTGCATGGAGCAAAGGGGTCGTGGGCCACAATGTAAATACCTGATACTGTGCAGTTTAGCCTGGATAATAAACCTTACGGGCAATAGCGGCTAAAGCACTCACCGCCAGGACCCCGTCCTCACTTATGACCAAATACCCGATCTGGTCTGGAATTCTTTCCAGGCCCTGAGTCAGAGCGGTGGTCTACAGGACAGAATCCATATTACAAATTATATACACAAATTGCGAATAACTATCCCCCAAATCCTGTTTTGGCCCAGTCGGTCTGACAGTACAGGTCAGCTAGGGAATCAGCAGCTTAAGGACTACATATTACAGAAGAGAGACGCAGAAAAGTAGCAGAGTCACTAATGCTAGAATATTATTTGCGGGTTTATTTCTATACTCGTCATATTTAAAAGCCAAATCTTCACTTACCATGTTGAGTTAGTTGGAAAACCAGCAATACACGATAGTTCTGTTCCTCACGGAAATTTCACGGCTAATGTCACATGACGACAATGACGTCACCGAACAGCTGCTCTCTGATTGGACACCTCTGCTGTCAATCATTAGAGACGCGGAAGTGGAAATTGTTGCTCGCTTAGTCACATTCATACTAGAAAGCTTCTTATTTTTATATTCATTTAAAAGATCAAAATCGTTATAAAACCGAGACGGGTAATACTTCAGAAATATATCATTTGGATTAACAGTAAAAGTGAGCGTATTTTCTGCGTTCAGGTCTTTTTCAGTCATTGATGAAATATCAGTCAGCCAGTCTGCAATCTGACAGAACTAGTTAACTTTATACATTACCTGTGATATACTAAATTAAAGCATGCTCATTTAATGGTTTATTTAGCCTGCATATAACTACAAATTCTATAACATCCGCTACCTCGCAATACTGAGTTATTAACTTATTTCCCCCAATTAACACAGAAATGTATTTCTTATGGAATTAAGCCCATATAGGAAGTATCACTTTTGCATTTGGAAATAAGCTCCAATTAACCTTATTAATTTGGTGTCAAAATTCTGGTGGGACTATCTAATATCAATGCAGACCTGAAAACGGAGTGGAATGTTTAGGATGGTTACTTCTTACATAATCTGTCTGATCACATTTCAATAAATCATTTATTTAAAAGTGCAAGTTAAAGATACCTTTATGACTAGCATTAACAATATATATATATATATCCGCGAAAAGACGCACTGAAAAACGGAATAAAGCTGTTGTAGCACATGCACAAAAAAAAATCACACTTATGAATCGCCGTCATGGTAACGATGCCCCATGAACACAAATCACACCCCCAGGATACAAGTTACAAACAGTGCGACCCTATACTGCTGCTCCACCTGTTGGGTCTCCTGGGACTGCGGCTCCTTACTAAGGTACCCGAATAATACATTTGTTTGCCAAAGGACGTTGCTGATATATTAAAATATCGAAATAATTATGTATGCAATTCTTTACTTATTTGTATGCAATTCTTTACCGTACTTCACTAAAGCTTGCGGAGCAGGTTGTGCCTCACATGTTTTGTTGACACTGAACTCTTTGCCTCTTCAGATGGGTGAAGTATATGGTATTTGGATAGTATAGGTATTTAGTTCCGCAAATTAAAATCGATAAACCCCTTTATTTGGCTATGAATTATATTTCTCTCTCTATATATATATTATACATATATATTCTATATATATGCTAATTAATTTGGATATTAATGCTAAACAAAATCGTTATTATAATAAAGCTATTGAATCAAACATAGTGATATAATGCGTTACTTTGCTTTATATTATTCCTCGAGAATATTCCTCATTGGCATTATTCACATGCATTAACCGAGAGTCATACACCATTACCAAGGTAACCACAAACAAAAACCTTAATATTCATCACAGCGTATCTGAATCACAGTTCTTGTTTTGATTTATTATGACAGAGTTCTTATAATTCCACAAAAAGCCATTCGCATTTTAAATATATGGTTAGGAAATGTGGTATATGATCGGGATGGATTTGTGTCCCTAACCACCAATTAAGTATGTTTTAGGTTTCAGTATAAACATTCAATATAATCATCGCGATTTTAAAGTTAAATTCAGAAAGGGCATATCGATCATGTAGATTATTAAATGTGGCGTGTAAATTTCACATACGCTTTTTTTCATACATAAGGATTTTTGATTTATCGCAACAATTAGGCCCCGTTTTGTTACCTTAACATTTGGCACCTCTGTTCCTTAGCCTCGCAGTCGGTATGTCCTCGTGGTCTGAAATACTTTTTAATCTCAATAACACTAAACGTCGGGAAAACGAAAGGTTGTAAAGTCTTAAAGAACTTATGTAGGTCACTCTGGCTAATGGCGTCTGCCAAATGCTGAAAAGATTAATGTAAATGTTGTAATACGTTAGCCCAATAAATGAATGCAATTTTATAGCTTGAAACTTACGGTCAACTACGAATACACTTTCAGAATATATATTTTAGAATTTAATATGCGTGTCTTCCGGTAACACCACAAAATTAAATTCTTCGGCTTTCATTGTATATTGGTTTACGGAGTTGTCTTGGGATATCGAAGTTATGAAGAAAATAACAGATCTGTTTATTTTGTTGCTGAAATTCCTCTTTAAATATTTAAGGTTGACCTTCGAGGCCGTCGAAATTTTTCTTTTTATCTGAAAGCGCAGGATGTCAGGAGCAGATGTGTGGGTGGGGACGTGGAGACCCCACAAACCTAAAGGACTCATAGCTGCTTTTTACAGCAGTCCAGGACCTAAGTACGCGCTTCCCGGAGCAACAGGTACCCTGTACTGGGGGGAAAGGAACAGAGTGATGCACGTTGATACTGCGACCACTTTACCGATGACAATTTTCCCCCCTTTCCCCCCATCCTGTTCTCTATAAATAGGGGTTAATTATCACGATCCCCGGAAATCAAAAGCACCAGCTTTCAGCTTTGGCTGTCGTCATCGTCAGTTTTCATCAACCTGCTCCCCTGGGCCTAGCTACCTCATTCCATCTCACATCACCCGGACCGGGCGGAGCGGTACCCCGGCCTACTCACTCTACGGCCGTACTAGAGACTCACTCCTCTTCCAGACGCCTGGACCAGGTTACTTTTGAGCATGCTAAACACCATGTCAGTGCTTCTCAGCCCTGTCCTCAGGGAGCCCCAGACAGTTCACATTTTTGCATCCTCTCAGCTCCCAATGCACCTGTATTTCATTGGTGTTCTTCATTCCTTGATTTATTGGGTCAGGTATACTAGGAAATGTGTAAAGTCTGGGGGTCCGGACTGGTCTAGGAAGCATTGTCGTAGGGTCTGTAGTTTCAGGCTGTGTTGTGGCTTCATCTTTACGCTGAGACTGAGTAGATGTTTCCACTGGTGATATTCAGGCCAGTACGCTCCAGAAAAAGCTGGGAAGTCTGCATATTGCTCAGCACCAGCTTACTCACTCTCTGCACGAAGCAAAGGCTTCCGGAACGACCAGACGCCAGGTAATTAGCACATGTAAGCGCATGGTTAACTGTGGAAGAGCAGGTATAGGGATGACCGACGTCGACCGACTGTGTGCGTGTGCTTATATCCAGGACCTGCAGCCTACATGCTACCATCTGTATTGGGACCCAACACGACAAACAAAAGCTCTGCTCCAAACTTCAGCCTTGTGGGTAGAAGCAAATATGGCAGCTTCCATCAAGATCTTCAAAAGGTGGATGAAAGGCTTCAGTAGAACTACAAACGTATCAAAATATCACTGATAGTCCAACATATACTTCTGAAGGCAAGAAACTGCCCACCCAGAAAGTACATGATATCTTTAATGATAACCATTCTTAACTGCTAGTAGTTTTTTTACATCCTTTTTGAAAAGAGTTCATAAGTTCCGAAACATTTTGAAGTATACATACAGGGAGTGCAGAATTATTAGGCAAGTTGTATTTGTGAGGAATAATTGTATTATTGAACAACAACCATGTTGTC
>JAODJX010000001.1:6907531-6923088 GCA_026776945.1 Isichthys henryi | reverse complement strand
GGGGGGGGCTGTCCCGTGGCGGGGGTGGCGCCCCTCTGCGGGGGGGGGGGGGCAATTTACCGGGGGTGTGTTGAGACACATGGCTGTCCCACTGCCCTCCACCACGGAAGACCGTGTGTTTGACAGGAGCAGGAATGCATGATCGGATCCATCCAGCCACACTGTGCAGCCCAAGACACCCAGACACCGGCTCATCCCAGGAAGATCGATCCGTCTGAGACCTTTATATAACACCGTAAATACATTTAGTAAAACTGTAACAAAATTTTATACTTATCATTTTCTTTCAAATATATTCATATATAATATATATATATATAATTGGTAAAAACACTGAATTGGTGGACTATATATTTTTACTTGTATACCCTCAAACTTGTAGTAGGACACAAGTGATTACGCATTTTTTCAGGATTTTTTAAAATATTTCTTTGCTTTTACCTAAATACGTAAGCCTTATCTACTTATTATTTCAGCTGTAAATTCTTTTCAAAGCCGCTAGTTTTGGTTAAACATTCTCCTAACAGAACAGACACCACTGTCAATAAAAGGGTCTGAGAGTTACAAACTCGCCCCCCACCCCCCAAACTGGAAAATGTGAAAACGCTGTTTTAAAAATTCCAAATGCGTGAGGCAGCCAAAAATCCCTCACCAAGAAAATTCGACGTCCTTTTTAATCGTTTGCTCATCGTTGTTGATCTCTAAAAAAGTATCCTTTAAAGGAAACTGAGTTTTCCTTCTCTCACATGGTGTTCAAGTCGGAAAACTTTCAGAGGCCCAAAAACTGAGCATGATTTGGGGAGGGAGATGATTTGGGTGCGTGGGGGAGGGGGGGGTGTCCATTCGCAGGTGATTCTTTCTAAATGGAGTTCATGCACCATTCACTCCAAATTAAAAATATACTGGCTGATTGGCTCTTGGCTTCATGGGAGGGGCTAAGGAGGGGCTATTGTTGTGGGCAGAGATTCAGATTTAACTTTACTCATCTTCCATTTAGTGCAAATGCGGTGACTAGCGTATACATTAATATTCATTGATAATTTAACACTGAAAATAACGGGTGAAGCTAAAGGTCTGGGTGGGGTTAGGGTTAGCTCTCGAGTAACTGCTTGAGAGCGCGCTCGATGTTCATACGGTGGCCCACCCGCGTCACTCCCAGCTCGGCGAAGTCGTCCTTGGTCAGGGCCGGCAGATGCGAGCCCTCAATCTCGTGCTCCTGGAAGCGATCGCGGTGCTCGCCCAGGTTGATGCTCTCCAGCCAGTCGCCCACGTCGTACTTGTTCCACAGGTGCAGGGGCTTCTGGTGGAACGGCCTGAGCGTGAGCAGGGGTGAGGCCAGCGTAGGTGAGGGTGAAGGCGAGGGAGAGCGGCTGCGGGCGCTGGCGCTACGCGTCACGAAGCGGACCTCCTTGGGCTCGTGCGGGATGCTCAGGCTCGACGACTTGAGGATGGTGGGCGGAGCGGAAGGGGACGTGGGCAGGCCGTAGCTCCGCCCTAAGGGGTCGGTCCTGTCGGGGGAAACGCCTCCAGAGCTCTTGCCGGGGCTGGGAGTCCGGCGGGTCACAGGGTACCGGCTGCCCGGTCGGATGGTATAGGTGGCTCCATAACTCCTCTGCGAGATGGTGTGAAGTTCTCCTAAACTACTGAAAAGTCTGTACCGAGGAGGAAGAGGAGGAGGAAGGGCAGGGTGGGGAGGGCCAGAGGGGACAGAGAGAGAGAGGTTACCAAGACCGGCGTGGCAGGCCGCTTGGACCCGACCATTCTACAGCTCTGCAACATGCCTGTGGCAGTGGACAGCGAGGCACACGCAACTGCAAGCTTGTTAGTCACAGGATGGTGAGTTGCCACGGAGACTGTCCCTGTCTCTGCCCCATTCAGCCAGACGCAAACCCTGCCCTTCAGAACGAGGACCCACCGAGTCTGCAACGGCACCAGAGGACGTCTGCATCCTGTTCCCTCTATGAAAATAACAGTATTTAAGGCTGTCTGGAAAAAAGCTCAATTTCCTGGAGAGTACATCATTATGGAGCCCCACACCTGCCTTTTTACAGAGGGAGAGTTCCATAAAACAGGCCAGGTGCTACACCTCACCCCCCTCTTCTGGTATCCAGCCTGATTTAACCCCAGAGCTCCAGCTGACCTCCAACCCTCAAAGCTACGACCCACTTTACTGGCTTTTTCAACATTTTTTTTTTACTCTGGTCTCATCTTTTGCAGCCCACCTTTCTAAAATGGTTATTTTAAATATCACCTACACAGCTACAGCCAACAGCCCGAAGAATGGCTGCCCGCATGCAGGATCTGCACAGACAAACTAGGCACTGTTGAACCATAAGGGAACAATCCACATGGATTGGTACAATTCTGTCACATGATCAGGTGGCCAATCACAATCAAATATGAAAGTCTGTAACTATTCCCTCCAATTGACAAATAAATTCCAAAATCCTGTTGCGATGTTAACAACAACACCACCACCAACAATAATAATGTTGAATGCTATAACAAACTCCACATGATTCTTTAAATGACAAATTTGCATTAGTGTCTCCCCTGCTCTCCTGCACTGCATTACTAAGCTAGCCAACATGATTCAAGCACATAGTTAAAAGACTATAAGCTGATTAGCTTTACGCCACAGGAAATGTAGAGGACAGACTGCCAGGCTGTAGCCATGTCTTTGAATTAAATTAATATTTTTATGTCCTGCTAGTGACAGTTTATTTAGTGGAGACAAATGACAGGTCATGCAGCGGGGAACAGAACAGAATTTCTGCTCTCAAAAACAAGAGAATGGAAGCCAGCGGACATGTTTGAGGGCGATCCAGCCTTCATGTTGCAGAGAATGCTTTTTGTCATTTCCCGGTGAGGGAAATCTCATTGAAATATCTGTGAGTAGCTCTTTCAGGCTATCTATCGTATGTGAGGAGGAAGATCAGTGAGACGCTTAGATGTCCCTGAAATCAAGTCCTCCCCCTCTTGTATTCTGAGGGCAGCGGGTGCCCGACTGCACTCACATTGTGATATTTTGTCAGCCCCGTGTGCTGAGGGCTGTGGGAATCGGCACGGGAACAGAGAGGCACTCTGCATCCTGAAGGCTGGAGACTTTGAGTCACAGGCCAGCTGACATAACAAGGAAGAGCCCCACAAGCGAGGGAAAACAACAGCAAAAAGAAAAAAAACAGCACTAAGGCAATGAGGTCTAAGGCAGGGTTTCCCAATCCGGTCCTCGGTGATCCACAGACAGTCCACATTTTTGCTCCCTCCCAGGGAGCAAAAATGGGGACTGTCCGGCAGGGAACTGGGAGGGAGGAAAAAATGTGGACTGTCTGTCCCGGAGGACCGGGTTGGGAAACAGTGGTCTAAGGGGGCCGAGCAGAGCTGTGGTTTTAGTCACCAGACACTGGATGGGTGGGGCAAGGGTATTGGGGGTGGGGTTGTGGGCAGGGACACACAGCAGAGAGTGAACAATGAAGATTGTAATGAGATGTCCATGCGCACTTACACAGTTCTCCCACCCTCCTGGGGCCAGACTCAGTTCTAGACAGAGCAGCGGAGGCATGCAGAGTGAGCAGAGAGAGAGAGGCAGTGAGAGAGAGTGTTAGCATCAGTCCATGAGAGAAAATAAATGAGCACACAATTCATATCTTAAACACAGAGGGAAAAAGAAAGGAACTCAACCAAATAAACAGGGACAAGTGCTCCGAGACTGCAGAAGGTGATGGTGACATGGCAATGGGCCGGACGTGGGTGCATCCATACCGGCCTGTACCAGGAACTGAAGCCGTATGAACCATGGCTGTGCGATTAATAGACAAAGTAATAGCTTTGAATTTAGTAATGGAATTTCCAGCCCGTTGATGTCCTGTATTACAGAGAATTAAGTCTGGGAGCAGGTGTCAATGTCATCACAAACTATTTTTCTCAAATGAAAAAAAGGAAAAAAAACAAAACAAAACATAACCAAAGAACAAACGAACAACTCAAACGAATGCAAACCAAAGAGCTTCAAAAACAGCCAAAGCCATGAGACGGTCCTGTTAGGGACGAGCTGCAGAGGCACGTGGCGGATACAGCGGGTGAAGGGTTATGCACGGACGACAGGTAACATTCACGTAGGCAGGCTGCAATGGGCCATCTTCGACAGGCTCAGAATGAGACAGGGTGGACCGGAGACCTAGCTATGTCGCAGGACAGTTACATGGAGACAGACAACAATATGCAAATGAACATGGAGTTGCTATGTGCTGTGGGATAGGGAAAGCCTGAGGAACTATAGGCTGAGGTGGACGTGGAGTGGTACTAAGGGACTGAAGGAAGCCTGTCTGACTAACCAATCCACTTCCAAATGACATAAGAAGGGTGGAACGCTGATTGGCTAGGCTGCAGGCGTGTGTAGCGGAGTGTCCAATGAAATGACAGTGTAAAGCGAAGGGGTCCAACGTGCCTAGCCTCAAAGCTCCGATAGCAAGATGGCACTAATTGTGGAGAGAAGAAACAGATCTTTTCCTGGTTACAACTTTCCTACATCCTTCGGCTTCTGGTATGTTTCAGAGTTGGAGACCGCAGTATTGCTTATCTGACAGCTTGGATGTAGCACCTTAAGAGGGATGGTAACAGAGGGTGATGCCTTGTGGCATTTTTAGTATTGGCAGGAATGTCTGCACACCTGAGTCTGAGAAAACAAAACTGGGGGGAGGCCATGCTGGTCCCTCAAAAACATGTTTAAGCATTTATAAGATAGAACAACCGTGCTGAGATGACAGCTAAACTGTCCTCCTACTGGGTGTCAAATGCAAAATAATACAGCTTCATATTGAATATAAAACATACTTATCAAGTTATAATACTTATCAAAAGTGAAAGGGAGACTGGAATTAAGCTTTCAGTTACGACAGCGACAGTTTTATTTTCACTCAGAAATGACGAGAATAATGGCAGCAGTATGAGCGAGTCCGTCTAATAATGAGTATGGAACTACATTCCTGTTAAATCCTTGCTATATTTGCTGCTAGATGATGAAATTTTACACGGATTTTTACCCAGAAAGAGATGGATATTTCATGGGAGTTAAAGAACCCAATGTTGATGTGGAGTGTCTTTCCCGGGTTGTCATTACGGCAGATTTTGACCTGTCAGACAGTGTTAGGAACAAACTGAAACAATTTCGTCCTGGATGTAACAATGTGGCGGCATCAGAGCTTGAGATTGAAACTGACAGTTAAAAGAAACTAAACGCCCTGGAGCCTCTGTTATGTGAGAGTGGGGGTCTCCAGGCACGGGAGCAGAGTCACAGGGGAGCCAAATGTATTATTATTTATTATTATTATTATTAGGGGCGGAGCTAGGCAGGTGGGCGGGGTGAGGTGGGCAGAGAGGTCGCTTTGTGAGTGGTGTGGGTGTTGCATGCCGCCAGGTTTGCACTTTCCATGTCTGCTATTACCTTGTGTGCACCTTAGGTCCATATCAAGAGCAAATGCTCAGAAGTACTGGATGCTGATCTTTATTATCGACAAAGAGGAAGACGCCACGCCTAATTTATAGGGTGCTCAATATTTCACTCCTGTAGAAAATTCACCATTTCAACTCCCATCGTCTCCGATAATCTGACTGCATGAAATCATTGACTGGAGGTGGCCATTTTGGATTGCCTATGCTTTTTGTACAGACAAAAAGAAAAACCCTTGACGGCAGGAAGTCATATGATACTATAACTGGAAGTTCAGCCTTTGTAAGGGCGAATGTAATAAAAAGTGAAAGTTGTAAACTATTATTCAATTGGGACTTCAAAGATGCAGCAACAAGGTAACACCTGACTTGGGAGTAAGAGGAAATAAAAATAAAACAGGTTAATTCAAAAGAAAAGGGATTAGTTGATAGGCTGATTTAAAAATCGATGTCGTGTTTACCCTAGGAGCTAAAAACCTATGGTATACTGTCTTCCTTTTTCTTGCCATATCTGTGAAAATACAAAGGCTTCAATGTGCTATGAGAACAAAAACAGCTGCTTGATTCCCCAAAGACAGCACAACATTGGCTAGCAGTAATTATATCACTAATCACAAATTACCGTGATACCGTCAGTCCAGTACATAAAAGGTGTCCTGGGCTATTATGTAATGTATAATGTCACAACACACGTCGAATATATTTCAAGATATTTGGCCTACAGTCTGTGAGACCGAACTAATCCTGAGATTTAAAGCTTGGAATTGTAACAGACTAAACATAATGCAAGTGGATTAGCCAAATGCTGCCGAAGATTGTTACTTACCATTGTACTTACTACTCCACTGATAAAACAAGTCATGAAAACATTACGTAATGTACTAAAGACATTAAATAGCTTTGTAGTATTTGACTTGTTATATTGTTATATTCACAGTATGTCTTTTTATTCCCAATTGGTGGAAACTACATTATACTACATCAGGGTTCAGAACCTCAAGGAGTTCCAGTCTGAAAGGTACAGTCACTTTATCAGCATACTGTCTAGTTCTTGCACTGTATTGTAACGTATGTGCTGTTATGCACTGTCTTGAGTCCCTTTGTAATCGAGTACGGCTGTACGGATAAACATTCCAATACACTGCCTGCACAATGCCAGTAAGGATCCCGAATCTTAGCCCAACCTGCACACTAAGTATAATGGCTTCCTTCCATCCCCCAGGTTTTGTGGGAATTTTCTAGAAGGGACCCAGAGAGCAAGGCCTCTTTATAAGCTAAAGAGGGGCTCGGAGGCCCCCAAGAAATGGACTTCTCTCCGGCGCCAGTGGGCCCGATGCTGAGGTGTTACTGCACGGCAGTAATTCTCTGATGCTGACTTTTAAGGATGAATTCTGTACAAATTATCACAAAGTTCTGTGTAAACTTCACCAGCGGTAAACTTTCTATTAATCGGCCTGGATTCGAGTTTAAGCTTCATCAAATGGACTGAAAATGAGTATGAAATGAAAGACCTTTCAAAATGAATGATGACCTTGATGCTATAAACTCTCTGAGTGTTTGGCATCGATTGGATCCATATTTTGAGGACAGAAACTGACTACAGTGTTTGAAGGCAAACATTGAAACGTGCTTTGCATACTAAGACCACAGTCACTAGAAGGAGAAATGCAGCGAATTTTGCTATCGTTACTATAAATGAGGAAATCAAGATAATAATTCATAAATAATATTGAAAATGGTACTTAAACAACTCTCTATGAATCATTATATCTACTCTTTCCTGCATGTCAGCCTGCCTGTATTCTGTAATTGTAGTACTAAGTACTGATATGATGATCATTAAGCATTAGCAGCTATTTAATATAAGAATAATGTTTGGTGTATTAGTAGATAAAAGAACAATAGAATATATGTGTCACTCCTGTTTTCAGTAGTGTAAGCAGAATGGCTCCATAATGCTGGCTGAGGCTCCTTACCTGGCACCCGCCACTGGGGACTTCCTTCCGGGGTCGAGGTCTCCTCCGATGGGCTCTTCCCCTAGCGAGCGTGTGTCCTTGTTCAGCTGCTGGAGCCTGGAGCTCAGTTCACTGATCACAGTGGGCTTGCCGTCCTCGGGGCCGGGCAGCGGCCGCGTCTCCACGGGATCCCCCCAAAGCTTGGACCTTCTCTGGAAGAGGTAGCGGGGTCGGCCGGTGCCGGCGGCCGCAGCCAGCGCAGCCGCGTGTTGCTGGGAGAGGAGCTCGCTATCCGAGGACTGCTTCAGTAGAGGGTCCCTGAACGTCACAGGCCCCTTGCTGAGCTGGGACTTGAGTTTTGGCTTTGGAGGCACTGGCGGCTTGTCGAGTATAAAAGTCTGCCCGTCGGCGTAGGAGGTGTACGTGTCGGTGGGCTCGCTGCTCTCTGACGACAGCGTGGACATGCTGGAGACCGTAGAGATGGTGCTTGTGGTCTCCAGGTGGTGGTCGCTGGAGCTGCGGGTGTCCACCTCTTCCACCCCAGAGTCGGCTGCAGACTCAGGCACCAGGTGGGTGTCTGAAGGCTTCCCTGAGGCTGTTCCGCTAGCAGGGTGTGCTGCTGCTGCTGTTGCTGCTTGGGTTGGGGCGGAAGGCGTGGCCGGCTTAGCCAGTGCTGGGGTGGTTGCGGTCTCATCCATCTTCGGCAGTAAGCCGTTGGCAAACTCATCGGGTGGCGGCACCACGCCGATCTTCCGAAGCTCTTCCCGGGTCTCTTCATCACTGGAGGACAGCAAAGCAGGTGGGAGAGTAACAGTGTAAGGCTCTACATCCTCCTCGGAGCTACCCTGAGCCAGCGTCCTCTCCGCTGATGTACCGGCTGGCTGTGTCTGGGTGGCTTCGGGGCTTGGAGACTGGGCTCGCTTGATTTCAGCCAGGGTTGGCTTGGAAGGCTCCGCAAGCGAGGCCTGTGGTGACAAAGAAGGCTCCTCCATACTAAGCCCAGCTTCTTGTCCATTACTTGTCGCATGAACCATAATGAGGCCAGCAGTCTTCTGCTGAGATGTATCCACGATGCTTATGATCATGCTCTTCTTGTCTTCCTGCTTCCTCTCCTCGACTCTGTCAGCTCTTGTATCAATCTCTTTGCGAAGCGTGGTCGGTGTCCCCCATTGTGTTTTGGGTGGGGTCATTGTGCCTGATAAACCTGATCTATCTCCTGGTGAGAAGGGGGGAGATACTAGCCTCGCTTCAGCTTCCATTCGCTCCGCCTCTTTGGTCTGGGAATCGACGAACAAAGGCCCCGGTTTCTCGTGTTTAGTCCTGGGCTCTGGGCTGCTGGCGGGTGACTGGCTCTGAGATGTCAGGGCCCGCTCTCTTGCGGCCAGCGCAAGTGCCAGAGGTGAATTGGGGTCTAGGGGCTTTCCGGTCAAAGGGTGGATGAAGGTGGTCCCGCTCGGTAATGGCCGGAGCACGGCAGCGGGGGGAGGCAGCTGGCCCAACTCCCTGCTAAGCAGCCTTTCGTCAACGGAGCGGGACTGCGTCAGGGACGGCAGCTCGGGTGCCATAGTGCTACCTTCGACAGTGCCGACTGACAGGAAGACTGTGGATTTCCTCCTTTCCTCTAGACGCTTCTCCCGGTCTTTCACGGCCCCTGCGATCGCGGCGGCAAAGGGGCCTTTGCCCTGTTGCCCATCCCCTAAGGCTCGGGCTCTCTCCTGCAGGAGTTGCTGCTGGTAGTACTCAGACCTGCTTGTGTGGGGGATCCGACCAGTGGGAGAGTGCTCTCTGGCATGTGCGGAGGCCAACGCCAAGGATGCTCTCTCCTGAGCGTCTTCCACCTGCAGCTGTTTGACCAGGGGGCTCTTTTTGCGCTGGGGTTTTGTTGGGGTGTACAGGCCGATGCTGAACTGACCGACGTTGGCGTATGGGTTATCGATCACCCTCCCTTTCCTCTTGATCTTTTCGGGAGGGGTGGAGGACGGCCCGGGACGGGGGATTTCAGTGGGTTCCACAGGTAAGTGGGAGGAGTCCTGCAGGATGATCATGGAGCGGGACTTCTTCTGCCGCTCAGTGTGGCCCGAGGGCCGGGGTGGGTCATAGATCTCAGCGGTGGTGACCACCTGTGTCAAGCCGTGGACCTTAGCCTCCGTGCCTGGTTTAAAGCTGGAGCGGCTTTGGTCATGAGAACGGCCGGGGGGAGGGGGAGGGCAGAATGCTGGGGGGGGGCCGGTGTCTAGGTAATAGGGTGATGGGGGTGGAGGGGGTGCAGTTTGGGGAGGGGGAGGAATGCTGTGACTCTCTCTGAGGCTGTCTGTCATCGACGAGCTCCTTGGAAACCGATGCTCCCCTGCCAGTGCCGACAGTCGATCCTCTTCTGTTGCCCCTATTAATTGACATGGCATTAGTGTGAGACCCCAAAAGCCTTGACGGTACAATTTGACATGGTCACTAATAACTATGCAGACAAGTAAAGTAATCAATGCAGACTTGTAAGTAGCAGCAGAATTTTCAGATGTGCCTGATCGAATTTGATGGGCTTAATTGCCGTATTTAAGACTGTCAGGTCACCCCAGACTGTAAACATCAGTGCTACAAACTCCTTACCAAACGACTTGGTTCTGGACATCCCTTTCGGCAATGGAATGTGGGTCTTCTCCATGCTCGGGGGGAATTCACCATGTATGGCCATTCCCTGGCGCTCAAACAGTGACTACATTTCAGAGAACAGAGCAAGATCAAAGCGTTAAGGGAAAAAAAAAATGTGATCACAAGGAGAGGGCTTGACCAACAGGACAGACAATTACAGTGAGTGTCAGTTAAAGCAGCATGACGAATATCGTTGATGGTAGGTAGATGGCACACTCGAACTTACACTGATCTCTGCTGGTGTGATTCTCCTGCTGGTTGGTCGCTGCTTCACGGTGGCGGCCCGGTAGTCTGCCTCCGTGGCCTGGGGCCGTAGCCCGGTCTCCTGGGAGCCCAGCATATCATCCAGCCTTTCTGTGCATGTGGACAGAAGGACCCAAGCTCACGGCACTAACGCGACACCACGCCGAGAATCCCGCCCTTAAACCCAATGCACACCTCCAACGGTTAATGCTAATTACTTGTTTTGAGAATTTTTTCGACTCGGTACCAGTATCAACATCAGTAGTGATTAATGATCTTTGCTTTGCATGAGGTCTGCACTATGGAGCCTCAGTGTTACTTACCACCTCTTCTTCTCCTTGCGGAAGCTTGGAGGAAATATAGGGAGGAAAAAACCTGACTGATTATATATCAAAGATATTAGATACAGGCAGCTGTAACCTATAGCTGCCTTTGCTCATCATTAATAAATTGTAGCTAAATATCGACCATCAAAAGTTGTACATAGTAAGAGTTTCCCAGGTGTTTTCCAATAGCCACTTAGATGTCATGATTAAAATGAGAAGCGGTCCTGTGTGTCAGAAAACCACACGTCTTACATGTTCCTAATCCTCCCCGAACACCGGATGGTGTCACGTCGAGGGGACATGGGGAACCCCTGCTGGCCTTTGTCACAGCATTCCTCCTTTTTTCATTATTTACTAATTAAAACTCTGGAGAAGCAGCAGTAGATGTTTTCTTGATCAATATTTAGCTAGCAAACATTTTCATGCTGACCTACATCCATATTTCACCAAAGCAATTCAGGTTAATTACCCTGAAACAGTTAACGAAAAACAGAGAGGTAGGGGCTTGACTCTTAGTAAAACGCGCTCTTTCGTCAGTACGTCACGGTCCCTGACGTGGTGTTTGGAGAGAAGTGAGATGGGTGAAAGGTGGGGTTGGGGGGACACTCACCCAGTTCCTCCAACTCGGCGGTCATGGACTTGGAGCGCAATGTCAATGTGGTGCTGGGGGCCCGCTTGGGGGGTGGAGGTGCTGCAAAGAAAAGTGAAGATGAAGTGACTTTGGACCTCCTGGCCAGGACCTTGCGGGCACTGCCTAAGTGGAGGTGCCACTTCTTCTTCACCGACTTGATCTCGTCATACTCGGGCGAGCTGGATGCCTCACACTGCTGCAGGACCTTGTTGAGGCTGCGGGTTGACGCGAACTTCTTCATGGCCAGCTGGGGATTGGCTTGCCGGCTGGCACACAGATGGCGGAGTGGCTCTACCCTACCCTACCCGTACAGACCCATTCGCAGGCGTGATGAAACAAAACTTTGTTCTGCCGCTAATGCTGCTCGGACCATTTCCATTTCCTCTGGCTGCGGTGACGCTTCCAGTCCCCGATTCACATGACCATACCAAAAATCACACCGACCCGCCGTCATCCAAAATGACTGCTCAGAGAAGAGAGCCGTCCATGTCCTGTCTTGCTTCTAACGATGGTGAAGGACTAAAATGTTAATTTTGAAAAAGACTGTTGCTTCCTCTGTCCGGGTTTCCATTTGGCTCTTGGAAATGCACTCCCACTGGGGTAGTTCGGCTTACTGTCGGATGGTGACTACTGTCAGGCCTGACCTTGGCAATGTGACAAGAATCCTGAGAAGTACACCTATTCCCACCTCCGTGTTCTTACGTAACAAATATCGCAATTATTCATCAAGTCTCTAGTTAAGAGGCTCTCCCAGGAGCAGAAGCAGCGGCAATGGTGTAATAAAACGGATTTCAGCAGAGAGTAAGTCTCAGGTGGTGAGAGAGGTTGAGAGAAAGAGGAGGGGGAAGAAAACAAGTACGGAAGAGGGAGAAACAGTGACGGGAGTGAGTGAGAAGAGAGAGAGAGAGAGAGAGAGGGATAGTGCGAGAGATGAAGAGCGAGTGAGTGAGAAATTCCCAGGCTCTAATGCAATGCTGAATTCAAACGTTCATTGTGGTAACCATGGTAACTCTGGCAGGAAAGAGAGGCGCAGGTTTGAGCGGCAGCACCAGTGCTGTAAGACGATTCGTTCCCTCTGCTGGGTGGTGGGCGGACTATCGCAAAGGCTGGAATCCAGGCTGTGCACAGAGAGGAGCACGGAGTTCACATACGTGCTGCTGTCTGGCATTTCCAGGACCGATGGCACCATGGAAAGAGGTACGACCACAGACCGTTTGATAGTGTTAAAACCGTCAAACCAAAGCGAATGCAAAGCCTTCATTTCCCAGAGTCAATTTCAGTCTGTGTCACAGGGCGATTGAAGATCATAACGGCTCCACAAAAGCCACAGCAATCACCCATTCCTGGTGCTAATGTTCTTGAAGTTCCTAAGTAGAGTCTCCATCCAAAATGTGAAAAGACCCATGAAAGTGGTTCTCTGGCACCACAGCCAATTGAGGTCTTGATGCACCTTTCCAAGGCAGGTTTTGAGGCTCCTTCCAGGGGCAAGTTGTGAGGCTCCTTGTAGAGGCAGGTTCTGAAGCACCTTCCCGAGGCAGACTTTGAGGCAGTTACTGATGGTTAGTTAAGCTGAGAATATACTTCTGGTGTAGCACCTACCCTGTGAAATTCACACTTTGGCACTCTACCTTACAGGGTGACGGACAGCCTATCCAGTCCTTCATTTTCTTCTCAGCCCAGGGTGAGCCTGGACTCCTTTCCGCCAGCTGCGCAGAGTATCAGGCTCTGTCTGCTCCACTGGATCGTTTACACAATGGCTTCTCCTGGACTGTGGCCTCAGAAAGATGCCTTTCGGTCCACAGGCAGTCCAATCTGACGACACAATGCCACACCAGAAGGTCCTCTGCTTTGTAAAATGCGGACAAATCAGAGGAAACACCCTTAACGACAAGATCTCAGGCATCAAATGGCCCCCGAGCACAGAGTTTGAGAAAAAAAAAGCAAATGCTTTAGAGGAACGGCACCGTGTAAACGTGTCCCAGGTGCAGCCGACAGTGCAGAGCTACCTCAGGGACGCTGCAGCAGTTTAGATCCATTTTGACTCTGCGAGACTCGGAAGCAGTGGGAAACAAAGCAATTATTGTCGTGGCGACGACTTGTCGAAGTGTGATGAGTAACAAGCGCTGCTCTGTTCACTCCTGGTGGCCCCACGGACTTCCTCCCCCTCCCCAGTGGAAAGTAAGTCCTCGCAGTTCTCAATCTTTCCGGGAACACCTTGCCTGCAGCCGCAACTCGCATGCGATTCCCTCACTGACTGTGCTCGGCGACACCCCCCGCCCCCCCCCGAGCTTCTTGGCACAAGATTTTGAATGGAGGCAGGGCAGTGTGGTGGTAGTATCTGGTGTCGACTCTGCAGGAGGAGCCGGAGAAGTAGGTCAGAGCTACTGCTGCTGACTACCCGCTGTGGCTAGCTGATACGTGCCCCCCGCACCCTCCCCCAAACACATCTCTCTCTCTCCTGCTGGGGAGAGGTGCACAACGCATTTGGATTCTGTGTCGAAAGCAGTAGGTGCAGGCAGCTCTGAGCCCTGCTTTCCAATCACCCTTCCGCCATCGATCCAATGCTGGCTGTACCGTTTGCTTTCCTCCAACACATTGCACCTTCTGTCCTGTTTCTTTTTCAGGACCCCCATATAGACAGTGCAGTTTAGCATGACAATGTGGACACCCTCTGTAAACTAAAACACCCATCTCAAACTCCCCAACTTCACAAATCCTATAGAGCAGTGCTTCTCAGCCCAGGCTTCAGGAACCCCCAGACAGTCCACATTTTTGCTCCCTCCCAGATTCCCAGCACACCTGAACTAAATAATCAAGCAATCAAGAACACCAAATACCTCAAACAGATGTGCTGGGAGCTGGGAGGGAGCAAAAATGTGGACTGTCTGTAGACACCCTAGGACTGGATTCAAAGACACTATTGAACCCCTGGATTCAACACTGGGTTTGCAAACAGCAATGTTAGTCTTTTGCAGCTCTGATGACTGCGTCATATGTTCTTTCATCAGGGCACAGAAATGACTAAGAGGTAAAATATATGATTTTAACCTCTTTGCTCTGTTGCAGGAGTCTAGCAAAGAGAAAATAAAACTCTGGTTCAACATCATTCATATTCTTACAACAGAGTGAAAATGGTCAGATATTGACTGTGATCTTAAACTTTAGTGTCCCTGTATTGGGCTTCAGATTCCTGGGCTGGCTGTGCACCCATTAGGGGCCCCGATCCCACTGACACTGGATAGTGACGGCTTGGTTTGCTTCCCGGTCACCTCAACACCCCCCCTATCACCCAAGTGAGGCCTGTGGATGTGTGCAGATTAGCCTGCTATATAATTTACAGCACCTGTCCTGCCCGAGGCCGAGCAAATTATTACTCCCTCACGCACCTCGATCCCATTACGCTTCAATATTAAATATGGATTTTACACTATTTCATTTCAGGGTGAAAACATGCATCAGTTACGGCCCGGGCGGATCAGACGGCCACCCGTTCCGGGGGCCTGACGGAGCATCTGTGTTTGCTCTTTCATGCAGGGGAACACGGAGCCTTTGTGTCGCCCATGTTCACGCTTGTGTGTGGGCTGCTTCTCCAATTGATGCTGAACTGTGCGTTACCGTCTGGTCTGGAGATCAAACTCTGGAATGTGCAAGCAGAACAGTAAAGACTGCAACGCTGGAAGACCTGCAAACAGACCCTGCCTGTTTCGGTGGAACAATGCATCTAGTTCACGAGCAGAACATGCCCTTTTAACCTGAGAAAAGGCCCCTATAATATTACCCAACTATATTAAGCTCAACATCAAAGTGTAGAGCAGTAAGACAATATGGTTAAATTGTTTAAGATGGTTAAATTGTACAACCTGTACAACAGGTACTAATGATTTTGTTGTGATTCCATCTTGGTGATTGGTTGCTTATCTAAAGTTCTAGAATTTAAACATCTAAATGCTTCGTTCACAGCAAGCTTAACTGCACCTTGCTGTCAATGAGAGGTAATAGGGTTAGGAGGCACGAAAGGAGACAGAGGAAGGGTATGGGGTGGAGAGTAGGAGTTGGAGATGGTAGGTATGAAGGGTAGGAGTTTGAGGTGGTAAGTATGGAGGGAAGGAGTTTGAGGTGGTAGGTATGGAGGGTTGGAGTTTGAGATGGTAGGTATGGGGGAGTAGGAGTTTGAGATGGTAGGTATGGGGGGGTAGGAGTTTGAGATGGTAGGTATGGGGGGGTAGGAGTATGAGATGGTAGGTATGGAGGGGTAGGAGTATGAGATGGTAAGGTATGGAGGGAAGGAGTTTGACGTGGTAGGTATGG
>JAODJX010000001.1:6896976-6907431 GCA_026776945.1 Isichthys henryi | reverse complement strand
GGGAAGGCTTTTGCCGGGGTCGGTATGGTGGTTTGGAGTTTGCGCTGGTAGGTATGGGGGGTAGGAGTATGAGATGGTAGGTATTGTTAATGGACCACATGCTCACTGTAATATAGTTAAAATAGGTGGAAGGGGTTAACAGCTGTTACTTTGCATTCATTTGAGTCTCATGAGGTAGTTTGTGTAAAAAAAAAAAAACACCATGACAGACGGTGAAATGAGGCAGCACTGAAGGTGTCCCAACTACCAGCAAAGCAGAACTGCATCTGGCTAATATCCAGGCACAGGGCAGCTTTTCTCAAGAGAGCCTGGTGCTAATGGCTAATGTCCAATCAGGTCTCAAATTAACATATGACTCCACTTTGAGAAAATGTCCCTAAATAATACAAAATTTGAGCATGGACAGAAATGGACACGCATACCACAGCAGCAGAGCAGTCTGAAAACCCCAAACCAGCACCATAAGGACAACTCAGCTTCCTAAAGCTCTGGCTGTCAGTAGACCGTCAGCCCGCATATTTTAACATGCCTCTCTTGCGCTCATTTTTCAGTTTAGATCAGTGAAGGGGGTAACCCTTACCTTTCTTTCGAACAACCTCTTCCGACTCTGGCTTTCGGGTTACGGAGACCACTTTCATGAGGAGGTGGTTGCCCCCTTGGCGGATGAGTGAGACCACCTGCTTATGGCCCACCTTCACCACGTTGACGCCATTCACCTGGAAGCAGTGGGGGAATCAGCACTGCATAGCACTGGTAGTCAGGCATGTTGCACTGGCTGACTTCCTGAAAGGGGGCCATGATGTTGATTGCTTATGGTTTTCACTGCACCCTGGCAGAGATACACACTACAAGGGTACCAGCACCCAACGTATTTCGGAGCGGAGCTGCAACCCCACACATCTTTCGGGGAAACGATATCAGAGATGCGAGAGTGACAGAAACGGGTCAGGTTTGAGTTGCCTCCAGTAACTGAAGGCGGTACTGATTGGACGTGTGGACCAAGACTTCCCTACCAGTCACTGTGAATGTTTATGGCGACACCGTATTCTGGGTGTGCTTGATAACACCCCCCCCCCAGCACCACCACCACTTGAAAACAACTGATTAAAGAGATGTTGCTTTTTCAAGTCGGACGAGCAGCAGTGGGGACCTTCATTAAAGCCAGCCAAGTGTGCTAAACGGGCTTTTCCACTGCAGAGTCTTCCTCCTCTGAGAGAAGAGCAGATGTGGTTTGTGATGGAGTGAAATGTCCAGAGGAACACAGCACAGAGCCTTCAGCAGTCTTTACCTGGTTTCTACCAAACTGGGATTTCCTTGAAGGTCTGGGAAATGTACTTCTGTTGGGTATGGGGGTGGGCGGATTGGTACACAACAGTATACAGCCCAGGTAAGTCCTTCTGAACTAGTGAGCCGTTTGATTGCCATCTCCCAAGATCACGTACTTGTCACGCTAACATGAGTCTGGTAAATTGGACCGTGGTGCTGTACTTTCGTAAAATTAAACATATGTAATTTTTAAAAAACCTTGCTAGGCTACATTTCGTGTTACACTCCAGTTGACCCCCCTCCACTGGAAATGCTTCTTGGGTAAAGGAATACTGCAAATATCTGCCAACTGCAGCCGGCTAAAGGGTGCCCGATGATCGACTCTCCACAATCCCATCTCATTGACCGTAGTCCTGAGTCACGTACAGCTGGGCCCCAGTGGTATGAGTACTAGCCACCCACATGGCTGGGCCTCGTCACAGTGCATGCGTGAGTCACCCAGCGCTCAGCCGTGTGCTGCCTGCAAAATGAAGAACAGGCTCCAGAGGATCATCGGCAACATCTCGCCGAAGGATGGAGCCTACAGCAAAGCTTCCATCCCATCTTTGAAGACCCATGGACATCAGAACTACCGAACAGAGTGAGCACGGTGGAAGTCTGTCAGGTTTAGAAGTATATGTGACATCCAATCCCTTTGGAAGTATCTTTAGCATGGGCGTAAGAGAATTCTTTGGAAACATGGCAGAGAACAGCTAACTTTAACCACTGTGAGACAGACAGATCTGGAGGAAGACGGTAAGGGGCTTCTGTGGCTGGACAAGGGACACTGAAGCCCAAGTCCTTAACAAACGACCAAAAGGCTGATCGTGGCTCTGCCTGCTCCCAGCGTTGTCATAGCCATCATTACGGAAGGAAGTTAAGAAAAAAGTGATGAGAGCTGTCTTGTGTGTGACGGTGTAGATCAAGGAAGGGCATCTTCCTCTGTGCGCTGCCTGTCACACCAACAGTGGGATGTGCAGTTTGTGGGTAACAGCCTGCTATTAATGTAGAACCGGTCAGTTGTTCCATAACCCAATACCTTAGCTGACCATATAGGAAAAAGCCCCTGGTGGGAGGCACTAAGGTACATTGTCAATCACTTCTTGGTCCACTCTAGTGATAGCCAATAAAAAGTAACCAATGGAAAATTCAACCTGCTGGTTACTGATTGTAGATGACAGCCCCACCTATGTTGGGTTTTGAAGGCACATTTCCCACCCCACATTTCAAAAGTATATCAGAACTTTGCAGCTGCTCCAGAAGGAAAAAGAACTTCAAAGGACAGCTAACCTCGATGAGGAAGTCTCCAGTCCGAAGCCCAGCCCTCCAGGCCACGCCTTCCACATCCACGGACTCCAGGTACTGCAGTGCCGGGAAGGCTGGCGTGGGCGTGAACTCCTCGATGGGCGTCTCCGCTGGAGACAAGAAGCTTGGCACAGGTTAATATGCACAGACACACTGCTGCCATTTACAGGTTCACAGTGGTGCAACCACAGCCCCCAACAAACTTTCCTTTGTGCTCCATCTGTGCAAGACACCGCTTATTCAAAGCACAAACCAGACAATGGCTACACAGCCCTGTACTGGCTCATGCCACGGCCACAGGATGTCAACAGATTACATGTTTGGGGCCATCTGTGGGGTCACTGAAAACAATCTCACCTCCATCATGAGGTGTGAAAATTGGGCTAATGAAGCTGAAGTTGCCTACGACAATGGCACAGTGTGGAAGGCTGTGGACATATGGGAAATTTTAATTAAGGGGGAGGGATTAACTAAAGCTCTGGCCCCAAACAGAGTGGACTTTGTGGGACTACACTAAGTAAATGGCCCCTCTTCCCAGCCATATACATAATAGGAACACCTTCAATTCTATGGCCGTGAACAAACTCACGTACAAGGAAACATAGAGCTGATCGTCTGTGTGACTTGGGATCTCGGTGGGCAGACAGAACAGTGTAAACGGAGCTGTCCGGGGTTCCATTACTGTCTGCTGTGTCCCGGGATACCGGTGTCTCTCTGAATCCCCCCCAAGGGTACCATGTCTTTCTTAACCATACCCCTTCGCTGACTAAGAATCAATCTCTTCATTGTGAGCGGGTCCTTAAAGCCATAACTGACAGTACATCAAACCTAGGAGGGCCCTGCAGGACTTACTGTTCCAAACGGTGCTCTTTCCATGTCTATATATCTGTTATTCTGCATGAGTAGTATTTCTGGATTTGTACTCTTGTCTACTGCTATGTATGTACAGTTCTGGGCAAAGGTTTTGAGCGTACACAGGTATTGGTTTTCACAAAGTTTGCTGCTTCAGTGTTTGTAGAACTTTTTGTCTGAAGTTTCTATGGTATAGTGAAGTATAATTACAAACTTTTCATAATTGTCAAAGGCCATTATTGACAATTACATTAAGTTTATGCAAAGAGTCAATATTTGCAGTGTCGGCCCGTCGCCCTGGCTGCTGTCAATCAACATCTGGGCCAAATCCTAACTGACGGCAGCCCATTCTTGCATAATCGATGCTTGGAGTTTGTCAGAATTTGTGGGTTTTTGTTTGTCCACCCGCCACTTGAGGATTGATCACAAGTTCTCAATGGGATTAAGGTCCGGGGAGTTTCCTGGCCATGGACCCAAAATGTCGATGTTTTGTTCCCCAAGACACTTAGTTATCACTTTTGCCTCATGACATGGTGCTTCATCATACTGGAAAAGGTATTGTTCCTCACCAAATTGGCTCTGGATTGTTGGGAGAAGTTGCTCTCAGAGGATGTTTTGGTACCATTCTTTATTCATGGCTCTGTTCTTAGGCAAAATTGTGAGTGAGCCCACTCCCTTGGCTGAGAAGCAACCCCACACATGAATGGTCACAGGATGCATTACTGCTGGCATGACACAGGACTGATAGTACCGCTCACCTTTTCTTCTCTGGACAATCTTTTTATCAAGATGCCCCAAACATTTGGAAAGGGGATTCATCAGAGAAAATGACTTTACCCCAGTTCTCAGCAGCCCAATCCCTGTACCTTTTGCAGAATATCAGTCTGTCCCTGATGTTTTTCTTGGAGAGACGTGGCTTCTCTGCTGCCCTTCTTGATACCAGACCAAAAAGTCTCACTGTGCGTACAGATGCACTCGCACCTGCCTGCTGACATTTCTGAGCAAGCTCTGCACTGGTGGTGCCCCGATCCCGCAGCTGAATCAACTATAGGAAACGGTCCTGGTGCTTGCTGGGCTTTCTAGGGCACCCTAAAGCCTTCTTCACAACAATAGAATCTCTCAACTTGAAGTTCTTTATGAACCGATAAATGGTTGATTTAGGCACAGTCTTACTAGCAGCAATATCCTTGCCTGTGAACCCTTTTTGTGCAAAGCAATGATCACTGCACGTGTTTCTTTGTAGGTAACCATGGTTACCAGAGGAAGAACAATGATTTCAAGCACCACCCTCCTTTTAAGGCATCCAGTCTGCTATTTTAATTCAATCAGCATGACAGAGTGATGTCCAGCCTTGTCTTCGTCCACGCTGTCACCTGTGTTAACAAGAGAATCTCTGAAATGATGTCAGCAGGTCCATTTGTGGCAGGGCTGAAATGCAGTGGAAATGTTTTTTTGGGATTAAGTTCATTTTCATGGCAAAGAGGGACTTTGCAATTAATTGCAATTCATCTGATCACTCTTCATAACATTCTGGAGTTTATGCAAATTGCCGTCACAAAAACCGAGGCAGCAGACTTTGTGAAAACCAATACGTCATTCTCAAATCTTTTGGCCATGGCTGTGTATTGTACATACCGTATTTATTCTCCCAGAAACATCTATATCTCAGGGATGGGAACAAGTCACTCCTTAGCGAGTCCAAGTAAAGTCTCAAGTCAAAACATGGCAAGTTTGAGTCAAGTCTCAAGTCAAAACATGGAAAGTCTGAGTCAAGTCTCAAGTCATATGCCCTCAATTTCAAGTCAAGTCCAAGTTTTGGTGTCGAGTTACAAGTCATCAAATTTGTGACTCAAGTCCAAGTCGAGTTGTGAGCCATGTAACCTGAGTCCTTACCTATGTTAGTTTTTTTACTTTTAGTGATTCAATCTCAGGAGACCTTGCATTCAGCCAAATGAAAATACAGACAGCATAGAATTAATACACAATAAAATAACAAAATTAACATTATGGATTCAGAGGCGGCATGGTGGTGCAGTGGTTAGCATATCGTTGTGGGGTTTCCTCCAGGTTCTCCGGTTTCGCCCCACAGTCGAAAGACGTGCTGAAACTAATTGGACTTGCTAATTTGCCCGTAGGAGTGCATGTGTCTGTGAATGGTGTGTGAGTGTGCCCTGTGATGGGCTGGTCCCCCATCCTGGGTTGTTCCCTGCCTCATGCCCATTGCTTCCGGGATAGGTTCTGGACCCCCCGCGACCCAGTAGGATAAGCGGTTTTGAAAATGGATGGATGGATTCAGAGGCGGGACCATAACCTCAAGTCTTCTCGAGTCATAGGGTCCAAGTCAGGTCTAAGTCATGAGTCATCTACCCTCGAGTCCAAATGTTTCCATCAGTTTTGCCGAGTCGAGTCACAAGTCATCAAATTTATGACTTAAGTCCGATTTGAGTTGTCAGTCAGTCACTCGAGTCCCCACCTCTACTACATCTCCATATCCATATTTGTATTTAAATGTTCATATTTATGTTTATTTTTACTAAGGGTTGCCCTAAATCCTACTACTAAGTGTTTGTTCTATGTCTTGCTACCCTGCGTCTGTCTGTAGGAAACACGCAAGTAAGAACCCCATTGTACTCACAGTACAAATGACAGTAAACTTTTTGCATGATTAATAAAAAAAAAACTGGGACATTTGAAATTTTTTGCAGTTAATATTGCGATATTTATAAAATAAAAAGGCGATGAAATTTAGAGTGTATCAAATAAGTTGGTGGTGTTGCCTCAAGCTGTGTCAACAGACACAAAGCAGCGCCGACAAATCACTTGCTTTTGCCCAATAGTGTCTCCCTGGAACACAGATTATTTTCATATAACAGGACATGAATGCCTTTTGGTGACCAGTTCTTGTGTACATTTTTTTTCCTCAAATGCTCCACACTGTCAACGACAGAGTTTGACAGTGTGGACAATAATGATTATAATTGGGTTAGAGAGCTCATGCGGAAGTGGCAGTAAAGCTTCAACCGCCTTTCTGACATATACTCCATTATCTTGAAATGATCATTAAAGTTGCAAGGCTTGCTAAGCTTTACTTCCTGTGATGATGAAAATGTTTTCGTGTAACTTGTTCTCTTACTCTAGCTGACTATCGCATTGCTACGGTGATGTGAAAATTGCACGTGTATAACATGTAATGTCACTATTAATATGACACCCTGCCCGCATGTCACTCACTAACTCTGTGTATCCGAAATCCCTTAAATCGCAATAAGTAATGTTATATCTGACAGACTTGTCTTGTAGAATAGTCATGTAAAATAAAAACTGTGTGCAAAAAAGAACTGACATGACATGTTTAATTTAATCTGCCTTACTTGACATTGCACGTCCTACGATATGATTTCTGTGAATGTACACATCGCGCTGACGATGCTGAAACGATATGTCGTGCAGCCCTGATTTGAATCCTTTTGAATACTTCAAATATTTTAACACTTCAGGAGACCACGATACTGTGTCCAGATCCTAAATCCAATTGTTAAACATACTTCCGATGGATTCTAGAAGCGCTTATATGGTTAATGGAAATCCGTTATCTATTATTAAACTACTCTAAACTACTTTAGCGCTTCTTCACTTCCAACCTACCCATCTTCCTGACCCGGTCCGATGATAATTATTATGAAATAATCTTTTTGACCTTTCGCAAAGGCTACATGACACTTACTTGCAGACTGATGTAATTATGTTCTATTTCAAGAGCAATTAACGCCTGGCATACACCCTGTCACATCAAGCTGAGCTCTTAAACGAACAAGACAGATTTATGGCAAAAGAGACTGAGCAACATCTGAGGATGATATACAGGTGTAATGTGAGTAAATTATGTGGCACATTTTTATTGGACAATAGGACTGATCAGCTGACTGACCTGGCCAATGAGATACACTGGCCTGCATTCACCTGCTAAGGCAGGCTGCTGGACAGCAAAAGCTGCCTGCCAGATCTTCATATTGATAGCTGGGGGTTCAGACCTGAAGCCCCCTCCATGGAACTGGCAGTGTTTAACACACATCACCTTAGACTGACAGCAAACAACAAAGCACCATTTCAATGAAACTGAAATTTTGCAGTAATACTCAAGTATGGACATGGCAACTACAAACTCATATACTGTAGGTCATGTTATCATACTCATCATAGTAATAACCAGGTCAGTCATAATATCCACGGAGCATTTTCCTCTACAACATGGAATACGGTAAAAACAGGTAGGCCTAGGCCAGAGATGATGCAGTCTCCTGTGCCCAGGTAAAGTACCTCCATGACCATCTGTTCACACTATCTCACCTGTGAAAGCTGCCTTCAATTAGCATTAAACTTTCTGATGATACAGAGAAAGTGACTATTGACAGAAAGTGATGGAAAAACTATTTTGCTATTAAGAGCAAATTGCTCACACTTGAGTTCCGGCTGCGTGGTGCTGCAGTTACGGTCCATTAGTGCTGATGTATTTCAGGATCCATGCTTAGGCACTGCCCGCGTTACTATAGTTACAGGACCCAGTACAGTTACAGCCACATGATTAAAAGGAGCAGAATCGATGTGGTCAAGTGCAGTTTAATTCTGGAGAAAAAAAACCCCACAGAGAACGCTACAAGCCTGCCCACCAAAGACAAACAGAAAATGGCGATTGTTACCCGGGAAGGGCACTTAGCATGCCTTTTGTGTGCCTTAAGGGGGCGCTGGCAATCACATTGGAACAACTCCACTGCCGTACGCCAGAGTATGTGCCAGACAGTGATTTCTGTTCCATCTCTGCTGCTGAATGGCAGTGGGGCTCAGCTTGAACTTTTCAAAATGGAAACGGCCAGTCACCAGCCAATCACATTCACTGAATCCCGTGGCAGCCTGGTCATGTGACACACGGCCAACCCTTTAGGTAAAGAAGGTACAGTGAAGCCCTATCTCTCAGATATCTGCATTTGAACAACAGAGAGAAAATGGTGCGAATTCAGCACATCTGTAACTGGAATATAAATACCTTTAAAACAATGGTCAATAAACTCACAACGAAGTTGTTCAGAAAATATACATGCAGAGATAGTTTTGTTCCCTCAAGTGATGCTGGTCACCATTCTTTTCCCCTCCATTTTCTGAGCTGGCCAATCAGATGGAGGGGGCTGCATCTGACTTAAAATACAGACGAATGTTTTCATTTCAAACATCGTCATTTCTTTTCTAGGAGTGTCCTGAAGGAAGAAACATCCACCTGACTCTGGAAATAAAGTTCATAGGACTTTCAGATATTTCTTTGTCTGAGAACAAAACGTAGTAACAAAATCTTCTTTCTATCATCCACTGCTGGCATCCTGATTGGATGTCACGCAGCTGCCTAATCATGTGAGTGATTCACCTTAGTGATGATCATCACAGAGGCTCATGGGAAGGACAATAACGGAGTAGGAAAGCAGCAGTGAGTAAAAATGCCACGATGGGAGCGAGCGCGCGTCTGCATGTGCTGCCCTGTTCATCTGCTCTGCCGTCGACATGCAGCGTGGGGAACAGATGGAAGCCCCCACAAGATAGGGTGACCCGGGGGCAGCCGTGAACTGAGCTGGCAGGGAGGCCGCCTTCCTCTGGCCAAGATTCCAATTCGACCCCAGATCTGTGGGCCAGAGCTGCCGATACAGCCATGCCCGACCCTATAAACACTGCTCACACACCATGAAACGAATCACTATGGCCTTGCTAAAACCATCTCGAGATAAATACATCAACCACACAGTGTGACCGTGGCAACACTCTACAGGGCACTGGGTATTTGTGGAGCACCGAGTCAACGTAGAGGACATCCTCAGTGACATACGACGACACAGCATCCTCAGGAGCATTAGGGAGATCACACAAACACTAGCATCCATGCACGGTGTCTCTTCATACGGAATAACAGGGGGCTAGGCCAGCCTGACGGCAGGGCTGAGGACCCTCTCACCTTTGGCTCCTCGTAAGACAAAGCCAAATCCCTCATTTTCCTTCTTCTGCAGGACGGCATTCTTCTCCTCGATGATGTAGTCGCTGTGGAGGAAAGAGAAGAGGGCCTCCAGATCAGAGTTGAGCACCATCCCAGATGTAGATGGCTGGAGCAGGTGGGTGGCCTGGGTGATGGCCAGAAGGCGGGCAGATGACCAGCACCACAACAAAAAAAACTCTGCACACCCACTGTCTGTTTATTCCTTTGGCAATGGGCCAATACTGGTAAAGGAAATGAAGGCAGAAGCTCCAACTCCCGGCCCACCTTTAAGCTATGGCAACAAAACAAAACTCTCGGAGTGCTAACAACATCCTTAAAAAAACACTGAAGCAAAGCAGATTCATTCACAGCCTCCTGCACTCCCTGCGCGCTCAGAGAGCACATTTCAGGAGACCAAGACGCGACGGATTGTGAGCTCGATAACAAATAAATCCCGGTTCCTTGGAGCACAAGCTCTGCGGTAACGATGCCCCCCCACCCCTACCCCCCTTGTCTGCACGGCCAAATCTGGGCGAGCGGAGGCTTCCGGTAAGTGTGGAGCGACACAAAATGATGCCATTCCATTTACTGTGACAGCATGGAGAACAGGGAGAGCGAGAGAGAGAGCGAGAGGGAGAGAGAGCGAGAGGCACACTCACACCCACACGCGGATACACCATTCACTCCCACACACACCCTCTACCCCAGTGCGGGATCGGCGGCGCCCCTCAGGATGGTCTCCCCCTGCCCCCTGATGGACAGCGTCAGCAGGAAGCGCGGCATCACGGCTCGGTCCGCCTGCCGTTCGGTCTCGCCGCTGCACCCGCCATCCGTCGGAGTTGTGCCCGCCCGGCTCTGAGGCGGGGAGCCGTCTCCAGAGAAGCAATGACTCACCGGAGGGCAGCGGGAGAGGAGGAGAGTGACCGGGGCTGACAGAGTGGGGGTGCCCGTGAGACCGGCAGGCAAGAAGGGAGGAAACAGCC
>JAODJX010000001.1:6879754-6890996 GCA_026776945.1 Isichthys henryi | reverse complement strand
CCCCCCCCGCCCCCCCCCCCCCCCCCCCCCCCCCCGCCCCCCCCCCCCCCCCCCCCCCCCCCCCCCCCCCCCCCCCCGGCAGTGTGTGGCTCAGAAGGTTAAGACAATGCTTGTGTTCAAATATCAGGGCTGGGAACATGTAAATACATCACATCAGAGGTAAGTGAGGGAACAGTGGTCCTAGACGCTGCCTCATATCCTACTGTACGAGTGTAACGTTCTGCTTGAAGCCCTTACAGCCTGTATCTGTGAATATTCAATCCGTTGAATTCTCCCAGATTGAATATGCAATGCAGAAAATGGTTCAGATGAAACATTTAAAAATAAGGAAGAAAGAAAAATGTGTCCTACCAGGGACCAGGACCGGCCCGGTACTACGGCTTGGAGGCACTGGCTAGTGTGGAAGTGTGACTGTCGGTACTGTGACTCTCAAGGCCAACAATAATCAACAGCTCTGTAGACCAGCAGCAACTGATCTGCATAATTAGCCTGACGGCGCTAAGTGTGCAGGACGCAAACAAGCAGGATTTGCGCTGAATGCCTGAAGCCGCATAGAGAGACTCTCTAATGTTGAGTTCGCCATGATGAACACGTCTCTCTGACATCACATGTGTAAATCGCATGGCCTTTAATGCCCATGTGTGCCGTGGTATGTTGGCGCCAGTTTGAGGGATCGGTATAAACGTTTGGCCGTTAATACCGAATTGAGCAGGGCGGCCGTAACCGGGAACAAGGCATCTAGAAACATTCACAACGAAAACAGCTGAGAAACACACACAGCAGAGGCATGAGGAGAAGGAATGACAGCCATCAAGGGAAGGCAAAGTGGGCACCCGACCAGGCAGGGTAGGGCCAGGCCGGGCAGGGTCGGGCAGGGCAGGGCAGGGCAGGGCCGGGCAGGAGTGTAAGCTGATTTAAACACTGCATGCCCCCCCCTTTTCAAGCCCAGCTTTCACTAGCCAGCCAGAGGATCCCACTCCCACTGCAGAGAAGGTGCTAAACAGATGCTGAGGGAAAATCCATTTATCTCCCACGCCACACACTTTCAGACACACAACATAATTACACGGAGGCAGCCTGTCAGGATGGTCAGCTGGAAAACGTGATATCCATACAGAGAGATGTTCAACCCGTCATTTTCATTACGACTGGTTTATTTATCAGATGCTTTAATCCAAAGCAACGAACATTTTTTTGCATGAGAAAGCAGGGTTACACGGGTCCTGGAGCCACTGGGGGGTTA
This sequence comes from Isichthys henryi, assembly GCA_026776945.1. Classification (NCBI taxonomy): domain Eukaryota; kingdom Metazoa; phylum Chordata; class Actinopteri; order Osteoglossiformes; family Mormyridae; genus Isichthys; species Isichthys henryi. The sequence continues at coordinate 6,889,753 of JAODJX010000001.1, read as the reverse complement.
AGGGCTGCGGGGCACAACGCAGAAATCACTCTGCTGACCCTGAGATGTGAACAGCAGTCCTTCCGATCGCAGGCGCAGCATGCTAATCGCTTAGTCACAAACTGTCTGACCCGGCCTTTTCTCAAAAATGTTTATTGTTTTAGATAAAGGCACCTATTAAATAAGTGTAATAAGCAAATATTTCAGTGAGTTGCATTTGTGGGTGAGAGCAACCGCTACACCTGGGATAGACTGGAAGGGAAGTGTAGAACATCCAGGGGGCTCCCGAACTGCGGAGGCAATCAGTTGGCCAGCGCTGACCCATGCATCAACACACCAGCAGTTAACTTCGTGCACATTTACTCAGTTTGTGTCAATCAAGGTTTTCGCAGCATTACCTACATTTATTTCCTCAGCAGGCACTTCTTTCCAATGAACCCTACATGTGAGGATCAGAGAGCATGGTCAGCCAGTGCCCCTGGAGCAGTTTTTGGGGATAAGGGCCTTGATCAAGGGCCCGACTCTCCTGACCCTGGGCTTTGAAGTCACAACCTTCCGGACGTGGGTGCAGACTGTAACTCACTGAGACACAGACTGCCACACTGCCTCCTCCACCATGACTAACCTCTGAAATGCATTCCAAAGTGTATACAACCTTGTTATTGTTCTTTGATCATTTTAATCATAGTGGCAGGACGTGAGTAGAATGAGTCCTGTGATTTTCATGACCTTTGACCCTCTGCCTGACGTCGTCGTGACAAAGGGATCGCCGAATCAGCATTTCCATCCAACTTATTGTTATTACTGGAAGTGCCGTTCCACCCAGCGGGCGAGACGCGCCCACGATCCTCTCCGCGAGCGCTGAGCTAATCCCAAAAGACCTCCGACTTCATTTCTTACAGCTTCAGTTACAATTCAATTTATTAATTAAACAGACGCGAGTCTCCAAAGCGCCTTGTGGTCCCGGAGGATCGGTGAAGTTTCATAACAGTCTTTACGAACCCGCACAGCACAGCCACACACTAACTTGCCAATGGGAGGGGTCACTTTCACAAATTAACACTAAATGTTGAGTATCTTAACGGAGTAACACATGGAGTAATCTGGCTACAAAGAGAGCAGGACATTATCTGACAGCTAAAAGAAGGATGTTTACCACCACAGACTTCCAGTCCATCACACTGTACTTTTCGGAAATTCAAAAGGTCTCTTATGTCCGAAATTGTTACCTAAAATTAAAAGACAAAAATAACACAGCAAGTATAACAGAATGTTTTAGGTGAAGAATGCAGCCTCTATTCACTCTGACAGCCAATCAGAAACACCCGATCTTGCAGAAACATCTGACCTGACTGGACCATTCGAGGGGGGGTCGGAGGGGCGGGGGTACAGAGCCATCAAATTTTGTGAAAAAGCAGGTCCCCCCCGGTGCCAGGATGAGGCCTCTCTCATACAGACACACCTGAAACTACCCAGGACCAACAGACAGGGCTTATCTTCCTGGGTAGGAACACAGGGACAAAGACAGGGGGTGCCATTCAGCCATGACGCTGCAATTATACTAACGTTTAATTAAGAGACAGTACGCAGAAGGCTGCCTCCGTTACACGGCACTGGTTTTTAGCTGCAAAAAACACCAGCGGACAGAGGCACAGGAAACAGTTTTCCCCCAAGGTCACAGTTATTCCGCGATGTACCAGGAAGTTCATGCAGGTTACTGACTGACCACCGAGGGGACGTCCGCAAGTACGAGGCTGCCCTGCAGAACACGTGCTTAAAGGCCATGTCTGCTCCACTCGTTTACTTGCGGATCGGAGAGGCAGAGGAGCAGCCCTTTAATCGGAGCGGCTGGAGTGCTGTGATGGGGGGGGGCATCACAGCCGGGAGGGGGGCGTTGGCCAAGTCCCACAGCGGATGGGATACAGCAAGTGAGTCAGGAACACGGATCGTGGCAGGAAATATCACGAGAGCCAGTCGAAAAGCCACAATATCCCGATATACCTTGGGAAATGTAATATCAGTGGATCTGTTTACCATGCGATGGAATTACGTGAGGAAAACAGCACATTTTCTTTTTTTTACGGTAAAAGAATCAATGGTGCAGGTTATTTTTGCTAGTGGATGCGAAACCACTGAGTCTCAGTGATACCATCCGATACTCTTAATCGTATTTTTATTACATCTGGATGCTATTAATCCAGAAAGGCTCAGTGACATTCTATCAAATAAACATGATCATGTACATATATTCAGCACATGTGTACAGCAGGGCCGTTCACATGTCTCCAAGGGTCATCAGTCAGGGCCCGCAGTTCATATGAGAATACCTAGACCAATCTACTCTAGTAGCTAGTAGCGTGTGGCTCAGTGGGCTAAGCCTGTGTGTTTGCACTCAGAAGGTCGCCGGTTCAAACCCAGCCTCCACACGTCTGTGGGGTCCTCGATCAAGGCCCTTAACCCCCATCTCCCTGGGCTCTGCTATGGGCGGCTGCCCCTCACAGACAGCTTACTCTACAAAGAGCGAGTTGAGGGAGGCGTAAAGACAATTTCCCCACGGGTATCAATAAAGTATTATTATCTATCTGACGGTTTCACTGAAAAGCGTAGTGCACCCCCAGCTCATCCAGCAACCCTGAAAGAGAGGATTCGTGCCCGCTGAGGTGGCCCTTTTTCACAGGTATCGCCTGGCTGCCCGTCGATATCATTACTTTGCATCGGGTCTCTCTTATGTGGATGGTGCTTAGTCTCATGAAGGCAAAGCCGGTCCTGGTAATTCCTCTGCACTCAAAGTTCCTACTCTGTTAAAGATACACTGATGGCACCATGAACATGATAAGTAGTCAGTCACAGTGTTAAGTGATACAGAGTGATGTATGTATAAACTCCTGTCTGGATCATCAGCAATCCAGCCCCCTTCAGACCCTCCTGAGTGCCGCAGCACTCTGTCCACTATTTCTGAAACAGCCACATCAGACTAACATACTTCAGGCACAGTGACACAACGAGCATCAGTGGATTAAACAAATGAAAGAAGCTCATAAACAACAGAGTCCAATGACGGCCACCGTTATATTGTTTGAGTGTCATAAAGAGTCCAATGATGGCCACCGTTATATTGTTTGAGTGAGTCACACACACAAATTGCATTATTAATTACTCAAACACACAACAATGCAATAATCTTTATGGGCACCTGTTAGTTACACCAAACTGTAAGAAAGACTTACCCTATTACATGAGTTTAATGGTCTATAGAGTACCCATATCTAGTTCAGTGGCTAAAAAGTGGATTTTTCAGTGTGCGCCTGGTGCGATGTTTCCATTTCACATTAAAAGTCAGATGAGCAAAACACCAATCTAGGTAGATTTATGTCAAAATTGTGCAACAAACCAATTTTATAGATATCATTCCTTTAGTTCGGTTTCTTCTAAAGTTTAGCTGAAATTGATTTGAATTATTTTGGGTGTAGCATTTGAGATGTGCGAGTGCAGGCTGCTCTGAGCCGGACGTCCCAGAGCTGAGATCCGGTGACTTCTGGCACAAATTAGGCACTGAACGTAATGTAACTGAACTAATTACAGACGAAGTTTGTAATTTTAATCCAGTCTGAATCTCTAATTATTACAAGCCTCCGGAGTAAAAATTCAGCAGCAAATTACCTTTTATATTTCAACGGACAGAGACCTCTTTCGGTAATAGGTGTCCAGTACAAACTGTCATCACGATAATGAGGTCGTAAGGCAGAAGCAACATTTTCTGTAAAAAACTGAGCTCCAGTAGGTTCTGGGTTGTACTGGGTTTTCCACATAAACGTCCAACAAGCTGTACCTACAGTTTCTCCTGCCACAAAGTTGTCAGTAGGTGGAGAGCAGTATGGTACTACTGATTCCAGCGATTTGTAAGCTACCATGTGGCTGGCAGGGAAGAAAGTTCTATTTCTGTTTGATAAGAATGTCAAAGAGAGAGGTCATGCATGAATAAAAATTCCGTTGTCATTTTCTTTTTAGACACGCTAACCCTGATGTTATCAACCAAACGGGATTCACTTCTTCGCAATTGCTGGTAAATTGGGGAAATTCCACACGTTTCTTAAGACCGTTTATTGTGCATACGGCTATAAAGTCTCGTAAATTCTCTTGAATAAACGTGCCCATGTTGTCACACCCGTGATACCTGCTGTGATCTGTATTCCAAGGGGTGCTTTGGATTTTAAAGATGCAGAAGCCGCAGGATAAACGATAACAGCAGAGAGGCCTAGCAGTCATGGGAGAACCGGTGCCTTTAGGGCATAGGGACTGCAGGCCTGCAATAGCATGGCGTCAAGCTGGGTCACCATACTCCTTCAGGAGAAGGCAAAGCTGGCAGACAGGAGCAGAGGGTGGCAAAGGGCCCAGCGCCCATCTGTCCTCTGACACGCCCTGTCAGCAGCCAGCAGGGAGACTGACGGGACCCATCTCTGGGTATTTATGTGGCAGTTTTTCATTTGGCAGCTCTGACTGTAGGTAAGTTGGCCATCAAACCACGTAGCCAAGAGGGAATGGCATTATCCTAAAGGGGGGGTGGACTGGTAAAGTCCATCTATAGGGTTCGGTTGGGGATGTTTACATTAAATGCTTTATAAGTTCGCTACCAACACCGATCAGATGGTTATGAAAATGACTGAAACGGACCTTGCGAGTACTGTATGTGGCTGCCGCAGGAGCCTGAACAGTTCTGGCTCGACCTAGCATTAGCTGTAGAGAAATCCCGTACAAGAGCCTGCTACATTATTAACTAGTGAAAATGGGCATCCAGGATGAAACAAAGATAGTGCCTCATACCTGGGGAGGAATGATTGGTGGCCTTGGTAGAAGGCAGCCACCGCTCCTGTTTGCTAATCTCATGTTGTGTGCTGTTGGCTTGCATAAACGCTCAGGTCGAACTAACTTTTAACCTTCAAGTTTCCTTCCAACGTGCTCAGCCCCTGCTGGGAGCCCAGAGCAGCCTCCTGCAGCACTGTTAATTAAGTACCGCAGCCCAGAAATAACCTCTGACTGTTACTCTGTGAGCCACACACGGGGTGGGGGTGGTTGGAGCCAGTAAAGGCCTCACGTACAGCACAAGCCATGGTCACAAAGCAAGTCTCACCATGTGCCTACATGACACTGGGCAGTACTTCCTGTTCCAATGTGCAGCACATCCTGTTTCAATGTGATTAGAAGGTGTTTAAGCAGCATGATTGCGTAGCTTTAGCCTGTTCCTATTAAGGCGGTAAAACACAGAGCTCTCAGTGCCCAAGCAAAGTTCGGGACATTCCAGAGTACGTTGAGCAGATGTTTGTTAAAGCTGGTAGATCGTACCCAAGGCCAGAGGGGCGAGACTAACCTCAGTGACGGTGGCTCAAACCTCCATGTTCAGAGAGGCTCCCTAATGGACTGGCCAGTGTCCCCGTCACTGCATTAGGGCATTAAGATCCACACAGACCACATGGTGGGCTAACTTGCTGGGCAGTGTCCCTGTCACTGCACTGGGGCACTGGGATCCACACTGACCACACGGTGGGGTAACCTGCTGGCCAGTGTCCCGTCACTGCACTTGGTCATTGGGATCCACACAGATCACATGGTGGGCTAACCTGCTGGCCAGTGCCCCAGTCACTGCACTGGGGCATTGGGATCCACACAGACCACATGGTGGGCTAACCTGCTGGCCAGTGTCCCGTCACTGCACTGGGGCATTGGGATCCACACAGACCACATGGTGGGCTAACCTGCAGGCCAGTGTCCCTGTCACTGCACTGGGGCATTGAGATCCTCACAGACCACATGGTGGGCTAACCTGCAGGCCAGTGTCCCAGTCACTGCAATGGGGCATTGGGAACCACACAGACCACATGGTGGGCTAACCTGCAGGCCAGTGTCCCTGTCACTGCAATGGGGCATTGGGAACCACACAGACCACATGGTGGGCTAACCTACTGGCCACACCAACACCTCTTCCAGCAGCAATCCAGTTTTCCTGAATGGTCTCCCATCCAAGTAGTGGCCAGGCCCAAACCTGCTCAGTTTCAGGTGGATTGATAGTCTGAGTTGCAGGTGGTGTGACTGCTGACAAAGAAGAAATGAAAAACACTAACTGAGACAGAAAATGTGGGTACTGGCGCCTAAAATGCAGCTGGGGTTACGCAGCACACCACTTTATAATCCTTCGCAGAAAGAGACAGACATAACTAATGGGCACAGAACTGAGTCACATGACTCTACCTCCCTCGCCCGCCCCCCCAGCCTGCTCCTGCGGTCCGTAATTACTCAGTAAACGGCTGTCGACGGGTGTTAGCATAACTACCCCGCTGACAAAATCTTCCTGCCTGGGAAAATCCATCTTATTCAGGAAAGACCGGCACGATCAGGTAATTTAGTGCTACGCAACTGTGGCGGTCACGAAGATAAAAAACACAATTTGGCTTTTAATTTAGCGCGTGTTTCTGCTGACGCTGCGGATCTGGCTGTGGCGTTACTCCCCGTGCTGATGCGGGTACCTGCCCGCTAAAATGCCCCTACTGCTATGTTCTCTCTGCCAAGAGCTGTCTGGTCACCGTGTGACCAGTGCGAACCCCGTGATCCAGGAGGCGGAATCAAACAAACCTTCTCCTGGAAGCTGGACCCCGGTTAACCTGCAGGAATCGCATCATCCCTGCTGATGTTGCTGAAGTGGCTGCATCCACCTTATTGCCTTCAGAGGGCTCAATAACACCATCAAACCAGGTCAGCTCATTCATCAAGCAGAGAACTCCTGCTCCCTAAAGCCGATACTTGTTTCTGGGAATTAGCATTTAACAGTCTACTTGTCCTTATGTCTACAAGTTCTTGTTATTGATGCATGAAAACATGTAGGCAAATAAGAAAGCTACAAAAGCCCAAAGCTTGGCCTTCTACATCATGCTTGAGTGTGGAACAGGCACCTGGGCCATTCTTCAGCACTGAGGCCCGGCTGCACCCAGTTCTGCATCTGTGGTTATGTCCGCTGTCCTGTCCAGAGCAGCTCTCACACATGTCCGGCATTCTACTAGACACTGGAGGATGTTCTCCTCAAACTGTTGGATTCGTAAATAACAGAATGAGTAAATACAACACTAAAAATAATCTGGCTGGATGCTGAATGCTGGCTACTGGGTGGAAAGAACGAAGAGAAGGATGAAACAGAGGGAGATGGAGAATGAGGGAGATGGATAAGCCTTTAATGATAAGATAGAGGACGACGCAAGCTTGATATGGTTGCTTGGTTTCTGTCCGTTTTTGGTGCACGCAGACGAAGGAAGATCTGAGATCTGCTGAAAGAGCAGTCGTCTCACCCCAGTGCAGTGACGTCATCGACAAGAAGCTCGATGAAACATTTGCGATCCCTCAGCCTGAAGAGTTGGCACAGAGTCTTATTAACGTCTATTAGGGGACGTTCTTTTACCTTGTGAAAAAAAAAATACCGGGAGGACTTGAGAGAGAATGTGGGTAATCACAGATGACCCACCAACCTACATCCTACACTCACTGCATCACACAGGCCACACAAGATGAGCCTTTGTTGCTATGTAACACCTGTGAGAGCGAAATGCCACCTACCCGGTTTGTCTGAGAGTCCTACTGATTGCCCCATCTGTCCATCCTTCCCTTTATCAAATAACCCGGTGAGGAAGAAACAGTGAAATTGAGAGAAGAGGTGGTAAGGGGAACCTGATCTGCTCTCATCTTAGAGTTGGGGGAAACGAGGGAGTGGGATTATTCATCCGTATATAAATCTGCTTTTATGAAGCTCTTCTGTCACAACAAATAGCCGATATGGCAGTGAGACGGATTCATTTCCACAGCCTGATTTTACCAGCCAGGCTGAGGGAGTGCCTTGCTGTTGCGATTAAAATAGAGTAGGGTGAATTGGATAAAACGGCTCACATGAGACATCCGACGGCCCGCATCCTAACAGCCATGGATGGCCTTTTGAGCTGGGTGACATCATATCGACATTACATCACGCATGCGCAATAATCGCCATGGCTTCTTTTTGGTGCTATTCAGGCGTCTGTGGTGTGGTGGTACTTTTTGCAGTTTAAAGTCCGACAGATTTATTAAACATAATGACATGCCGAATATATTGATTACTACCTTTTGGCTTCACTACTAATCTGCTTACCAAATTATGGCCATAAAGAAACATCCATATCATGGAAAACCTGGCATCTGGCCAAATGTTTCGCCTGCCACCTGAAGCCCTGGCGATTATCGCGCATGCGCCATAAAATACTGATATGATATCACCAAGCCCTAATTGCTTTTAACTAAAAATGTTTCCCCCACTACAAGATTGAAATACATACATGCTATTACATCATAGTATAAACAGTTAATAGATCCTGCTTTTGGATCATTTATGAATCCAAAGTTTTACTCAAGGGTTTCCTGCACAGGGGTCATAATCCATATTGACTCTTTGCATCTAAAGGCCCCCATCCTCATGCATTTGCATGATAGTGTGCATAGGTATATTTCGCATCTTTGGAGGTGCAAAATAACCCTGAGTTTGGCAGTTTCTAACCATCCCATGTAAAGTTTCCCAAACTGACACCACTGCCCTCCGCGTTTGGGTCAAAGCTGTTTTGCTCCTGGGCTCAACTGAAGAGCAACAATCCCACCCTCGAGAGACAAAAGCTAAGACTATAAGAACAAAACAAAGAATATTCATTTATCCCACCCGCACTGCAATACATTTAATACTGAAATAAGGTCAGCAAATAACTTTGAGTGATGGAAATTGACAGAGGATGGCAATGCAGTGTTTGAACACGTTCCAATGCGTTACGATGACATGGTCAGTAAGTCGTCTGATGAAAATTTCCACAGGTAACTAACTGCAGCCCAGTAAATTGCAGGGATGCTGTAAATATTACAGACAGCACAGACAGCCCACAGCGCCTCACAGTGTCTGTTCACAGCGAGTGTGACCATCTATCCATCCATCCATCCATCTTCGAAACTGCTTATCCTACTGTGTTGTGGGGGGTCCGGAGCCTATCCCGTAAGCAATGGGCACGAGTTAGGGAACAGCCCAGGATGGGGGCCAGCCCATCACAGGGCACACTCACACACCATTCACTCACACGGGTAATTTAATAATTCCAAAGAAACCAGAGGAAACCCCACGACGACATGGGGAGACTCGAACCCGGGTCCCAGAGGTGTGAGGCAACAGTGCTAACCACTGCACCACCATGCCGCCCCCGTGACCATCTATCTTCACTCATAATTAATGGCAATTAGAGAGTCCAGCTTACTAATTAATAGTGAACACGAAGAGTGAGGAGCTTCCCCTAATGTCATGCTGTGGTTTGACTTGATAAAGAAATAAAGAAATACAGTAATTAAAAAAGGATGAACTGGCTTTAAGAGGGAGGGGTCATCACCAGCACCTAGTAAGTCAACTGCTATGATTGTATATAGCTGGGGAGTCAGGGGCTGTAATAGCTCATATTTCTCACCTTGCATCTGCGTGGGGCCCCTGCTGGCCACAAGGCGTCACACTAGGAGGGGCCCCAATTGTGGCACCAAACACAACTAACCTTCCTTAACTACATTTCACTGAGAGACCCAGTGGGGAGTTTCCTACTGCTGCTATGACTGAACACAGCTGGGGGGGGGGGGGCGAGGGGAGATAGAATAACTCATACCAGAGTGAAAAGTATCTGGTAAGCTGAGCAGACAGCGACATGCACGTCACATAATGCATGGCTTTGCCGCAACACTGACATGCTGCCTTGGCAAATTCCAGAAGTTACCATGGTCGCCGGTAAGCACATCCTCACCGGATCTTCCGCCTATTTCCCACCGGCCACACCCAGGCTTCAGCGGACTCTTAGTCTGACAGTAGGGCCCGCAAGCTTCTGTTCCCATGGAGACCGACCAATTCTTCTTCTCCTCTTTAAAAGCACCTCGGTTTGACTTCAATCAGTCTACCCTCTGCCACCGAGCCGCTGAGCTCTTAAGTGGGGGGGAGGT
>JAODJX010000001.1:6855686-6872719 GCA_026776945.1 Isichthys henryi | reverse complement strand
ACGGGGTGGAGCGGGGCTCCGCCTCGGGCTGATGTTGCTGCTGGCGCTGCGATGCGCCGGCCGCTCGCTCTGGCTCTGCTGCCCGTCCCTCTCTGCACATCGTACCGCCGCCACTGCCGCCGCTCGGGACCCGATTGATTTGTGCCTGTACTCGGCTGCCTCCAGCACGTCTTCCGGGAGCGCGGGGGCACACACCGCCGGCCCGTTTGCTTAACTGTGGCTCTGCTCCACCCCCGTCCCCCCCCTCCCAGCTCTCTCTCTTCCTCCCTCTCCCCCTCCTCCCCCTGCCACTAGCCCCTGGAAGAGGCAGCCTGAGAATGCTAATGGGACTGCGAGCTCCATTCCCGCGGCAACACGAGCCTCTCACTCGCTGGTACTACGGCTGCTGCCCCTGGATGCCGGGACCCTGGGACCCCCCCACTCCTCCTGCTTCTCCTGCCCATCCGCCGCTCAGCTCTTTGTCATCCAGGTACAGGCATGACCCTGAGCTGCATTTTTCACATTGTGTCTGTCTGTGTATACGTGTGTGTGTGTGTCATTGGGACAGATTGACCCTTCAGCACATCACAAGCCAGTGCCGTGGTATTGCCGCTGCCCCACGTTTGGCGAGTCTGGGCTCTCTGCTCCCCTCTCTCTGTCTCTCTGCTCGGGGCATGGAGGAGCCTGACTTCCACTGCTGTAGAAGGGCAGCTGTACAGTAATGGATGGTGTGGGTGCACTGTGACCTGGTAGCTTAGAGAGTGGGAGTCGGGGGAAAGAGGGTGAAAGGATGAGAGAGAGGAGTACGGAGAGAGAGCAAAAGCTGAGGCAGGGGGAGAGAGGTCAGAGATGAAGGGTGAAAGAGAAGGTGAGAAAGTGGAAAAGAAAGAAGAAATGAGAGCGGAAGAGAGAAAGAAGGGTTGAGAGTGATAAGGGAAGGAAATGTAAGAGAGCGGCGAGAGAGTAGGAAAGAAAAAGAGTGGAAGAGAAAAGATGAAAGAGAAAGTGTCAGAGTGAAAGAGAGAAGGGGAAAGTGGGTGCGAGAGAGAATGGATGACAGGACAGAAAAAAAGTGGAAGAGAGGTTGGTTGAGAGACAGAGGGGACGGAAAAAGAGACAAAAGGAGAAAGTATGGAAGAGGGAAAGGGTGAGAAAGACAGAAAGAATGGATGGGAGAGACAAAAAGACACTGGAAAAGAAAAAAGGTGAGAGAGAAAAATGGGGGGGGGGATGCAAAGTTAAACAGTGATAGACAGCATCTCAAACCGCTGGATGTAGGAGACAGCAGACAAGAGTAGAGCAGACAGTGAACCGTTCACCATGTACCATTCACCAGGTCCTATGCACGAGTAACACTCACTGGGTGCTGTCCACTGGGTACCATTCACCAGGTCCTATGCCCGAGTAACACTCACTGGGTGCTGTCTACTGGGTACCATTCACCAGATCCTATGCACGAGTAACACTCACTGGGTGCTGTTCACTGGGTACCATTCACCAGGTCCTATGCATGAGTAACACTCACTGGGTGATGTCCACTGGGTATCATTCACCAGGTACTGTGCACCAAGTAATGCTCACTGGGTGCTGTCCACTGGGTACCATTCACCAGGTACTGTGCACTGAGTAACACTCATTGGGTGATGTCCACTGGGTACCATTCACCTGCTAATGTGCACCAAGTAATGCTCACTGGGTGCTGTCCACTGGGTACCATTCAGCAGGTACTGTTCACTGAGTAACACTCATTGGGTGATGTCCACTGGGTACCATTCACCTGCTAATGTGTACCAAGTAATGCTCACTGGGTGCTGTCCACTGGGTACCATTCAACAGGTACTGTTCACTGAGTAACACTCATTGGGTGATGTCCACTGGGTACCATTCACCACGCAGCCGCCACATGTTGAAGGTCCATAAGCAGTCCTTACAGAAGCACCCTCCAAAATGAGCAACTGCCCATGAGGTAAAATCAAGTACGTGGCATAACCAGGTAGTTACAAGCCAGTCTGGAGTCCCATCTCCACCCCAGACCTACTGTCTGCCATCCTGTATTAAAACAGCATTCCTGAGTCAGCCATGTTGCTTGTCTTCCTCAGGAAAATGTGACCAGACCCAGCTTCAAAGAGAAAACTCTATGTCGCCATCAATCTCTGCATTGAAAAGGTAAAATGTATTGAGATTAAAAGAGGCATGTAAAAAAAAAAGTACTGAAGCACTGAAATTAAAAACTGAAGTTAAGATTCTGCTGAGTTATTATAGCCATTCAAAGCATGAATATTCTGCATGCAATTTAGATGCTTTAAGTGTGTATCATTCAGTAGATGCATACTTTTATACGGAAAATTAGTCATCTCCAGACCAGGAGTGTCTAATTGGGGTTATTTCCAGCTCTCGGTTGAAATGAGAGTGCAGGAATGCTGAAGTGAGCTCAGTCACCTTCAGCGATGTCACTGCTGATACTTCATCTCTGCAAGATTTGGGAAGGACGCCTTGTACTACAGTAAACACAGGGATCCCGTACAGATTGCTAACTGCGGGGGCCCAGGCCCCTGTGTGCTGGCATGCAGGCTGTCTGCATCTGCATGCAACCCCCATGTAACGGCGTTATTTACCACTCACCCCACCTATTTGTGTGGGGCCCCCTGTTGTCCACAGAAAGTCACTACACCTAATATTTAAAAAACACATTACTTGTAGCAGCACGTTCTGCTAATCAGCTAGCTAGCTATGATCTTCTGAATCGACTCGCTAGTCATTTTATGTAAAATCTGAGCGGGGTGGCCTCAGAAACTGCAAACCCACCCCTGCCCCCACGCCAACACAATGCGATGTCCCCCGCGTGAACAATGTCTCTGTACCTCACTACACCTTCACTTATGGAAAGATGTCACCATCTTTGTGTATGATGCCTATACAATATACTCAGTAGTACCATGAACTAAAAACAAGCATTGCTTAATGTCTTAAAGGTCTCAAGTGAAGTGTGGCAGAAAAGTCCGCACAGGTGAATGTGTTAACCACTCCTTATGTGACGACACACCTCACTTCCAGTCAGGGTGAGGGGCCATGGCCCCCTCCCGCCCTCCCCAGTGTATCAGCGACACGATTCCTCATCATGTGACAGGAAGCTCACTGCAGCGTGATTAAAGCAGACAGCGAAACATGCTACAAGCTCGTCAATCGGCAGCTTTCTCCATCCACCATGAAATTAAACCAGCACCCCCTTGTCAGGGTATGAGGCGAATCCGACGGAATGCTGTTATGAGAGAAGAATGCTGAGATTCCAGGGAGAACCTGGGTGGAAAGAAACCGGAAGAGAGCAGGAACAGACAATGTGTTTGGTGCAAACCAAGTGACGGGCTGTTGGAACCTGGGGTGGGGGTGGGGGGATGTTATCTTTGTGTCTCTCATCGAACGTGCAGTTGTTATTCCCCAGGGGCACCTTCTACAGCGACAGGGACGCACTTTGAGTGCGGGAGGGAGTGGAGGCTTAATTAACTCTAATCTTTGGTCAAACTCAAAATAAATCAATTAAATGTACACATTTGTGTACTTATGAGAAGCATCAAAAAAGCAGCTAAATAAACTATTTAAATGTTTATGAAGAAACATTCTGAATAATCTGGCAAAAACTCATGATTCTGTGGACGTTGTTTTCTTTTGTACACAATCACACTTTTTGGCAGACCTGCTCCTTTATGTCAGCGAATCGTGTGTTTCTGACTCAGTACCCACATCACAGACAGGGCTCTGAGGTTCACTTCCTGTCAGACTGAGCTTTCGGATGGGCGAGATGCGTGATCTAAGCGATTCAGAGCGTGTTATGATTGTCGGTGCCAGACGTGGCGGTTCCAGCATCTCAGTAACAGCCGCCCTCCTGGGATTTTCACTCAGTGCAGTGTCTATGGAGGATAGTGCGGTAAACGAAAAAGATTCGGCAGCAGTTCTGTGGGTGAAAACACCCAGTTAACGAGAGAGATCGGAGGAGAATGGCCGGACTCGGTGAAACCAAAGCGAAAGTCACAAGCGCGAAAATGTCACGGACCAAAGTCCATAAGGAAAGTTCTGAGCAACTTAAGGAAATCAGTCTGTTTATATCAAATATCTGACTCAACCAGGATTGGGCAGGTTTACCGAATCAAGTGCTATTATGAAGCATTTTTACCAGGTCAAGATTTATAAGAAAGGTCAAAGTTGCTGAAAACATAAAAACGTGCTTTACATTTAGCAGCTGCCTTTATCCAAAGTGACCTACATTTTTCGCAAGGTCGGTCAGCCAGTCCCCAGAATAACGGGCGGGTTAAGGACCTCGCTCAAAGGTCCAGCAGTGACAATGCTGTCACAATGCGGAAGTCGGGATTTGAACTAATAACCTTCCGATCACAGATGCAGCCTCCTTACCTATTGAGCCAGACAACACATTAGAGTGTTGACGGCTTGATGGCACATTCGTCTGATCACTCGGAGTGCTGGGAAACGCTTCCGTCAAGCATGAAGCATTTGCAATCCCGGCACAGTTTAAAGGTGATCGCAATATTTCCAGCAGATAAAGACTGGCTGTTCTACAGGTGACCTGCTGGCCTCTGTTTATAACGGGATAATTATTTTCAGCACTTCCTGACCAGAATGCATGCAAATAATCATAACCCCCTTTCTGTGTTATCATATCACTCTGACATTATGGTCAGCAATTAATATTTTATGTCCATCCATCTGTACTCAGAAAGAAATTCTATATAGAAATTATGTACTAGAACTTGCCAGCGATTTCTTCTGAGAGGCAAAACAAAACATCATCCTATTTCAGGAAATCCATATACAGTGTGGTACTGGGGGCAGGGGGGCCGAAGGGGTCTTAGGTTACACATCCGTGGGGGATGCAGTCAAATTCGCAAAAGCAAAGAAAAAACACACAAAAATCAATAAAACTAAGAGTATAGAAAATGACTTTACCATAGGCTATGTTATATATTTATGACATATACACACACTTATGTAAGAAGCTCACTATCTCTTCTAAGGCGAGTCAAAAGAAAGACTTTGTGTTAAAATGTGAAATCACCTTGAGATGCAAATGAGCCAAACTATGGGGGAAGGAGCTTAAGACACGAGACAGGGGTGTGGACCAATCAGACACAGCGACCCAGACATCTGAGATGTATACTGTACTGCATCCCCCTAACCCTCCCTGCTCACCAGCCCCGCCTTCACTACATCCCAGAATCCTTTAATTCTTTACCAAAATAAGTTTAAAAACGCAAGGCCTAAAAGTGCACGCGGGGCCATGCAGGGCCCTGTCCTAACCTTCCTGTCCCGCAGACACGGCATGAGAGGCGGTGCGGCCTTAAACCTGTCACCAGGGGGCGCCACAACTTCTTTTATAACACCGTTTCTGTGTTTCTCCTATGAAACAAATACACGCCTCCTGTCCACGACGTCCCCTACCTTATGCCCTCTGCACCCTGGACAGCATTCCAGGATCCCGGGGACCCACGACTAGATAAGACGAGTTCATTTATCCTGCCACCAGAAGCCACACCTCCACCTGCCTGCCTTCACATGCATGCCCCCCACACTTTGACTTAAATCTTTAAAATTGGATGCTATAAATAAGGGATCTGTCATTTTGTTCATTTCACTTCCTCTGCTGGCCCCTGGAGGATGGGCTCCTCTTTTGAGCCTGGTTCCTCCCAAGGTTTCTTCCTACTACTGCTTGCTCACTGGGGGCTTTGGGTAGGGATAGCGTAAAGTGTTTTGAGACAATGTAATGGTGTGAAAATGCGCTAAACAAATAAAACTGAATTCAACTGAACTAAACTGAACTGAATAAGCAGTTAAAGGAAATGAATGGACCTCCAAAGGATGCTCCGTGCCTCAGTTTAGTAGAAGCTGCTTTATGGCATTCCTGGGCCGTCCGATACGGCAACGAGGCAGCAGAGGAGGCTGAGAGCTGTCTGGAGGGTGGCCCTCAGCAGTAAGGCTGTGCCTGATGAAAAACCAGAAGGTGTCCAGGTTGTGATGGGGTCGTGACCCCCTCGGTGTGCTTCGACAATGTGTCACTGACACACACGCAGTCATGTCAGGCACTATCAAGCCCAACCCCCGAATCATACCCGGATCCCTAGATGCATATTTTAAAGGACGAACAAATGTAGTAATTGTATCTTTCAGCAGCTGAGAGGTCCAAAAGAGGGAAAGAGAGCGCCACCAGGCACCTGGACCTGTACCGGTAGACACCTGTTCAGAATCCTCTCCCCCACAGCACAGGACACAGCCGGTGATGAAACGAGCTGTTAAGACGCAGCTCCCGGATAATGAACATCTCAGGGTCTGATGGCCCCATGATGGGGCCACCATACTGGAGAGACATGTTGGCCTCTTGCCAGAAAGCCGGCTTTAGGGAGGAGGGGACGCCTAGCATAGGTTGGGGCATGCTGGGAAAGACACGCTTCGACAATCTGCCGTTGACACGGCCAGCTTGCCTCAGACGATGCTGAAAAGATCAAAGGACATGCAGGCCTGGGAGGAGATTCGCATCAGAAATGAGTGCAAATAGCTTCTTTATTTCTACGCGATCAGGCATGTTTGGAGGAGCCGCGGATGGGCCAGGTCTATCTCCACTGCAAAACTGAGGTCGGCTTGTACTCCTGGGACGCTAACGAACCCCATGGTTTCCATGTGAGCGTTTCAGCTGAGAATCTTCTCACGTTTTTCGCAAACTACCTTCTTGGACCCTGGCAGAAGAACAGTTCTGGTTGCGGGATGGTTCTGGAAGCCCGGGTCGGCTCCCGTCCGCCTCTGTACACGGCCCACTGTGCTTGGCGACCGCTACTCACAGGATTATCCCTTCTCCCCATCTGCTGTGTTCCTGAGAGGCCGCAGCCTTGCAGACCGTCGCACGACCGCTGTATGATGGTGATTCCAAGGTGCACAGCTCATTTGCAGATAAACGCCCTGCTTAATACGCTCAACAACTCCACAGCTGTAAATATTTCTTTTTAAGCCTTTTTTATGTTTGCACTAAAAGCCACAAGCAATATCATATTAGGGCTGCAAGATTTGCTTCAGATAATATGTGGGAACCGGCACTTAAACGCCACACAAACCTGAACTGGATGTGCTGTCAGAGCACCTGTGTCAGTCCCTGCTGAAGATGCAGTAACGAGGCCTGTAGGGGGCAATATATGCCAGTGTGCACCGCAGCTGAAAAGTGCCTTCAGATCTTTCCTGGTCACATCGAGGCCCTAGGGCTACCCACCCATTTAAAGGAGCTTCCATTAAGATCCGGATATAAATGTACATGACCTTTTGTACAGTAAAAAAAGAATAATAAAACTGTTCTACCAACAGACTAATAAATTGCATTAACTGACACAGCACAGAGTATCATTTTATGCCGAACCAGCAATGATCCGAAAACAGAGGAATGCCGGACCGGGAATAATGGGAAAGCAGAGGAATGCTGAACCAGAATTGATGGAAGAGTAGAGGAATCTTGAACCAGGAATGATCAGAAAGCAGAGGAATGCTGAACCAGGATTGATGGGAGAGTGGAGGAATGCAGAACCAGGAATGAACCGAAAGCAGAGGAATGCTGGATCAGGAATGATCCAAAAGCAGAGGAATGCTGGACCAGTAATGATGGAAGAGTAGAGGAATGCTGAACCAGGAATGATCTGAAAGCAGAGGAATGCTGGACCAGGAATGATCCGAAAGCAGAGGAATGCTGGACCAGGAATTATCTGAAAGCAGAGGAATGCTGGACCAGGAATGATCCGAAAGCAGAGGAATGCTGGACCAGGAATTATCTGGTGGCAGAAATACCAACCGACCAATGTGGAATTCAGTACTATTTAAGCGTAAAGCACAGCAATCGCTGGACTGACACAGCCCTTTCATTTTGGAGAGTGTGGACCCACCTCCCAGCACATTACACATGGTCCTGCGGGAGGTACTTTTACAGTCTCCCTATTGGATGCGGGCAAGCGGGGACAGCTGGTGGCAGGCGGATAGCGGGCAGGGGACCCGGGGGGCAGGTCGCTGTGGCAGCAAGGGAGAGGGGCGCGCGATCACCTTCAGACGGCAGGGCCCCGTGGCCGTAATTAAAAACGAGCCGGAATGGAGCAACTGACAGAAGGAGCAACAGAATGGGCTACAGGGGAAGCGAGGGGGTGCGGCCAAGGCGGGGGGGCGGGGGCGGGGCAAGAGATGGGATGGGGAATAGGGGGAAAGAAGGGGTTGAGGGGGCTTTCAAACCACCTCAAAGATAAGGAGACACAGCCGACTTTTAGCAGAACACTGAGAGAACAGACAGACGCCACACAAAGCGGAGGCTTATTCTACAAAGGATCCTGTTACCTATGAAAAGCCAGCCTTCCAAAACACAGGGTTACTGAAACATGTCCACCTCTCAAGCTCTGGGCTACAAGACTCCGGACCCACTATGTGTATAAAACACCAGGAAGACCGAGGTTTCTGCAGTTCGCGTGTCGGTGACCCATGGTAACATCCAGTATGATGCAAATTCAGGCCTGACCAGACATGCATGGCTGGAATACCAGCTCAACCGAACATCGCCTGTTGATCTGATGTGGACTACTCACATCCAAATCCAGTCCAAAAGGGCTAAGCAGCACCTGTACCACTTGCAACAGCTGAGGAAGTTCAGGGTCTCTCCAACGTTCCTACGGACTTTCTACTCTGGCGCTGTGGAGAGCATCCTGACTCAGAACATTACTTCCTGGTTCGAGAATAGCTGTGTTCAGGATCGCAAAGCCCTCCAGAGGGTGATCCGTGCAGCAGAACGCGGCTGCAGGTCGGCCCTTCCATCTCTTCAGGACATTTACATCAAGAGATGTAGGAGCAGGGCCTTCAGGATCATGAAGGACACATCTGATGATCTGATACACCCTGATGTACACTGTGCTCTCGTACCCCTCACCATATCCGCACTGCCGCACTGCTCACTGCTTGCACTTTTAGTTTGCATTTCAGCTTTTTGCACTTTAACTAGTTTACATAATTGGATTTTAACTTGCACAGTCTAAAAGAGCGGTTCAGGATGCATTTCACTACGCGTTGTACTTTGTATGATTATGTATGAGACAATTAAAGAATCTTGAATCTTGAACATCATGCGATGTCTGCCTGCTTTTCCATGACTCTGCGGCTGAGTAACCATTACTGCCGCTCTGCAGCTTCCGTGGTCTATCATCGGGCAACGACGTGTTCCCGCTCTAGTATCTAGTATCCTTGAACCCCTGCCTTTCATCCCACCTTGGAGGTATACCTGTGATGCCCCAAATGCACCGCCCCCATACAACACTCTGATGGATACTGTCCCTGCTAGCTTGTTATAACAGCTCTGCTTCAAAGGACAAAGGCTTGACTACAGGACCTTTATAGACGTAATGGTTATGGCATGTCACTCCTGGCCTCAAAGACGCCGAGAGACACATCGTTATGGTCACTCCGGTATGGACGGGCATACTGGCCACCTCCAGGAAGATGTCTTACAGATCTCCAGAGCATCTGAGTGCCTGCTTCCATGTAACCTGTTATCGCAGGTCTGGAACATAATTACAGAGAGAGGTGGTCACATCGAATGATGGGGGCTTCACTCGTTGCCACGGTGACTATTTGCACGTACAATGACACTTGAAAAACACTGAATACTTCAAAGGAGGGAAAAAGCAGGCATGCCACATGGCCTACGCAGCGTAATTGATAGTGTCAACAAATCAAGGCGTCTCTGTATTCTGCTGAGCAACCCCGGGTAAGGGCCCCGCATAAATGAACCACAGCTGATCTGGCTCTGTGTTGGAATGTTCCGTGGCTGTCAGGTGTGCGTCTCTGCATCCAGCAAGTGGCGTCATTCTGAATACATGGGCTGGCCGCTGGCCTCCTTTTACTCACGTAATAGGGCGTGTGATCCAGCAGCCCGATACTGCCGACGAAATCAACGGGAAGCTTCTGGAATGTAGAGAACCAGCACCGAGACATGATGATAAATCACCAGTTTGTTGGGCGTTCCTTATGCCCGCTGAGCCGGCATTTAAATACCAGAGGGACTCCCTCCATCAGTGGGATATCCAAGTGGATGGAAACAGGCCTCCCTTCCTCATGCACCGCCCTGCCCGCTGCCCCGCCTGCCAGTCAACGGTGCCACACGGAGGCTGAGCTGCCCTTTGCCAGCAAACTCCTGTGCTCTCCACAGTGATCATTATTAAAGGTGTCCATCTGGTGCTCATTCTCGCAACTTAGGGGGGCTGTCATCTGTGCTCTCTGCAGAGTGTTGCTGTACTCCTGCCCCCAGCAGGGGGCGCCCTGCCAGCACGCGGCTCCTACGGCCCTCGATGACTCACTTGGCAAAGGGGACAAGCTGCCCTTTCAAACCTGGTGATGATTCCCGCCCGGCACAGGGACACATTCAGGATGTGCTCTAGCTCATGTGGGTTAAACAACAAAGTGACGGCCATTTTGGAGAGAGGCTACCACGGAACGGCACAGAGGATGGGGTGTAGGGATGACAAGGTAGAATGAGGAGAAATTAAATTAAATAAGGAAATAAGGAGAAATTAAATGAAAGGGTTAAAGAGAAATTATAAGGTGTGAAACATGGGGAATTAATGAGGAGTTGAAAGTAGCTGAGAGCAGGAGAGAGGGACACAGATAAGGAGAGAAAAGCAGATAAGAGGTGAGTGGAGCAGAAAGGAGCACTATTCTTAGGGAACACTGAGGAAAGTGGATCAGTAAGGAGAAGAGGAAAGGCAAGAGGAGCACTGAAGAGGAGAGAAAAGGAGAGAGGAGCACCGACGAAGAGAAAGGAACAGAGAGGAACACTGAGGAGTAGAGAAGGGGGAATGGAGCAGTGAGGAGGGGGAAAGTGAAGGAAGAGCACTGGGCAGGAGAGGAGAAAGATGCACTGAGGAGGAGAAAAACTGAGAAAGGAACAAGGAGCAGGAGAGGAAAATGGAGAGAAGAACCAAGGAGGAGAGAGGAGCAGAAAAGAGAACTAAGGAGCAGAGAGGAGCACTGAGGAGGAGAGGGCAATAGAGTGATGGGATCTACCTGAGGCGACCTCGGCCGGGTCGTGGCAGGCTGAGCTTGTCGGCCTCCTCCTGCACGCACTGCAGGGATGGTGAGCGGGAGTGCGAGCTACGGGAGCTGGCTGTGCTCTGCAAGCTGCTGTCGGCCACATCCGGCGGAGGCGGCGGAGGCCCGGCCAGCGGGGGCAGACTGCGCAGCGACGGTGCCGGAGAGTTGGCGGGCCGGCCATCGGCGTTCAGGTTGTTGTCACTGGTGGAGCGCAGCAGCGAGCGTGGCGACGTGAGCGTGCCGGTGCCCGTGGCCCGTCGCCGGCTGGTATACGACGGGGTTTCCCTGAAAGGCACTGGGAGGGCAATGAGGAAGGGGTGTTAAACACAGGAATTATTTACCTCAAACCCCCTGATGCCCTAAAATCACTACAGAACACTGCATTTTCATAGTTTACCACTGACATTGACAACCAATATTTCAAAGACAACCAGAGGCATTTTTCATGCTAAAGACTAACAGGAAAGCCCAGCACCCTGATCCATCCTAAACATTTCCACAAGACCTGCTCCGCATGGAGCGACGACCAGAACCCCGTAACGAAAGGATAAGTTTGGGTTCGGGGTGGAGGGCTCCACCTCTCAGCCTGGGCTGTGAATCACCCCAAAACCACACATCTTCAAGAACAGGATACTGCAGTCTAACGCGATTCAGTCCACGGGATCCCAGAGCTTTCACACGGCACCCAGCAGGGGCTGCCGTTTTCCAGTAATGCCCTTGTGCCACTGCATTCGCCCTGAGACACGGCGACAAACCCGACAGACACACCTTAGGCATGATACAACACTTTTATGTGCTTCTGTCACTGCACCACTGACCCTATATACAGCCGGCAGGCCACTGAATTGTGGTACCAGAATCTGTCCCGATGACACCGATGCAATGTCAAGCCTGCCAGTGGAGGACCTGAAGGAGAGCCCATCCTGACGGCCGAGTGTCAGGCCGATGAGGCTGTATAATCAGCTTCAGCTCGTTTCTTCTTACTGCCTAAACTTAGCAGGAGTATCCGTGCGGGAAAGCGGCCAGTCACCTGACAGCCGGCGAAGGGCTGCCAGCACAAAAGTAACAATACGTTAGAAACAACGGTCATCAAATTACAAGCCAAGTCAGACAAGAGTGTGAAGGATTTATGCGTAAAAATCCTGACTATAGCCTCATATTCACACAAAACAGCAAAAACCACCTATTTCCATGGCAACCTGTTTCCATGGTAAGTCTCTGTACCTGTAACATACTTTCTAATTATAGCAAGCTCATTCCAACTTTTATTGCAAAGCTGTTTATCTGCACGTTTTTCAGTAACTAAATCACCATGGAAAGTATGTTTAACGTGATTACAATTAGAGGCAGACGCCCGTGAATCCAGTGACTGTGATAAGACATCTGGTCTTGGCGAAGCACCATCTAGAGCATTCGGTGAGCAAAACTGGTAGCGTGAGTTTGATTATTAGCCAGACTCAAAATAACACTGCCAGTGTTAAAGTAACCCTAGCGATCCCACTCTGTGACCATCCCGAAATACACAATGTTAGCAGTTGGCACCAGAGCCACGGTTGTCATGGAGATATATACAGTCATTCATACTCAAGGCCGCTGTTGACTTACCTACATCTGATACTTTGTGGATCTTTATGATCTCCGCCAGGTCGAAATTCCCAGCGATAATGGCCACCTGCATGAATACAACCACAAAGGCGACCCCAGATTTAACAGAGACTCGAACGTTAACGACACGTACATGTGTTGCCGGTGGGAGAACGAATAAACGTTCTTATTTAATAAATATTACTTAGTAACTAACACTGCCCCACAAAACAACAAAATATCGTTCACATTTGCTCTGATAAATGTTTTTTTCCATTTCAAAGAAATTATTAATATTTTAATTGCAAGACCCACAAACACGTGACTGTGGGAGACGAGCAGCAGGGTGGGGGTAACAGGCCGCTTTGTCCCTGGGGAGCTGAGACTCTGCTGCACGTCTTTCCAATACCGCCACCTCAGTCACACCCTGCCTAGTGTACCGCCATGTCATCTCCATGCTGTGCGATTACACTGACCCTCCAAAAACACGCCACCCGTATGACAGCTTAGTCAAATTTGAGGGCCCACTGTGCAGACTTGCTTGCAGAGATTAGAGTTGGACTGGCCATTGGGTAAATTCATGGAGGGGACCCCCCAGTCAACAAAACTTATCATGGGTGGAACTTACTCCGCAAAGTGCAGGGCTGATTTTTAATCCCAGTCCAGCCGCGCCGCTGATCCAGCAAAGTGCTCCGTTTACATGCTGAATGAACAGCCTCACAGCCTCTAACATCGTCCCACAACACCCTCCCACGCCGCCTCCTTCCTCACAACCATCCTGGAGAAAAGCTCATCAAAATTCCATTCTTTCTGAGGCACGTTCTGGCTCCCGGAGCACAGGTCACCGCATGTAATATATATGCAATATGATCTATAGCAATATCAGACTGCCTCCCGGTGAACTGCCTTTGAATCCGACCTGACCAGCCTCATGAAAAACAGATCTGAAATCATAAAGCCAGGAGTTACATGTCTGCAGTCGGTATTGAACAGTCAGGAGATTAAATTCCATCTTTTTTTAATCATCTCCAAGTTCTGCACCCAGCCCCTCCCCGCCCCCCAAACCTAATGACTAACACTGTGACTTCTATTTGTAAAGCTGAATGCAGGTTGAAGAAGAGATTTATATGTGTTTACTTTTAGATGTTTGAGTTGGTGGATCATTTGGTGGATCATTGCTTCCAGCCCTGAAGAAAGGAGGAGTACCAGTACATTCTGTTCCTAGTCTCTCACCAAGCAGGTTTTTCCCTTCATAGGTTTTAACCATGGGCTGTATGGTTCTTGCTAAACCCCCATTGCTTTGTGGGATTCTGAAGGTGTCACAACTCCATCCGACTGACCTTGAGGCTCCCTGTCCAGCTGCCTGTTAGTGAACACAGCTCAGTTCAGGATACAGTTCTGATCTCCAGAGTATCTGATGGGATATGACCTGCTACTCCATCTCAGAGGTTGTGACCCTCTCCTCCATCTTAGAGGTCATAAACCTCTCCACCCTATTTGAAGCTCATTAACCTTTCCTCCCTCTATAGAGGTCAGGAATCTCTCCTCCCTCTCTGCAGGTCAGGAAGATTTCCTCCATCTCTGGAGGTTAGGAATCTCTCCTCCCTCTCTGGAGCTCATAAACCTCTCCTCCCTCTCTGGAGCTCAAGAACCTCTCCTCTCTCTCTGGAGGTCAGGAACCTCTCCTCCCTCTGAGAAGGTCAGGAACATCACCTCTATCTCTGGAGGTGATGAATCTCTCTGCCTTCTCTGTAGGTCAGGAACCTCTCCTCTCTCTCAGAAAATGTCCCTGTGCCCCTGCTGCCTCACCAAGGGCCGATTCATCTCCCATGTTGGCCATGCTTCATTACAGACACAGCTACAACAGCTCTCAGATGATTTTCCCATTTGCTCTGTCCACTTACCCTATCAAGTGCTCCTGCCGTTTCGGCAAATAAATCAGGCTAAATTTGCGTACGTGAGGCAGGATCAGGTGCTGATTTAACAATGAACTTCTACTCCAGAGGCCTATTTAACCATCAAGCCATATCTCTGAAAGACACACAAGTGTTGCCTCTTTGAGGATGCCAGGCTGCATCTTAGCTCCCCGCACCATCTCTTAAGAGACGTCCGCACCTAAGCATCTCCACATCGCAGCTGCCGGCTGCTTTCAAGGGAGATCTCTGGGAGGAGGAGCAGTAGCGGGGCTGACAAGAGTCCCTCTCAGCCATGCAGTGTGGTGAGTGTACATTTTCACTCTACCTTCTTCATGACGCTTTGTCAAACCCTGGACCATAATGCATTGCACAGGAAGTCATGGGCCCATCAGTGTACCATTAGCATACAAAACAAACTGAAATGTAGCTAGGAACAGACCTGTCATTTTTACAGAGGACAACTGAAGCCTTCTTTATACCTCAGATATATACGCTGCAGGGTTCCTTTGGGTTTGTGGCGGAGAAAAGTGTCTGTTTCTTTAAACCATGTCGGTTGTCTGTTTTCCTCTGTGAAAATGCAAATGCCAAATCCAGGTCAGCTCTAGTGAAGGTGCCAGTAACCTCTATGTGATTTCTGTAGCGTGTCAGCATCGGGGGTGGGGGGTGGGGGGGTTGGCTGCAAGATGCTCCTCAGCGGTAGGTGTGGTAATACAGCACAGTGACTCTTGTGAAGGATCACCGACGAGCACCGAGACCATCTGTAGGCCGTGCAGGCGCTGTGCCAAGGGCAGAAACGGCCTGGATTTATTGCGATTACGGCCCCTGGGGTGAGTCCCAAATCACCAAACGCCTCCCACTGTCAGTGGCAGCACATCCACGAGTTCTGGGATAATCCCTCGAATTAGGGACTTTTCGGGTAAAAAAAAATCCTGTCTGAGCACAGGTCTACGATAAACTGTATCTGGAGCTACAGTTTAAAGCATGGAGTTAGACTAAACCTCTGCTCTCTAGCACCTCCCAGTGGCAGTCTAGTACTGCATGCAGTTAGTTTTACTCTCAGATGAGTTCACTAAAGGCGCTAAAGTGGTTGAGGGTGGAGCGGAACGAGGTATCGGCGCCCCCTTCCTGTGACGCCTGTAATATGCCAATGAGATAACTGGTTAGGTTACCTCATACCTCCGGTGTGAAATGAGTCCTGTAATTGCTGTTTAAGTGCAGTAAAGTGGGAGGGGTGTCCATCCACCTGGCCTGGAAGAGATCGCAGAGCTCAGCGAACACCTCCTCTCGCTATCAGGACTGAAGGTGAAGCTGGCGATCTTCTCCTTACCTGGAATGCTGTTTGACTGTTGTAATTCTTAATTTCTTTATTTGCTCCCCGAAACAGCAGAACTCTGGCACAGCTATCCTGAAAAAACGAAGACAAAGTGAATCCGTCAGTTCTCTGGATGAAACGCCATTGAAGATGTGATTTCTCCACACACCACTTCATTCCTCCTTTAAACCCCCAGGCCGTCGTGTTATGACAGAATTTTAGAGGACAGACGTGGTTCTGCAAATGAAGGTGAGGAGGCTACTGTACACAAAAACCAGCTCTGTCCTCCAGAACTGGCAGACATCACACATTCCATCACACTACATCTGGACATCTGGCCAATAAGATGCTATGAGAGCATTTTCTTCTGGAATGTGCTACTGACCCAAGGCCTTCGTGTACGGCCTCCTGTGATCAGCTCAGGGAGAGGACCCCGAACTCACAGGTGGGAACCCAACAGAACCAAAAGAACCTGTAAGTCAACAGAACAATGAGAGCCTTGAGAAAACGCTTCCACAGGTGTGGTGAGATCCAGCGAGCTGTGGAGAGGCGTGTGACTGATGCCAGTGCCCAGGGACTGAGATAGATGGACTCTCACCTCGGGTTACTGCCCCCTAAAGGCTTCGGGGTGCTTTCCCCTCTGCAGTTCATCAACTCAATACAGAGCAATCATACTGCCACCTCATTAAAGCACAGTACACTTTACTGCACTGATCATTATTCTGCCCAGTGCACTTTGCTATTTCCTATTTGAGCCATTTCTATTATTTTTTATATTTAATTGATATATTTCTATTGTACTCGGCTACATTTTCCGTTTATGCTTCGATTGACACGTACCCCTGCGGTTCCTTTGTTTTGATTTGCGCACTGTCTCTGTCACACGTTACTGACTGGATGGTGTGAGTAGGAATTCCCGTGTTCCGATACATAAGAAGCCAAACCCGTGGAATCTGGAATCCTGGGCCGGACAAACAGGATGATTACAAGCCCAGTTGGCGCAGTGGCCCACAAGCAGATGCTGCACTGAGACGGCACCTTTATTAGCTTTAATAATAGATGGAATGGCCATAGATGGAAATTAGCGGGAGAACATTTCAAACTGGATTTAAGGAAGCACTTCTTTACCCAGCGCGTAGTTA
>JAODJX010000001.1:6817916-6845384 GCA_026776945.1 Isichthys henryi | reverse complement strand
GTGTGAGCTGTATGAGCTCTGTGAGCTGACTCAGCTGTGTGAGCTGTATGAGCTCTGTGAGCTGACTCAGCTGTGTGCGCTGTATGAGCTCTGTGAGCTGACTCAGCTGTGTGAGCTGTATGAGCTCTGTGAGCTGACTCAGCTGTGTGAGCTGTATGAGCTCTGTGAGCTGACTCAGCTGTGTGAGCTGTATGAGCTCTGTGAGCTGACTCAGCTGTGTGAGCTATTCGAGCTGTGTGGGCTGTTTGATTTGTTTGAGCCCATCTCACTCACGATGAGGGCCGTGTGGTTCTTGCTCCTCACAGCCTTGTGCAGGGCCGTTATGCCATCCCGGGTCCTGAAGTCCAGGTGAGCGCCTCCATTCTTCAGCACCTTGATCAGCTCTGCACAGCCATCCAGCTGAGCTGCCATGGTCAGGGGAGATTCTGCATATGCACATACACACAAAGACCGGATTCACCATGGGTTTAGGAGTCTGTCACAGAGAGAGACCCTGACACCCTGTGGCCGTCTGACACCCTGACTGCCTCCATAAAACCAATGCAAGCCCCCTCCCCTCCACACGCAATGAGAGAACGACAGCAAGGCAATGTCCCCTGTAAGCCCAAACAAATCCGGCACACATCCACAGATTACCGGAAAAGAGCTTAATTAACAAACAAAATAACTAATGAATAAGGCACGAGACTTTCAGCTTGCTGATGTCAAATTGCGTCATTTGCCAGCGTAGGGCTGGTCTCTGGCTGTCGCTCTCATTTAAGACGGAGGTGTCTGTGCCAGTGGTGCACTTCCTTCAAGGCTTACGTTTCAGAGGGGCTTCAAACAAAAGGGACACATGCGCTGACAAAGATGCTGGCAGCTGAGATACATGGCTCTTCTGGTTCAGACTGGTTTAAACCAGCTATAAACCAGTTTCCCTAACCCGTAGGGATCTGTGTGAGCTTGGGTGAGATGCCACCAACGTGACCTCACAGAGTCCCATTCTGTCTTCCCTACATCAAGTTACTGTAAAAGTTGTTTAGATTACTTAAAAAGCTTCTGTGGTTTTTTTCGCATCATAACCAGCGAAATCCAAATCGATCCAGTAAAACTCATATGTGAATAAAGATCGAGAACAAAAACCCATCGCTAGCAGAACAAATGGACCAGATTCGCCCGGACAACCTTAAGCATGCTACTCTGTACACATCAGTGTCATTCATCTTCAGAGAAGATAAACTGAGCTACGCCCACAAACATCTACTTCACCCAGTCAAACCAGCCCAACCCACAAGCTACCAGTTAAACTGGATGCCACAGACCAAAGCCTAAGTGAACATTCTGTGATTTTGGCCAGGCACATATTAGGACCTTTACATCACAGTTTTAGGCAGCCGGCCAATCAGATGAAGCCTACATACTCCACCTGACCAGTGCTGGTGGAACCCCATGTGGAGCACGAGGCCAGTTTCCCCCACCCCCTCCTTCAGGCAGGCTTCACTGCCGGCGCTCCCTTCAGCTTGTGGAGCATGTAGGGAGACAAACAGGCTGGCTAAGATGGTGCTCCCTCAATATATGGCATCCTAGGTGGCCACCCTTGTCGTCTACTGGGATGACCGACACCGTTTCTGTGTCAGATGCTATGCGGTCAGGGGCTGGGATCTTCACAGTCCCCTCGGGTGGGTGTTTCCGGACAGTTCGAACTAAGTGTAACTTCAGCCCAAGGACTTCCGATGCTCATGATGCGGCCCAAGCGGAACCGGGCCTCCCACCCCGCCTGACAGCCCACCCACGCAGGACCTTTTCCCCGAGACGAAAGGTCGTCGCTAATGAGTTTCCAAACAAAGGAGTGAATAAACACCGGAGTGCTTTCGTCAAACCTCTGTCCCCTGACCCAGTGGCGGGCAGGGCAGGGTGGGGCAGATGCTGGGGTGGGGCAGATGCTGGGGTGGGGCGCAGAGTCCAGCGAGCCAAGGCTCGACTGCATCTCATCTTAAATTACACAAAGCAGCAAGTGGATGCTGGCTTTAGAGCACCCCGGGCGGCAAAAACTGAACGATATGGCTGACCGAGCAGTGGATGAAAGTACTGCCCTGTGAATTAAGGGTCATTTACTGCATTGGGACAGGGGACAGGGGGCATGGAAATCAGAAATATAAATTTATAATTGTACAGCTGATATAGGTCATGCTGGAGGGAGGCGTGAGCCACACACAGTACCACGCTCTCTATCTGCCTGATTACCCGACCTCACGATCTTCTCCTTCAGCCTATTCCACCCTACTGTCTCCCTCATCCACATGGAGCCCAGCTCATCCCTCAGATGAAGGAAAATATGTTTAGATGGCTCTGTTGGTGACAGGCAGCTTCAGAGGACAACCCCTGGAGGGGTTGCCAGGGGTCCTGGACTATGCTGGCTATAACAAGCTCCCCGCTGGGAGGAGGTGACCGACTCAGGGGAGACGCCTTACCTCCTGTCTCTGGGTCCTGGAAATTAGGATCGAGCCCTTTCTCCAGGAACTTGGAGATCTTCTCGACGTTCCTCTGCTGCACATATTCCATGAACTTCTTCAGGTTTGCCTAGGAACGAGAGGAGCAAGCAGGAGCCATGAGCAGGTGTGGGCGAGCACCTCGAGGGCCTCTCCACAGCCAGTGCGCGTTGCCTTTACATATCGTCCCTGATCAATGCTCCGCGTCCTCATCGTGGTGATGTCGCCGTGGTGCCCTCCACTCATGAATGATGCAGTGTGGCGTAACGCTGCTCTCCTGCACATAACTCACTTCACACCTCAAGAGACTTGCCAATATGTGGAGGGCTGCATAACACGGAAGTGTGAGATAAGATAATTATGACCAGAGTTGCCGCTTCAGACATCCCCGATTCGAGGCACCAATATCGGAGGCATGGGAAACTAGTGAGGTCACTGGCAGCGGAGCGGAGTGTTTTTTTCATGGACGATATCAGCCTGAAGTTTACCCATCACTGTGCTTGTCTTCCAAGGTAATAAATCAGAGCAGATATCGATCACCCTGGAGCTGGGACAAAGACGACGGTGTTTGGAATAACAAGGGAGCACATGAGGGCGGGTCCTCAGCTGCTTGGAGTCACTCAGGACGGCAGCCTGACCTTTTGGCAGAACAATTACACCCGTTTGTAGGAGCCAGCATTTTACTGGAGTCATTCGGGCTGAATAACTTCCTCAAAGATACAAGAGTGGAATCAGGAGTCCTTCATCACCCACCAAAGAAGCATGACCATCAAGGAGGGGGTGCGTTGTACTACCCCATCCCCGGAGACCACTGTCTCTGACTCTTCTGCCTCTTTAAAGAGGCAGGAGGGACGACAATACCCCCCAGGAGAGTACCTCCAGTCTGCCCCACCATTCTGGCACCACAGGCAGCTACTTTCCTAACTGAAGCCCTTCCTTCGCAATGACCCGGGCATCGGTCACCGCGCTGCCGTTAGCTTTGCCACCGTGCTGTGCAGGCACAAATCCCAGCCCTGATATCAGCGACCATGGCGCAGTCGATACCCTCAAGTGCAGTAACTCTACACTTCTTCTGCACTTTAGCTCTGACGCCTAATCGCTCTTTAAGAAAATTCACAGTGTCGATCATCGATGCCGAACGATGAACCAACAGAAAAGCCCTCCGCTTAGACTATGAGGAGCTCAGTAAAAACCTGGATCCACAAGTAAAACCATCAGCGTTCCCACCATTATACTACAGCAGAGAAGTTATGTAATTCCTCCCCGTCGCCCCCCCCCCAACCGGCACCCCCGCACGCAGGGCGACCCCCTCACACTCACCATGAGCTGCGATGTTCTGCCCCGCGTCGCCGCGGCGGGACTCGAGCATCCTCCGGTCGCCGCGGGCACCCCCTCCCTCCCTCCCCGAGACGGTCACCGTCCACGGACAGAGACGGTGCTCGCTCCACGCTGACGGACGGACATCGTGCGATGAGCTTCTCTCTCTCGCTCGGCGGCCGTGCGAGCGGAGTGATAGAGATTTGCTCTGGGTTTTTTTTCTTTCCCTGAGATGTGCGAAGCCGTTGTTATGGTGATGGTCTTCAAAAGGAGCAGTGGCTGCCGCTGGCGCCTGTGCGCGCGTGTGAGTGTGTATGTGTGTGCGTGTGTGTGTGTGCGTGTGTGTGCGTGGGACGCGCTTTATGGAAGGGAGCAGACGCGGCAGGCTGGGAAGGCCGGGTGATCACTCGCTACCGTACGGAGAATCACACTCGCGTTACTACAGGAAGGGGAGCAGCAGAGATGTTTAGGAGCACAAATATAAAGTAGATATAAAATCATTAAGCATTTACACGTGCGTGTGTTTACTGGACAGGCAGGATATACGGGCTCCTCAACGGTACAACAGTGGCTCCCCCGCAGGGATGTAAAGTGGCCACGGGCTTTTGGCCGTGAGCGCGGTCCAGGCAGAGCACCTGCTGCCCACTTCCTGCCCACTCACCGCCCACGCGCTGCCCGCAGGGACGTGGCTAAGCAGCTAAGCAGGCCACGCACACAGCCTGGAAGACGCACGTGGCATTAACGGGACAAGGCCTGAGCTTTTTATTCCCATCTTACGCTCCACAGAGGGACAATGCCGGCCGCGACTTTGTCCGGTGTGTTGCTGTGAAAACACGTGGCTGGCGTCTGATGGTGATGCGCTCCGCAGGCTGTGTTTGCGAGCTCGTGACCGGCGGCAGGTTCCATTCCGTGTGACTGTACAAAATTGGGAAGCCTTGGGACTACCCCCCCCCCCCCCCACCTCCCACCGCCTGGGGACACTTCATACTGCTAGGGAGTGATTTCGGTGCAAATCCTCTTCCGCCGCACAGAGCACATTCATCACGACGGGCAATTTTCCCATCTCGTAATTGCCGCCATAATAGGTAACCTAGTTTGTTCAAGCAGCCACAAAAGATGAAGACAATGTGTAACATTCCTGCGGGTGGTAGAGGTCTAACCGGTGAGCCTTTTACCCATCCGTCACATGGCCGGCCTCCGCACGAGCACCGAATTACCCCCATTTAGATCGAGTAGATATGGCAGGGATCATCACTGAGATGTATCATGAAACTGAAACTAAGCAGCGACAGACTTTAACTCTACTTGATCTACTACAAACCCATCAATGCTGCCACTCAAAACTGTGATGAGCAGGAGGACAAACTGCATCCAGGTTGGGGTTAGGGTTGGGGTTAGGGTTAGGGGTGGAGCTGCCAATTATGCCCACTGATGTCTTTTGAGCTCCTTCTGGTACCTGAAGCTGGACTGGATCAAGCAGATGCTTTTATCCAAAGCGATGGAGCATTTTGGGGTTGAGGGCCCAACAGGAAAACTGCTCTGCTGACCCCAGGATTTGAACCATCAGCCTTCCGATTACAGACAAAGCCTCCTAACCCACTGAGCTACACACTTCACCTAAAAGGCAGAGCTCTTCTTTAATACCCCAAAGTGACGCTGTCCTCCTCCCACTCAGCATCCCGCTTCTTCTCTCAGGTAAACGTGTCGATCGCTTTACAGCAAATGCAGCAAACAGCGCTCCCTGCTTTCCAGCACTGGGTGGGTGTGTGCGGCTTCCGCATTATTCCGGAAAGTCTCCCGGCTCCCCTGCCCCTGGGGCTTTAGCGCCCGCCGCAGGCAGTGGGAATAAGTCTGAAAAATGCCTGCCTCCTGCACAGCTCAAAGCAGCGCACCCATGCCAGATTTGGAAAAAAATAGCACACGATCTATCACGATCGTGATCACGATCAAGGACGCTGTGGATGCCGGCGGCATTATGACAAACACTGCTCTTGCTGAGATGTAAGCGGGGCCGAAGACGACAGCTACTCTGTCACACGGCATCCGGCACCAAAGTGGGTATTTTTATCTCAGCTTTGTACTGAGAAATGCACTGTCAGGAATGATTTACAATTATTGCCTGAGAGTTTTATGCACATGCACGGTGGCTACATAGCCATGCCCTTAACCATCATGCCACCTGCTGGCCCTTAACCATCATGCCACCTGCTGGCCCTTAACCATCATCCCACCTGCTGGCCCTTAACCATCATGCCACCTGCTGGCCCTTAACCATCATGCCACCTGCTGTACGACCATACAAGTCCATTCTCAGCTCTTGCGTGCTTCAGGCAAATATTTTTTGCATATGTAGTACTTGGATATGGTGGCACTGACAAAGGTATGTGGTCCAGACAAACTGCTCAAAGCAGAACTATAAACTCCCAATATTCATTTGGACCCCGTCACAAATATATAAGCACCCTTAAGACTGCCAGCCAGAGACCACCCTGTTCCCTGTTCCAGTGACGGTAACCCTGGTAACGGACTGCAGCTTTGCACCAGACAGCATTATAGGTAATGATGGTAATGTATTCTTCATAAAGCCCAGCAGCGGGGGCTTCCCCGGCGCTAATGTGGTGATGTGTGCCCCTCTCTGGTGACCTGTGGGATGGGGCGGGCGCCCTGACCATCACAGATAGCTGGCCGGCAGCCAGAGACTCCGTGTGAGGAGGGAACCAATAGAATGGGCCTGATGGGGGTGCCCACTCCACCCAGGTGCTGTTTCCAACCTGGTTGCGGGTGGCTTCTGCGTGGCAGTCTGCCGCCCCCCCCCAAACCACAGGTTGTCAGGGTTGATACCCATCTGGGCATAATGAAAGATAATCGGCCTGTTTCATGGTGCGGAGTGGAGGCCCTGTCACCATGGACGGTAAACAAGCCGCAAACTTCGGTACGGCTCAGTGCTGCATCACCACGCCCTGCAGCCTCAGGGAAGCCGCTCCAGACACCAAAGCCGGCTCCCATAAAACTCGCCATCTAAGCAGTTTAATTTTTATAAAACGACTGGAGGCAGGAAGCAGAGGACAGCGGCCCACTGAAACTCCCTCGGGCGGATGGAGCGTGTCTGACCTGCAGAAAGGGTGGACATCAAATTGGAGGGATAATGAAATCGGGGGGGGGGGGGGCAATCCCACAAACTGGATTTCAAAGCCGTTTGGGAAACCTGTCATGAAGAATGGAGGCGGGAAAAGGCCGGTCAGCTGGGCTTCGGAGCTCCTTTAATAAAACAGGAGCCACATCCGACACACGTGTCCAGGGCCTCTCAGCGAGGGACCCGGCGAATGAGCTCCGGTCAGGTGCTACAGCTGGAGTGGTGGTGTTTCAGTGTCTGCGTGTGTATGCGCCTGCATCACTGCATTAGGCTCCGGCCCCAAAGGCTTTACATTCCTCCAGCACTCGTGAAGGAGGGGCCAAAGCTGTCCTGGGGGATGGGGCTCAAGTGACCCAGACGCTTCTTCTCAGAAACTACGGTTTGCATTATTTGTCCTGTGACCCTGAGAATGAGTTCAATGCTAGGCAAACCCCCCCCCCACCACCACCATTTCTCCCCTACTCCTCCACATCCCCCATCTCTCCCCACCTCCCTATTTCACAAACACTGCGTTCCTGTTCTCTTTGGCTCGCCACCGTGCTGATTATCACATAGACACCTCATGGCTGCCGGAAGCCGGTGATGCGTGTGAAGTTTCACACGGACTGCACGACGCGGCCAAATGGGGGTCAGGGTCGGCCTCGGCGTGGCACGATAGATGGGCTCGCACTGTTCAGGCTCAGGCACACTACAGAGTTACAGTGTGTGACAGTGTGTGAGACCTGGTAAGTTTCTGCTAATCAGGGTCGTTCAGATGAGGGGGCTTTTGTCATTCTGGCTGTGTGTATAAACCACAGAAACACTTTGGGTGCTTGGGGGGGAAAGAGGGTGATAGACATATATATATATAGAGGTAAACAGAGAGAAAAAGAGTGAGGGGAGAGGGAGATAGAGAGAGATGGAGAGGAAGAAAGAGAGATATGTAAAGAGAGAGAGGTGGAGACAGACAGAGGGAGAAAGGGGGGAGAGAGGAGGAAAAAGAGACAGAAAGGGGGACATACAGTAGAAGGAGAGTGGGAAAGATGGGAGGGTTACATATATTTTACTTTATTTGATTAATTGTCATTGTTGACACACCACAGCACACAGTGCACAACAACGAAATGTGTCCCCTGCATTTAACCCATATGTGACATCGTGACATAGCAGGGGGGCAGCTAATTCAGCGCCTGGGGAGCAGTGCTTGGGGGGGCAGTACCTTGCTCAGGGTATCTCAGTGATGCCTTGCTGGTCGGGGATTGGAACCTGCAGTCTTTCAATTATGCTTTCCTGACCATTAAGCCACCACTGCCCTATATATATATTTAATATATATACAGAGAGAGAGAGAGAAAGAGGGAGAGAGAGAGAGAGAGACAGAGAGAGAGAGAGATTCACTTCCATGACTATAAGCTGGTCTGCAGCTGTAAATTTTTACTCCATAAAACCCAGCTGGAGCAGCAATGATGATTACAGCAAAGGCCCTGACCATAATAAGCAGCCAGAAAATGGATGGATGGATGCATGCATGAATAGTTGGGTGGATGGATAGATAGATGACGGATGAATGGATGGATGCATGCATGCGTGGGTGGATGAATAGATGGATGGATGTATGCATGGGTGGGTGGATGAATAGATGGGTGGATGGATGAATAGATGGATGGATGATGGATGAATAGATGGGTGGATGGATGGATGAATAGATGGGTGGATGGATGGATGAATAGATGGATGGATGGATGAGCCCAGCTTAAACCGCATCCCCAGCAGCAGGTCTTTAGGTGATGGTCCTAAAATCGCACTAACAGTCAGAGATCAGCCAGTCACATGGCCGGCCTCAGACAAAACACACAGATCAGAGTCATGCTACCATAGAGATTCTATTTCCCCCCTTCAAACTGACCCCCCCACTCCCACTATCCTGCACCTGCAGCAGGGCAGGTTGTCAGGTCCAGTCCATTTCAAAGATGGGGTCAGTCCCTCGTGACCTCATACACCCTCCTTCCGCGTGAGATAACAGGCGGACCCCCCAGGTGGCTCTGTGTGGCAGGGCTGGAGTGGAGCAGAAAAGTGAGGCAGTTACCAGGCAACACAGCGGAGGGGGCACAGCCAATCATTGGGCAGGATTCCAGGAGGGGTTTCGGGGTACATTTAAAAATTAATCTTTAAACATCAATCAACAAGCCAAATTACATGTACAGAATTGTAATAATGAATCACCCGTCTTCCATAACAATCTGTCCAGTCTAGGCTCAGACGGAGTGTACAGCCAATCCCAGGAAGAACAAGGTACAAGACAGGGGACACCCTGGACAGGACTCCAGCCAATCACAGGGTACGAGACAGGGACCACCCTGGATGGGAATCTAGCCATTCACAGGGTACAAGGCAGGGAACATCCTGGACAAGATTCCAGCCAATCACAGGGTACGAGGCAGGGGACACCCTGGACAAGATTCCAGCCAATCACAGGGTACGAGACAGGGGACACCCTGGATGGGTTCAGGTGCATCACAGGGCATACACACACATTTTGGCATACCTATCTAAATGGGGATCTTCTGTTCATTTGTATGGGAAAAGCCCTTATAACAATCACGATACTCTTAACCCCTACCCAGCCCTATAACCTTAACCACAAGTAACCAAACAAAATAGACTTTTGGCATTTTTACTTTTTTGATTGCATTCGCAGATTTTTAGAAAACTGAGGTTATCCAAATGGGGACCTGAAAAATGCCCCTAACAGTAAAGAAGTTTCATATTTTACCGCACTTTTGGTTCCCAAACGTCATCTATGCAAACCCACACACACCCACATAGAGACACACGCGTTTGCATTAATATCTTTGGGGGGAAACGTCCATTCAGCCTGACAGACAGACACACACAAACACAAACACACTATGGGAAACAAGTGCAAAGGCACCTAAACCATGAGTGTTTGGACTATGGAGGTTCTGAAGGACACCCAGAGGAGGGCGTGCAAACCTCACACTGTCTCATCACAGGAATCATAAATATCATTACATGGTGGAAATCCC
The DNA here is from genome assembly GCA_026776945.1 of Isichthys henryi. NCBI lineage: Eukaryota > Metazoa > Chordata > Actinopteri > Osteoglossiformes > Mormyridae > Isichthys > Isichthys henryi. Next base: position 6,835,440 of record JAODJX010000001.1, on the reverse strand, counting down.
AGCTGCCCTGTGGAAGCGAGAAGGAGGGGGCACACGGATGGAGGCATGCGGGAGATGTGTTTGCGGTGCGGGAATGGCTCGGCCAACCGGCGAGGAGAGAATAAGCCGCTTAATCCGCGAGGCTTTGCGGGCTCAGGAACACAAACGATGTAATCTGTACCCGACCAAAAAAACTCATCTTTCAGCAGGCAGAGGAATCTGATAAGCGCTTACCTCTGTGGTTACAGCAAAAAAAGTTCTTCTCTATATACATTCAACTTTTTTATATCACTAAAGATGAAGAATGCAGGAAACGGTGGCCATTCTGAAGGCATCACAGCTGTTTCTCCTGCAGGAGCATTTTGTTTGGTCACGTCTGACAGCTGAGCAGATGTGCATCGTCTGCACGGCCTCGGAGGTGACATTGGAGCTGTATCCGTGACAGAAGCCCCGGCCTGCCGTTTCCATTTTCAGGGTTTTCCGGAAGAGGCCTTATTTAGGAATGTGAGGGACAGGACCCCCCCGCACCCCCCATTGGTCTGGTCAGAAGGAGGGTGGAGCGAGTGGCTTGGTAGGGGCACTCCCCTGGACAGCGAGGGCCACCCTGCTGACAGTCCACCTCTCCTCCCCTCTGTACACGGCCCCCCCATTACTCTCCATCAGCCCCCTCAGCTCACAAAGGCCACACCATTAAGCACATCAATTATGCGAAATGTCGCAGAACAGGATTTCATTAGGATCTGTACCGCAGCAGAGGCGACAAAGACGCCTCACATCAGAAATCACTACACAGCTGTAGACGGCTGCGGAACCGTGACCTGAAAAGGACTTTGCAAACATAATCATACGCATTTACAGATAAATGCTATCTATACAGGATTAACAATACATCGTGGATAAACATTACTCAAAACATTTCATTGAGTTAATAATAAAAATACACATTTCATACTTCAAGCCATATAAGCTAGATATGATCTACTGTACATTAACATAAAGCTTCAATGTTGATTGCGTATTTGCAGTGTTCTTATGAGGAAGAGCAAAGAAATCCTTCATTAGCAAAGAATTCAGTGCAGTTCAGGTGACCACTAACCCCATTAAGGGGCCCACATGCATTCTTCCCCCCAAAACACAGTGCGTGTTGACATGTGCAAATGGAAAAACGTACAAAATGGGAAAAGGACTCACACCCAGAATGAACCTTCCAATAAGGCCTTCAGTGGATGTCTTAGATGTTCACAGGGTACAACACAGAGTTCGCAAATCACCCGAGGGAGGTTCAGCATGATACTCACTACCACCCGCACCCCCCAGACCAGAGGGCCGCTTAATAAGCACCTATATGTGCAGGCAGTGCATGCCTCAGTAGGTTACAGATTCCATGCTCAGAAGGTTGTGGGTTAAAATCCCATTGCCAGCAGAGTAATGATATCACCATTGGGCCCTTGAGCAAGACGCTTATCCCGAAATGTACATGGGGGCACAGAATACTGGCAGGATCAATTCTTTGACTTTTTCTCGCTTTGTCGCTTTGGTCAAACGCATTTCGTAATTGTAATAGCGCAGCCAACGGAGTGTGTTCTTTTTCTCTCCTCAGTGGAGGGCGTTAAACGCTGCCACACAGGAGAGTCAGCATGCTGTGCAGAAGCCTCCTTCAAACACAAAGCCTGCCGTACTTCACGACCTCACACATCGAAATGAAGCATGTCGCCATGGAAACCGCTCCACAACACGGGCTTGATGTGTCCGTAAGGCCTACCCTTCACGTTTTCCCAGAACAACCTCTGATCCCATTTCCGTGAAGAATCGATTCGTTTATCTGAGCGTCGGTGTGAGGTGACACATTTCCATGCTCGGGCTACAGATCAACAGACAGCACCAGAGGAAACATCAGGGCCCCCAAATCCATCTACCTCTACTAAAAGCTAGCTGGTGCTTCATTTTATTATCATTTTCATTTTTAAAAAAGCAGAAATACGGCAGCATCAGGCCGCCTGCCACAGTCACACAGATGCTGGTGGCCCTAGTAAATGAATCAGTTTATCTAATCTCAGCCTCAACACAAATAAAAAAAGACACTGAGAGCCTGGCTAGGTAGGACCAGCGGGCACTTGGGAAGATGGCCACAGATGAAGGGCAGGGGCCAGTCCATCCATCAGGGACCACCTGAACCCCGGCTGGCCATCCCGCCAAAGCCACCCTGCAGGAAGTGTTCCACGGCCCGCAAGGCAACTTTGGAGGATGGTAAGACAGCCCGCCAATAAAACCTGGGAGGCGAGAGCGATGATTCCTCAAGGGAGCCACTGGCCCGAACTGAAAAACCCCACCATACTGCCCAAGTAAGGTAAGAAAAAATGAAAAGGACGGAAGGGAAAGGAAAGCAGACTGACATGCAGGCTCGCACAGGTATACGGAGGCAAACATGCACACGCATGGGCACACGCAGGCACGCACAGGCAGATACAAACAAACACAGGCACACACAGGCAGAAGAGGCAATCAGGGGCACACACAGACACACACAGGTACACACAAGTAACCCAGGCAACCACAGACCCGCACAGGTACACACAAACACACCCTGGTACACGCAGGGAAGCACAGGCAAAGACAGACAAGCAAAGGCACACACTGGTACACAGACACACACAGGTACTGTACACACAGGCAAAACAGACATATACAGTGGAGATATGTCAGTCTTAATGAAACACAGCTCAAGTATATCAGTTTTTTAAGTGAAAATTCAGACAGATACAAAAGACTCTATGATGTTCCCTGGTGATGGTCACCCTATCAGGCGATACGAGCGACAGCTTTGGCCACCATCTCTTGAGGGGGTGCTGACTTCACAAATTGCTTCAGCTGCTGATCCACGGACATTTACCCTGTACCTGTCCTGCGTCTCTCTGTGTGCTGCACAAACGTCATTTGACACAGATACTGCCAGTCGGCTGCACAGATCCACGGGTAAGGAGAGAGCTCACTGAAGGTGTCCCCTCAGTCCACTGGGGAGGGGATCTCCTCTGTGTGTGGTGGACACGTCCACAGTCCATGGGGTGAGACGTCAGTGAATGCAAGACATTGTCCCTACCAGGCAGGTCATCCGGGCCACACATACACACGTCTGCACTCACACGAGCTCACACTCATTCATATGTGGGTACTCGTCATTCATTTCTATGAGCAAAATCCCAATCCTGCAGCAATCTCTTGCGGCGATCGAATAAATGGCCCCCACAACATCAAAATCACAGGTCTTTATCACATTGTGGGGGGACATTTGGTGCACACAATGTATTATATACATAACCCCCCCGCGTGCACACACACACACACACACACACACACACACACACACACACAGACTCTGTGCCTCTTCATCCCCTCCAGTCCCGGCATTACATAAGTGAAAGTACTGTACATCACGTTTATTTAGCTGATGTTTTTCGGTCCAATGCAGCATAAAAGTGAAGATAAAACCGAGTCCCTGGAACAGCTGGGGTTCAGCGTCTTGCTCAAGGGCCCGACGGTTATATAATCACTCCGCCGGACACGGGATTTGAACCAACAACCTTCCGATCATATGCACAGAGTCCTGACCAGCAGGGGGCTGTCTGTCTATACGGGCCTCCTGTCATTAATGTGACACACAGAGGATCCAAGAGAGCATTTGCCTGGCTGAACAGACCCAGCGCTGCTCTTTTCACACCTCCTGCCTGCACAGATCATAAAAAACACTCCCCCCCACCCCCACACATTTACACAATGCATTTGAACAGGCCTAAAGACACCCATAACTACTGTGCCCCCCCCCACATGGGGGGCGACCACTGGCCAAAGCCGGCACTGTAAAAGTTAGGGTGTCACTGCGGGGGAGCAAAAACCAGACCGGTCCAGCTGCCGTTTCCAGCGGGAGCCACAGATGTCGCATTCTGTCCCGTGATGGTCCAGCGGTCATGGAGTCCATCCCTCATGAGTCCGAGTTCAAAAACGGGGGTTGGTTGAGGTCTGAGACAATGCAGGGTACTGGGAGGGGTGCGGAGGGGGCAACGAGCATCAGGAGTGTGAGTTGTCATCAGTCAGGGGCTGGAGAGAGGAGCGCCTGAATCAGCAGTGGGGACGGGTGGGCACGTGCCCGTGTGTGTTCTGAGGGCCCGGTCAGCCTGCTTCGGTCTGGAAGAGTCTGGAAATCGGCACGGCTAAACAAACGAGGGGGTGGGGTTTCCAATCTCCCGGAGGTGCACCAGGCCACCAGCGGCATCAAAACAGCAGAGCAAGGGTGACCCCACTGACACCTGCTCTTTGTTTTCTCTTTGCACTATAAGACTTTGTCCATGTGATCAGCAACTGCCTTCTCACTGAACTGAACAACTGGATACCCAACAAAGCAGTTAAGGTAAAGAACCAGGATCAAGGGTATAATCGAAGTTCCTTCCCAAGGATTTGAACTTGAGTCTCCTCCCAAAAATAAATCCAGCTCATTAAGCAACAATCAACTGGCCGCGCAAATAAGAGCTGCAGTTTGTGGGTTCAGTGTCCGACCCAAAGTGCAAGGTCCAAGAGTACACCCAGTTATGGATCTGAAGCCTTGTCGACTGACTGGGTGAACCGTTAATGACCTTCTACCGGAAAACTCATCTTACTGTTCTCTGTTCATCTTCCCTAGCTCTGGTTGTTCCCAGCCTGATCCACACTCCTGGAGGTGACCTTCTAGCTGAGGCTCAGTACCTTCCTTTGGATGCTTCCTGATCCTTGCAGTTCAGTCTTGTTTAATATAAGGCAGCCAGTCAAAGGATTAAAGTGGCGTGATATCCGCTCCAGCTTGCAGCTCCAGAGCAGTAAAGGGACATTCTGCTAGGACACAGTGCTTTGGGAGGGGTCCACAGCGAGTCACTTGCCCAGCCTGAAATGTCTCTCTTGGGATGCGGGAGGGATGGGAGGTCCAATAAAATCTTATCTTATTAAAAGATGCATCTTACCTGCTGGCCACGTCCTCTTCTGTAACCTTCTAACTGTCGACGCCATTTCATACCGAGGTCACTACCACTGAAAACCCACATGACAGATGCCTCAAATTCATGTCATAACCCTGCCACGTAAAGCATGCGTTGAAATGTAAAGGAGGGCTAAAGGTTAACGATGATCGAGCCAAAATGGCGGCAGTGGGCAGGACCCACACTGTCCATTCCAGCAGGAGTCTCACCATGTTTCCTCCAGTTAAATTGCGGTGTCTCTCAATACGAAGAAGGCAAAGATCATCCTAACAGTCTTGGCAAGGCCAGTCTTGCTATCTTGCCTCCCAAGAACTAACTTCAGGTGCAACGAATCATGGGATTGCTCTTGTTTGGCGAAGACGTAATCTATGTATGAACGACATCCGGGGATTTTTACCGTTCTCTGTACTTCTGCTCTTAGTATCATAACTGGTCTTCAGCAATGGAAGATGATGTAAAACGAGTACATGAGAAGGCAAGTATGGTCAAGTACGTATATTAAGAAACACTCATGATTTTTTATGTTTCACCATCTCACCCTCCTGAGGACCCCGAGTCGTCTTGGGCACCTGCATGAAAACCTTTCGTGATGCAAGCATCCGTTTACCCTGCCCTCACATCAGAACCCTGCAGTTACAGTAATAACTGTGTGGGACTTTTCACACATCATAAGAGACCACAAACCCGCATGGCACTGTTTAAAGCGGGGACCACGATCTGCCCACTGCTGAGCCATAACATCTCTGCCCCCGTGCATCACACGGCAGCCACAGGTCACTGGCAGAGCCTGTGATCACGTCGGACAGAGATGCAGCGCAGAGCCGTCGGTGTGACAGATGCTGTAATGAGCTCCCTCCACACGCACTGTAGGGGGTGGGGGGGGAGGGGCGGGCTGGGCGAGAACACGCGAGAACGCAATTGGCAAGCATGCATGGAAAGAAAAATCGTAACAGATGTGGGTTTGGTCGTGTGAAACTGCAGAAACACCTGCACATAAAGGTGTGTGAGTTTGTGTGTGTTTGTGAGTTTCTGTGTGTGTTTATGTGTTTTGTGCATGTGTGTGTGTCTGTGCCTGTGAGTGTGTGTGTCTGTGCCTGTGTATGTGTGTGAATGTTTATGTGTTTTGGGGCATGTGTGCCTGTGTGTGTGAGAGTGTATGTGTGTAAACGTCTGTCTGTGTGTACTGAGCTCTGCATGAACTGTCGACATGGGGGCAGAGTGGTGTGAGACAGAGGGAGTGTGTAAAAGTCTGTGTGTGTGATTATGTGTATTTGTGTGTATGTATGAGTGTGTGTGTGTCTGTGTGTTTATATGTATGCCTGTGTGTGTCTATGTGTGTTTGTATGCCTGTATGTGTGTATATGTGTGTGTATGTATGCCTGTGTGTGTCTATGTGTGTTTGTATGCCTGTATGTGTGCATATGTGTGTGTATGTATGCCTGTGTATGTCTGTCTGCCTGTATGTGTGCATATGTGTGTGAATGTATGCCTGTGTATGTCTGTATACCTGTATGTGTGCATATGTGTGTGAATGTATGCCTGTGTATGTCTGTATACCTGTATGTGTGTATATGTGTGTGTATGTATGCCTGTGTATGTCTGTCTGCATGTATGTGTGTATATGTGTGTGTATGTATGCCTGTGTATGTCTGTATACCTGTATGTGTGTATATGTGTGTGAATGTATGTCTGTGTATGTCTGTGTGTAGGTCTCTCCCCCCAACGCAACCCCCATCATGCAGTCACACGGTGCCTCATCACTCTCACACTCCCTCTCGCTCACGCCACTCTGCCCTCGTGTCTCTCATGCAGAGCTCAGTAAACCCCCCCCCTCCCCCAAACCATGAAATCCCACATTTCTGATGGCACCAGACCCGCAGCTCCTGTCTGACACCATGAGACTATAACGCCTGGAAGACATCGGCGGTGGACGCCGGCTGGAATACAGTCCTGCTGCGACGGTGGGGAGGGGGGGTCCCCATGCTCAGACTCGCGCGCGGAGAATCCCATTTAGATTCCGGGGGTGGCTGCCTCCCGCGGTCGCGTGCATGCAGTGGCAGTGGCGGCGGCAGTGCAGCCAGTGGGGTACCTTACTATTAGCTCTGGCCTTCCTGTCCTTCCTGAGCTTCTTGTCCTTCCTGTCCAGAGTCTCTCTCCTGCCCAGAGCGGAGCCCATGGCGCAGAGTCCCGGGAGCGGAGCGCTGGCCGCACGGGGACGTGCCCGGCCCCCCCAGCCCCATCCGCCAGCCTTGGCGGTTTCGCTCTAAGCCGGGCAGTGCGCGCAGCCCGAGACGCAGCGAGCGATGCGGCTGGATCCGGACGCGGGGAGTGTGCGAGAGAGAGAGAGAGGGGAAGAGAGACAGGGAGAGGGAGAGGCAGGGTGGGGCGATGGCAGGGTGGGGGAGAGGCTGGAGGGGCTTTGGAGGCAGTGAGCGCACACACAGACCCCACTGCTCAGCGCGCGTGGAGAGACATCAGGATTGCATTCAGTAGCCTGGGGGGTGGGGCTGGGCATCCAAGTGGACGGCCTGAGTACTGTGTACCAATTACTGAGTGCCGACTACTGAGTACTGTGCACCCACAGGTCGGGGAGGCTCCCACTTGTCCTACATCTCTCTGAACCTCCTCACACTCCAACGTCTTGTTCTCCTGTCATTCCTCTGCACACCACTCTAGCCAACACCCCTGTAATCCCCTGGTTGCTCCCCAGTGCATCTCCAATCTGCCCGGGTGCCTCTAAAATGTGAGCACACTCGTGGCGGGTGCTGATGTGTGTGAGCGAGCGTGCAAGCCAATCACACGTGTGGGCTCACACAGAGCATAGATCGCCCCCGCGTGGCAAGTGCAGGATTCCCTGCAGCCTCAGCGGGGCTCCGGTAATTACAGAGTGCCATGGCCACTGGCTCTGGAGCAGTACCAGATAGCGGACGCATGAGCAGACCATGGATATGGACCCCCAGGTTCGGGGGGGTGTCTGGGGGTGCACGGATCATTCAGCCAGGAGGTGGGGGGCTATGGGGAGGACATTATGCCTGACAGTTGAGGGGACAGCAGTTCTGCACTGCTGGGTGGGGTGGGGGGGGGGGGATTCCAACTGACCAATAAGTTGTTTGCACAGGTCCCCACATCCCAGACCCGTCAGAATGCCGTTACGACCCCTTCAGGTGAAAAAGGACATGCATGCGAAACAAAGGCTGCTGATAACCCTCTTACCGTGCGCGCACACACATACACACACACACGCACTGACAGGGCTCATCACCAGATTAATCCATTAACCCTCTGAGGTATAGGGGTAGGGAACACACTTTCACTGACCGGGGCATGGTCACACATTTCATTCAATATCATAAACTTAATTCATGGCAAATAAATCATTTCTTATATATTTCTTTTGGCATTAAACTCATCTTAATCTTAGTGTACTGTAAATATGTAAGATTTATGTGAAGTTTGTAATTTGACATCAAAGTATAGACATTGCTAAATTCAGTTTGGAACACTTGCAGAAACATTACAAAAGTACATAGTAAGCAATGGTGGCAGTTTGTTTTGACCCCAGATATCTGATCACCAAAGTCTTGGCTACATGAAGATGACTAAATGGTGTAGTTGCAACATTCAGTTGGATAAATAAATAAGAAAAACCTAACTCATTATTTCTGGTCTCTTTTCATTGAATATGTAGCAAATTCCATCTGTATGCATGAGTCATTCACACCTGGCCACATTGCCCCCCCTTTTATGGCGGTGATGGGGATGTATCTATATCGCGTTTCACCGTTGCGTTGTTCATCAAATTACTATGTGAATGCGACTTGAATACGCGGACATGCGGCTATTTAGAATGCGAGTAGCGATCTTCAGGTGAGGGCGGCACTACACGCCCCCGATGCAGGTAAAACAAAGTAAGGTGACATGGTTTACTTTTCTGCCGATTTAACCTAATTTTAAAAACTTTAATACTTCCGACAATGGATGTTTTGAAAAGGAGATGTTTTTTTTCATGTTTCTACAGTAAAATTTCAGCGAGTTATGAACTGAAATACACGAGAAAGATACACAGCATCGCCGACGATGCCGTCGACTCCAGAGGGTTAAAAGCTGTCCCATGTCCCCAAGGGACTCTGTGTCACCTGGCCTCCTGATCCCTGCACATCACAGCCATATTACACAGCTTCAGTGAGTCACAACCGGACTAATCCAACCAGTCCCAAATCAAACTCGCCCAAACCCAGTTATGACAGACCAGGCCCGCTAGCCCACACAAAGCTAGAATAGGCCAAGACGGACTAGAACTATCCAACCTAAGCCAAATCGGACCAAGCCCAGCCAGCCCAAGTCAAGGCAAAATAGGCCTAGCCAGCTAAGGCCAAGTCGGACCAGGCCCAGTTAGTCCAAGCCAAGTTGGAATTGGCCAAACCGGACCAGGCTAAGCTAGACCAGGCCCAGCAGGACCTGGATAAAACCAAGCCAGCTCAAATCAAGCCAAGCCAAACCAAGTCAAACCACGCTGGTCACATCTTTCACCTGGCCTTCCCTGGGACCTCCCCAATTGCTCTGTTGCGCCTCTCTGAGGGACCTCCCAGTTGCTTCTCATAGTCATCCTGTTCAAGCACTGCTATGACCAATTTAACGTGGCCTGGGAGATGATGCCGGGCTGCTCATCGCAATGGGAGATGATGCAGCAACATGCTGAAGGTGTCCACGGGCGGGGCATGAGCTGTACCCACCAGACCGTGGGGCAGGGGTGGAGGAACCAGGCCACCACGCCACAGGACGGAGGTTTCACATGGCCGTTTACCATGGTGGCTTAAGACATGGATCTCTGTACGGTAAGATCAGTTCCAAGAGAGCTAACAAGTTCAAACAAAGGGTCTCTCTAAGCACTCTTAAATACGGACTCCTAAAGAGATCAAAAATGAGAGAGGCTCTCAAATGGAAACAGGGCATGGAAAGATCCCAACAAGTCTCAATGTGACAGCCCTGAGTTACCAGGAAAGATGGAGAGCTGAACAATGTTACCCTGGGATGGAACACAGGAATTGGGAATGTTTTTGGGTACAAGAAGGAAAACATGAAAACAAAATGGGAAGTAGAGAGGATGGTAGAAAGGCATGCACCATAGTGTGGTATTAGGAGTCAGTGTGCACTCATAGATCTGATAGAAAGGTCCAAACCTGGTTTTCTGAGAATAGAAACAAAACCCAGGTGGGGTGAGTGAATGAGCAGGTGTCCTGACACCCACCCCCCGTAATCCACAAACACCTGACGCAAATCACTAAAGAGCATAGCCAACATAAGGTCAAGCTTGGAGATGATGCAGGAAGACTCACAGGCATGGCTTATGGAAGGAACGGCACTCCTACTCTGTCCGTAAGCAGGGAAGTGAACGAATGAGATGGGCTTCCTGGAGAAGACACACCCCCAGGGTTCAAGCATGGCTCTGATTGATGACCCTGCTGAATCCTTGTGGAACCATTTGTGAAAAGATTTAGGATTCTGTGCATAGGTCTCTGGATCAGCCCCTCACCACAGCCGGTCTCACACACATAGAAACAGCGCCACCAGCTGGTACGGGTCCTGACATCCTTTAATTAAAAGCTCTGCACCTGGCACCCTGGAGATTCTCCCGCTTGAGAACTTGCAGCGTGTCTCTTGAGCTATAGGCCTCCTTTAATCCCAGGAATACGATTCACTTGAGAATATGGTAATTATTCATAATGGCTCTCACTGAAAGTCACTTCTTAACGAGAACCTCCCTCAGTGAGTCGAAACACTGGTGCTCCGAAGTCGCATCCTTAGTGCCAGGAGGGGGAGCTAAAGAGGCTTTTCAGCTCAGCTCTCTGCTCCCTGGGGGACGCAGGTACCTGGTGCCGGAGGCGGCATTCCAGGTTTCCCCCGTTTATCTCGACAAACACGACGCGAGAGGCGGCTCAGTGCCAAACTCAGGAGCTCGGGAGATGAAGGCGGAACGAGAGAGCGACTGATGTGAAGCCGGCAGAGATTACAGGACGCGGGGGCGAATGCAGGGAGGTACAGGACAAAGGTCTGGGAGGAGAACCCAGAAGGAATATCAATCTGCTTAGCACATTTTATCCAAAAAAAGCATCAAGGATTTCAAATTTCTACCTGCTCCACTGAAGCAGCTGGACGATTGAACATGACTGAAGAGCCTCTGGAACCTTCCTAACACTCAAACATGGATTTTCCCAACACAAATTTATACGAATTCCATGCTCACAAGCAGCCTAAGTAAAGTAACGTGATCCTAAAACCAGCTTATAGATTTATTTAGTTAGCAATATCACTGAAAAAGCAGGGTCCTGCTAACAGAGATGAGCACGGCTGATCATAAACCAATAATATGGTAATAAAAGTCCTATAGCACCAATTCTAATACTGGCCATCACATGCCCATAAATGTCTTATAATAGATGCTAGGAAATAAAGGTGAGAGTCTGAACAACCTGGTGACCCCTCGAAGGATGTGCTGCTGCCCCCTGCAGGCCAATTTGTGCATCTTCATGCTGCCAAATCCCTTTGTTGTGAGCTGGAGAGACTGCAGTTTCTCTGGACAGATCCACACTGCAGTTTCTCTGGACAGATCCACACTGCAGCACAGGCTCTCAGACAGCAGACATTGCCACCAACTGGTAACCCCCTTCCCTGCCACAGCACTGCCGGGATGCTACTGGAAATCCCGAACGATATGCTCTCCGAAGTAGCCACCTTCCTAGTGTGGGGAAGCGGGCTGCACAGAACGTGACAGCACAACATGCACATGCCACGGACACGCCACGCACACACCACACACACACCATGGGCACGCCACTGGCACACCACACACATGCCACGCACACGGACACGCCACGCACACACCATGGGCACGCCACACACACGCCACGCACACGCCACGGACACATCACACACACAACCAGCTTGGTGAGTCTTAGAAATCCTTCACACAATGAGCTGCCACAACCTCAAGAAGACTAATTAAGCTGTTAGAATTCAATTTCCATGGCAAAGTGAAGCTCCACCCGACTCCTTTCATAACATACCGTCGCTCGAAGGTCCTCGTGAACAGGCCGCCAGAGAGGAGACGGCCGTGATGGAGCTCCCTGCTCCCTTACCTTGGTATGAAGCTTAGCCAGTTGCTTATCATCCAGGTGGCTCTGGGTGTACACACGCCGCTTGTACCGGAACTGAGGAGGGACAAACAGAGCGGCAGCTCTGGTCAGCCACATGCACAAAATGATAGCAACCAATTACTGTTGATGGGCACATTGCACACAAAAGGGAAGTAAGTTCATGGCAACCTGAATGTTTTTCCAAACTATGCCTCACTGAAGTGCGTAGTAAGATCTTCACTGGGGAAAATGACAACCAGAACTATGGGGCTTTGGGATGGGAGGAAGTAACAGGGTCTGTTTTGAGAAAATGAGGATATGGGAAAAAAAACAAAAAGGGGCATCAGGCCGTTCACAGGGCTTGACAAGATGAGGATTCAGAGATCAGGGTCTGGTTGTGTGATTGAAACAATCAGTCACTGGACGATGACCCTAGTCAGGTGATTTAACCCCCCTGCCCTGTCCTTATTATACTGTGTTGTATATGGAGAAATTTTTAAAGTGATCTACTACACAGATCACCTGCATGGCAGCCGCAAGAAATCACAGCAGGTGGACCAGGTGTGAGGTTTGCAAGGAGTGACATTAATCAACAACCCATCCGCCACACTGCAAAGAGCACACGTGGTCACAGCGGATAAGTAAGATGGACTGCGGAGCTGTGAAGGCGGAGCGAGTGCTTCAGTGCAATTACATATCAGTGCTTCTGTAAGGAAAAACCAAGGAATGAGGCAGATGGGACTTTCATGATGACGTGCCTCATAAATACGCTACGTGGCCAAAAGTCTGTGGACAGCCACAGCAAACTTGTGCATCCACATCCATTGCTAACACATGCATAAAATCAAGCGCATAGCCATGCACTCTTCATGTCTAAATTACTGGCAGAGGGATGGCTCATACTGAAGAGCTCAGTGACTTTCAGCGCGGCGCCATCGTTGGATGCCAGCTTTACCACAAGTCAGCCAGTCAAATTTGTGCTCTGCTAGAGGAGCCCTAGTCGACTGCGAGTGCTGTTATTGTGAAGTGGAAATGTCTGGAAGCGTCAAGAGCTCAGCTGCATAGCGGCCCCAGCTCACAGAGTGGGACTTGTGATCACTAAAGGGCGCAGTGCAGGAAAATCATGCATCCTCAGTCTCAACACTCACTAGCAAGTTCTAAGCTACATCTGGAACATCAGGGCGAGAGCTCTTCTTCTTCAGGAGCTTCCTGAAGTGAGTCTCCACCGCCAAGCGAATGCACACAAGCCTAAGATCACAATGCACACAAAGGCAAGAATCGCACAGGAAGCCAACGTCCAAGTGGGCTTTTCGGAGCGATGAATCACGTCTCGCCGTCTGGCAGTCTGAGGGACGGATCCAGGTTTCCCGGCTGCCAGGAGAACTCTACCTGCCTGGTTGCATAGTGCCGGCAGTAAAGCCTCCTGGAGGACAACTAACGGCTGGAGATGTTTGTCACTGTCCACGTACTTTTGGCCACGTGGTGAATCACAGCCAGTCTAAGGGAAACAGAGCTTTCTAACCACTGCATCGAAAAACATTAGAGCCTTCTGCCTCAAGAGGCCACAAGCATCCCTTCCCTGCAGAACAACATGAAACAGGCTGTTTGTTTTATAGCTAATAACAGAGCTTACTGCTACCCATTAAAGAACACCAGGACTACTCATCCGGCAATAAAGGCGCATGTAATAACCATCCATCCATTCAGCTATCTCCAAACCGCTTGTCCAGTGCGGGGATACAGGGGGATCCTGGAGCACAGGAAACATAGGCAACATGGCAGGGGACACACACACACAATCACACACTATTGTTAATTCAGAGTACTGGAGTGAACTGGAATACCCCAGTTGGATAAATGCCCCCCTCAACCCCGACCAGGACAAGTGGTTAAAAGATGGCTAGATAGATAAATGAAAATGCTGTGATATTCAAAGCCAGCATTCATTTGGTGTCACGCCAGTTTAACATGCTTGATGGAGATCATCAGAACACCAGGTGGGAGCAAGCAGCGAGAAGGCAGCAGCCGCCGAAGGCCTAATGCGTCCAGGCAGGCGGACGTGGCCAGAAGGGGCTGCAGGCAGCATGTGGCTCCAGCATTTTTCACAAAAAAAGCTGCTTCTGTTCCTGCCAGCTCCAAAGTTCTGGAGCTGAGGCTGACAGCAAATCCTGCTTAACAACAGTAACCTCTTTGAACTGGCCGGGGACGTGAAAGGACATCCGACAACTCAAATTATCTGCACAAACATTTTATTCAGCACTTCACATAATAAACGGCAGGATAAGAAAGTAAAACTTTTAGTGCATTACAAAACAAACATCTTCAAATGGCCAGACAGTCTGTACTTCATTTAAATGGGGAGTTCGAGTCCCCTGCACACACAAAAAAACGAAACCGTAAAACACCCTAAAATAAATGTGATACTGATCTAAAGTGCTGTAACAAAATGATATTCTACAGTTTAGAACCAAGTCAAATTGTCTGTATAAATTATTATCTGTATAAGGACTGCACTGTATCAGAGAATGAGATAATCTCAGCGAGGTAGTGTGTAACTCAGTAAGTCAAGCATCTGCACCTATGTCTGGACGGTCATGGGTTTGAATCCAGTGGCCGGCTGAATAGTCATATCGCCGCTGGTCTCCTACATCCCAAACATGAGAGGGACCCTGTGTTGTAGGTTTGAATCCCGCAGCCAGCCAAATAATCATATCGCCCTTAACCCTAAATACTCCAGGGATACTGACTGACCCTGTCCCTGTGTCTCTCATGCAGAGTCGGGGGGGATATGTGATCATTATGCATGGGAATGAATCTGCCATTGCCTTTTGGCTTTGTGGTCCTCCCTTCCACAAGGGGGCAGCGACGCTTTGCCTCTTACCTCCAGGTAGGGCACGGGGGCGATGGCTGGCAGAGGGTAGTCCTTCAGCAGCCGCTCCTCGTCCAGGAACTTGCCTGCCTTGCCGTTGTAGGCCGGCTGGAACAGGCCGTAGTTCAGCACGTCCTTCAGGCTCTGATTCAGAGTACACAGGATACGCTGCTTGGAGGACCAGATGGGCGCCTCCATGTTGAACTTCATGCATTTCTGCAGGAGACAGAGGAGGACTAAGACGGACTGTCAGCATCACAGGATAAACAGCTTTAATAACCCGGCCAATAGGATCAGAATGCACCAGGAATAAGACATTCATTACTTAACTCAGTTGCTGGGCAGACAGATCCCATTATTGGCTATAATTTACAAGAGGTGCAGGTTCACATAGACCTAAACAGAAAATTCCAGTTTGGAATCTGCATCCCTCGGCTGAAGCATCCGGCTTCAGGACCTCTGGAGATTCTGCATGATCCAGCCATCACCAGACAGTGGGTGAAGAACCTCTATGCTTATGTAACCATAAGCAGCCCATCTGGGACAGACAGCAAAGGTTTACGGGTCTTAACTTTCTTCACAAAGGGGGATTTAATTGGTGGGAATGAAGACACATCTATCCTGCGGCTTCCAAACAGACAGGAAATGGACAGGAGTGAATGAGGGCCGTTTACGCGCAAACACACATGCTGCCTCACAGCAGGATGTCAACACTTCCTTGTAATTATGCTCACCTGCTACCCAGTTAATTTGTACCCAAAGTATGGCATCAGCAGCGAGAAAAAAGGCTCGTCACGGACAGAGTGAAGGCACTCGATCATTCGACACACGTCAACCTTGCCGCTATTCCCCTAAACGGCAGGATTCGTGTCCTGAGGCTCCCAGTAGCTTCCTAAATACAGACACCTGCAAATCGTCTTCTGCTTATCGCAATAAGTCCTTCAATTTGTGAGACCACTGAAATAAATTTTCAATCGTTACATCGTAACACTTCTTGAATTAGAGCAAAGATTCATCATCTGCAACAACACCCCCCCCCACAAAAAAAACAATAAATAAAACTAATTGAAAAAACACAATCAAAACATCACTGCCTCATGGGAAAATTCTGCTGCTGACACAAGCCATATTCATTCCTTAGAAGAAACGCCAATTTTTAGCCATTTAAGTGGCTTTGTTGTGTGAATAATTTCTTCTCAAATTGCTATCAGAAGGATGAACAGCATGGACGAAAAAGAAGACAGAAGAGACTCAAAAATGAATGTAGACATACCAAGGAGTCACATGACAAACAATTTGACTACAGATGTCGGTGGAGGTCAGGGATTGAGATGGTAATGGACAGTAATCTTGTTTCAAAGAGCACTGTGATGGATGCAATGGAAATAAAGTGGGGCTTCTTCAAGATACTTCAGAGATGGGTGTTCTGAGATCCAAACAAGCTCTCTGCCAGGCTTCAGAGAGAAAGCTGCACAATGAGCGATTAAGCTGACACAGCTGTATTTTAGCATTGCGGTCTTTTCAGAAGTTGGAACGGTAAACTCCAGGAGTCCTGTCCTGTGGAATAGTGTCATTCCTAAGAGAGAGATTCCTAATAGATTCTTTGTTCATGCAAGACACCTTTTTCTTTAGCTAAGACACTCATTAGGCTTTATAACGATTCAGTCCAGACCACAGTTTTTGAGCTACGGTTCAGGTCATATCTTGATTTTTGACTCACGGCTCGGTTCATAACTTAGCTTTATTTACTTGTTTTTTGGAGGGGGGTGGCAATCAGTGAAAATGATGGGAAAAAAATTTGGTTTTTATTAATCTCCAACAAGAACGTGTTAAATTAGCTTCACATAAAATACACGCATAAGCAAAATAATCAGAGTCAGTTTTATTGGCCAAGTACGTTTCCACATGCAAGGAATTTGTCTCAGTTTTTTTCCTTGTTCTCAATGTACAGAACAGACCATAGTTATCCAGCAAAACCATGTATAGCAGATTCAGATAAATTTAAAAATAAAATACTACACTCCACTGGATAACCAGAATGTTCCCACACCACTGACTTGAACATTCTTGAATGCACTGCAATCTCAGTGTATTATCCATCATGAGCTAATGAACCTAGGCTTAGCTTTTACCGCAGCCACAATCTCTCGATCATGATCAGACCAAAATAGTCACATGACATATAATGTTGTAAGAATAAAGTAGATATAATGTGTAAAATGAATGCCCAGCGTGCCCAGTTTACTCAAGGGAATACACGCCAGTTCAATGATTATTAGAATAGGTCATTTGGTTGTTTTCCTAATCATGCACAGGCAGATGAGGAATTCTACGGAGCCCCTTAGGTTTCATGGTAAAGAAAAATATTCTCTCTTAGTAATTTGAGCTCTCGAGTTAGTAATTTGTGTACTTGAGTCAGTAATTCATATTCTCGAGTTAGTAATTCCTGCACATGAGTTAGTAATTCATCCATCCATTTTCCAAACCGCTTATCCTTACTGGGTCGCGGGGGGTCCGGAGCAATGGGCACGAGGCAGGGAACA
>JAODJX010000001.1:6802856-6817174 GCA_026776945.1 Isichthys henryi | reverse complement strand
CCTCCCTGCTGAGACTGCTGCCCCCGCGACCCGACCCCGGACCAAGCGGAAGATGATGGATGGATGGATGGATGGATCCACAACACCGGGCCACACCTCTGCGACGCGTGGTTATTAGGGGCCTTTCTAGGGATATGCGGATAAACCCACTCCCCCCCTGCCCCCCACTTACTACCCCTGGGAAAAAGATGTGTTGACTTACTGACCTGCCCAGCAATGTTTAGGACGGTCAATACAATGAACCCCCCTGCCGGCAGCTTAGGTTAACCTCATTGCTGCACACCAGCTCCGTGTGTGTTTGTGAACTCGTTTTCCACCATGCACATGTGCTTTTGTGTGTCTATGCATGTGTTCTCATGCTTGCGTCTTGTTCATCTTATATGCAGATAAATTAATTATTGCATCGGCATCAGATCTTTTCCCTGTAACACAGTGTAATCCCTGAAGATAATATCGCATGATTCGTACACCCCCAGCACCCCTAGTCTGCGTCAGAATTGCTTCATATAATTTCCTAATTTGCATTTCAACTGATGCCCCCCAAAACATTTTTAATCTTACTTCTGTATAATGGCATGCGTGCCTGTGACCTTTGACCTTTCATTTCCAGCTGTTTCTGGGAAACAATCTATATATAAAGGGTCAGCTGAAAACTAACATACACTCACTGGCCACTTTATTACCTATTCAGTTGTTCATTGAAGCAAATGTCTAATCTGTCAATCACACGTCAGCTGCACAATATCAAAAATTAAGCAGATACAGGTTTCGAGCTTCAGCTGATGTTTGCATGAAATACCACAATGGGGAAGAAAGGTCATTTAAAATGACTTTGAATATAGCATGGAAGTTGATTCCAGTAAGACTCTTATGAGTACTACGGAAACTGCTGATCTAGTGGGATTCTCACGCATCTCTAGGCTTTATTTTGAATGGACTGAAAAGAAAAGGCGTCCAGCGAGCCGCGGTTCTCTGGGCGAAAATGGCTTGTTGATGGCAGAGGTCAGAGGAGAATGGCCAGACTGGTTCAATATGATAGAAAGGCAAGGCAAATAACCCCTCGTTAGAGCCTCTCTGAACACGTTGAACCTTGAAGTAGATGGGCTACAGCAGCAGGAGACCAGGGTGCTTCTCCATCAGCTAATAGCAAGAAACTGAGGCTACAGTGGGCACGGGCTCACCGAAACTGGACAATGGAGAATTGGAAACATTTTGTCCGGTCAGATGAGGGACATTTAGATGGTAGGGTCAGAATTTGCCATACACAAAATGAATGCGTGGATCCATAACTAGAGATGCAACGATCCAATATTCGAATCGGCATCAGGACCCATCCAGACCTATTTGACGGATTGGGTATTGGCCATATGTGACCGAACCACATGCGATACTTGCATATTTAGTCTCTAAAAAGGTTGCATTTTAAATCCATTCGTACAGTCGAATGCGCGACAGCTCTTTTCCATTTTAGATGTGTTTTTTGCGGCACTCAATCTGAACACCATCTTTTTTTGCTACTCAGTGGGTGTGAGCCCAGTGACTTCCGCCTGCTGTGACATCATGCACGTACCCTTTGCAGTAGAGGGAGCGTAAGAACATCAGATAAGAGGGTGACTATCTGCAAGTATTTTAAGCTTTTAACAGCAACTAGTAGCAGCAACTTGCAATCTTTGTAAAAACAGGCTTTGAGAGGTGGGAGTAGCGTTTAGTGGAAAGTCCCACTAAACAAAACACATGCAACTGTGTGAGACAACGCGAGCAATATGAAAAAAAAAAAAGCACTGGATGATTTGGGAGTCGCTAGCCTGAGCTGTTTTGCGCACTCGCTGCGGCTTGTGATACACGAGGGGCTGCTATCGCAAGGAAGTGTAAGTGACGCTGTTGGCAATGGGAGAAGAATCTGATTTCCCACTTGCTTATCCACGCTTGCAGGATATTCAGACTGAACTGAAAAGGCCTCAAAAATGCTTAAAACAAGATGTACAAACGAGGTGGAACAGTACGGCATCTATGATTCTAGTGGCCTAATTAAAAAAAAATTACCATACGTTTTTTCATCTGTATTCACTAGTTTCAAAATAATAATATATAAAGTATAAATACATAGTTATTATATTAAAATATGAAAGTAAAAAGAGCTCTCGTGTTGGAAACTGTATTGGTATCAGTTGTGTATCGGAATCGGATCAGAACCGAAAAAATTAGGAGCCCACCCTTAACAATAACGTGCCATGTCTCAAAGCTCATATCATCTCAAACTGGTTTCTTGAACACAATGAGTTCTGAGTTCTCTGTACCCAAATGGCCTCCACAGTAACCAAATATCAATCCAACAGAGAACCTATATCGAATGCGTAATGCTGTAATGACAAAAATCATTGAGGAATGTTTCGAGCACCTTGTTGAATACATGCCATGAATAATTAAGGCAGTTCTGTAGGAAAAAGGGTGTCCAACTTGGTACTAGCAATGTGTGCCTAATAAAGCGGCCAGTGAGTGTATATATAAAACACCACCCTGTCGAATGCTGGTCTCTGCCCCCAAAACAATAAACACTGCCTCCAATCTCTGGATGCAGATGGACACCCAGCCGGACATGAAAAGCTGAATGATTCACAGCCAAAGCCTTAACAGATAAAGACAGGAGTCACTGGAGATGTTACATAACAGGAAGAGCCGGCCAGGAGCAGCAGTTTTCCAGACTTCCCACTTTGCTGTCTGCTTTGACAAAGTAGGCTGCTCTAATGCAAATCCATATACTGGTCAGGAAAGCATAGCAAGTCGATCATTCACCCTTCGTTTGACCTCATGTCAAGCAATGGTTTGGGTTTTATTGCAGTCGGACTGAGCCAAACACCCTCAAAACCCTCAAAAGCTGGATACGCGGATTTTATTTGGAGGCATGTTGATAAAAGTCGTGGGACTGGACTATAGGAAGCCACCGAACAGCTTTTCTGTGGCTTGGGTGGGACGTCAAGGGGGGCAGCTTGATGTGCTTCTTGGGACTGGGGGGTTCGGCGTTCATTTCAGGACTGTGGGACCATGATGTGATTATGGGGGAAGAAAATCCCTCATCTATACTGAAGGGAGGTGTGAGTTTCCACTCCTGACTAAAAAGAACAAACAAAATAAAGGCTGGGAAGCCCGTTATTGAGGCAGAAGGATACAGGGGACACGGCTTTGACCTTTGCACAGCTCTACGGTTTCAGAGATGACTTAGCTATGGGGCAAAACATCTACATTCTTAAAGGAAAACGGCACTGGCAGAGCGACTCCTCGTGTTCGACACAGCGTGTCTGGTGAAAGGGCCGCCTGAGCAATAAATCAAACACAGTTTCCACAACCCTGGGACCCCACTCAGGATATCAGACCAGAAGATGCATAGATGGATGGATGGATGGATGGATGGATGGATGGATCATGCTCTCTGTAGCTGCCCATCCACTAAATAAGCCATCAGTCAGTGCTAAAATGTAAAATAAGGAACTGTATTTTCTACAGGAAGTGCATTTAATTACAAAGAGCTATTTTTTATATATAAACTTTCCACATTCAAAGTCACTACAGATCATCTGCAAATATGTGAATCACTGAGACGTTACGAAGCCACGTCTATCACCTTAGAATAAAATCATGGATTGCAAATCACCTTTTTTATAAACAAGGCGAAATTGCTTTTCCATTCAGGCCGATTAAACCTATTCCTTTTAATTGCTCATTGTTTTCGGCGAGGATTGCACTACGGTTTGGCTTCAGCTTTTGCAAATATCAGCTCTAATTGTCATTTTTATTTTTATTTATTTTATTGACTGATTTTCCCCATGTGGTTAACGCCGTTCTGCTTACCGCTCACATATGCCGAGGTAAGCGTCTGCACTCTGCTAATTAGCTCCAGCCGTGGTGGTTTGACGGACACGGCCTGTCGGGGGCGGCATAGAGCCGCACGACAGACCCCCTGCGCGTCACACCCAGATTCTGAAACAGTCCGATATCGCAACATTCAGCCACAGAGACAGAGATGCGAATCTGTCACATTGCTATTCCAAACTGCAGGGCTGTATTAAAATGCCATCCTGTTACATGCCATTCTTAACGTTGCGAGACGATTCAAAACCCATCTAGTGCTCAGACACCGGATCATTCTACAGCTGGTAACTCACACACACTGCAGTAAATGGACAGAACAATCCACTCTGTATACCACAATTTTCCCTGAGCACACATGTGTATATACTTTCACTGGCTTGGCAGCTGGCATGAAGCAAAATGCCTGGATGAAGGATGGGAAAAACTAAAAATTTAAGTGATAAGTCATACAATACAGAAATACCCACCTTACAAATACAGCATCATGACACAAATGCCATGTAATGTTTCCCCAAAACATTGCTCATTTTTAAAAAAGGCAAAGGCCTAAAAGGCAGAGCCGTCTGAATTATTTTCCTGCATGAAAATTAATAAAATCCTGGCAGTAGGTTAGCCACCTATGGTGTGGTAGAGGACCTGAAGACCTGATGCAGATCCTCAGCTCACTCAGTTTCTGGCTACGTCACACTCATTGACCAGGGGGGTCAGATTACAGGCAGCCAACCTTGGCTTTGAGTTCCACCATGACCCACTTTGCACGGTGACCCTTTGTATACCCACCAGACTGTGATCTTTATTTAATGACTATGCCTACATGAGTTTCTTCAGTGCCGTGGAGGTACTCTACAGGTCTAAGCAGACCGCATCCACAGATTCGGGGCTTAGGAGTGAGTCATTTTATGACTGGAGAAGCCTGTTGGAACCGATGCGCCCGTTGATCTGTACGTCTGTGCGAACCGTGTGTGCCCAACCTTTTGTGCTTTTGGAACCAGCCAATGGCATGCCATCGCGTGTGGATCAAAGGGTTTATACTGACAGACAACTCAACTATGTCACATTTTCAACTCCACACCAAAAGAATGTACGCGCTCAGAAACAAATGCAGACAGCAAACTGCAGCTTCCCTCGAACACCTGCATCCTGATATCGCTTAATAACCCGGAAAACGGCTCATCTCTCCCGAAGCCCGTTTTCTGAGAATGCAGAGAGAGAAACAGTTGACTGCTTTATCTGAAATTTGGTGGGAGCTTGTGATGTGGAAACAATAGAAAAAAACAGGTGTAAAGGAGTGAACCGAATACCAGGGAGTACGCAACGTTTACACCGGTAAACGTTTCACACTGGCTAATACGTTACAGCAAGGCAGTACATGCCAGCAACAACAACTCTTTAGCATTTGTTTAAATAGATGATTTCGTATTACATCTTATAATACATAGCCATCCATCCATCTTCCATAATCGATTATGAAGTGCAGAATCCCAGTGAGCCTGAAGCCTAACCCTGGAAGCTCAGGACACGAGGCAGGGGATGACCTGGATTCCCCTGGCAGGAAAGACCACAGAAACCTGGGGAGTACAGGGCAATAGAGCTGGTTGTGGGATCTAAACCCACAACCCTGGAGGCCACAATGCCACCTGCCAGCTGTAATAAATTACTATAATTATATTGATGTAGCTTCAGTCAGAAACTTTTCATTCTGTGGGGGTGACTGGTAAATAACCACCAGTCTCAAAGACCCGGCCACACAGTCCAGCCTTGTAATGGACTTCACCTGGTCAAAAGGCTCCGCCATCATGTCCACGCCAATGTGGAATTCGACGGGATCTTTTCCCTCAGCGGTCAGAATATAGACCATGAAGCAGAAGGCAGACGTGCTCGTGTACTCTTGGCGACAGTTACGGAGCAGCGTCACACAGCACAGAGTCCGCTCCATCCCGCGTGTGACGCACGGAGATGTGACCTTCTCCGCTCAGATCCTGCACTATAATCCAGTGACATTTTGTTTCAAACCACGTTTAGGCAGAACAAGCATTTTTAAATCATAGGGAATCAATAACCCGGCATTGTCCGCTACAAAGGTCCTGATCTGGCTCAGCTCTTTTGCTGGGCTACAGGTTCACGAAAGCCTGTTGTGTGGTGGGGTATGCATTCCAGTCCTTCCACCCCATCTGTACCTGCCCCACCAGCACAGTCACATTTCTCCCCCCTCCTCACCAGAAGACACTACAGGTCCATCAAGACTCACACCACTAAACTCAGGGGCTATTACCTTCTTTCTAATAGCAATATGAGTGTTATACATGCACAGATTACCTCACTAGCTGTGAATAACTGACCACTGAATTTCAATCCTAGGTCAGCATTTTGCATGCTGGGTATTGTCACGATCCGGGGGCGCGAGTAATGCGCACGGGCGATCGTTCGGGCAGGCGAGCGGGCAAGAAGCAGGCAAGGCAAGGCGGAATACGGGGAAACGAGGATTTATTAAGGGACTAGGGAAACAGAACGCAGGAAACATCTGACACTGACTGACATTAATGACGGACGAAGGACTCGGGCAAGACATGGTCTTAAAAAAGACAGGATCAATCAAAATAACACAGCTGGGTACGATCGGGGACGCACACGTGGATAATCAGGGGGGCGTGGCACACACGAGGATCGTACCAGCCGGGCATGACAGGTATGTGCAACATATATTGTAATGATGTCAAAAGTATTGAAAGTACTGAAAGTATCAATTTTTTCATGTACAAAATGGTTTCAATACTCATTTGTCATGGCATGGATTCCACAGACCACTTTTCTGGTTCACTCGTAGGCACACCTACACCTGAGTGCACTCTCCCATGTGGGGAGTCACTGAGATGACTGGCTGAGAAGCAGCACAGCTTACACCTCTGCGCTTAACCAATAATGAGTGTAGCCGGACTGGCTTCTAGAAATATTATGAGTTTGTGCCAAATGTAGATGGAAAACCTCTGGACATATGCAAGGCTTGCCACCGCATGATACATTAATCTATAAGAGCCTGTTGCAGTTGAGATGTGACGTGATTTTTTTTCTACAGGTTAAAACATTTTTGTAGTCGGACATTTCCGCAGTAAGACAATGGCCTGCAGTTATTTTTACCGGTGAGTTTTGTTTATCTCCATATGATTTCAAAAGATAACGTTGATTAGTGTTGATCATTCCAATACAAACTTTTAGTCGTGTCATTGTTAGAAGTGTTTGTGCCCTGAGGCACAAATTAAAGAAAAAGTTAAAGTGACGTACGTCCGTTCTAATATACTTTGAAATAATAATATAAAGTAACATCTAATTTTAACGGTGTTTAATTATTTACTGCTCATGAATATCTCCGAACACAATTACACCGTGATTACAATGGCTAATACTGTACTTAACATTATTATGCTTCCACTGACAATGTAGGATTTTTTTTTTACAGTGACACGATTTTACAAAAGGCTGTAAAGAAACATTTTCACTGCAAGCAAAATTGCAGCCCAAATAATTTTTGGATTGAGTTACATTATATACCGTGTTGACCAATGAAAATGGCAATGAATTTTTTTTTGTATCATCTCAAAATTTGCAATTTCAGTATTGTCACAACACTAGTACATTATGTGTAAACTGTATTATTTTAAATATTGTTTATTTTATCTTTTGCATGCATATTGTACTTATTGTATATTTGCCCTAAATGTTGATGCCTACAGAAAGAAACACAAGTAAGAATTTCATTGTACTTGCACCCGTACTTGTGCACACGCGAACGTTTTGAACCTCTTTTAAATCTTGAATTGAATGGGGCTCCCCCTGCTGGAGGCTTCCAGTGCACCAGTGTTACCGCCCCACCAGCTCAGCCTCTGCAATCGAATTTCATGCTATATTTTGTCTGCTTCTCCATCCCCCGACACTGCTTTTCCATCTTGCTGTGTGAAGCGCTCTTTCTGAAAGGTGCTTCACACTCGGGGAGTACGCCCATTCATCAGAGGCGGGGGGCAGCGCTTCTGCTTCCCTGTCGCTCTGACAGCAGCAGTTCTTCAGCCCTAGAGTTCAGCACTGCACCTGAGAGTCGCTAATGCAGGAAAAGAGGCATCATCCAGAATTAACGTAGATTTTTTTTTCATTCACTAACTATACAATTATCACGGGTTAATAAGGAAAAAAAAGCAACGGGCACTACTACAAAAACTGAGTATCGAAGAAAGAACGTGCTAAATGTTTGCAGAAAGTTTTCACATATAACCATCTGGTTACGATGGGTCTTTACATGTTGAGGCATTTCCTTATATTACATGCAATATGGGAGTGGGTGTGGCTTCATTCATGTGTGTTTCTGCATTTATGCTATTTAGGACCATGCTGGAAGCAGTGAAACGCCGTCACTCACACCCACCCAGAGGAGGATGGTTAAGCTCTCTCGTTTACCCCTTCTTTTGGCCCCAGCAGCTGGATTGTTTAAAAACGTAAACTTGTGATTAACTACTACCAGGAAAAGTGGGTATCGCTGTGAACCAGGAGCTTGGGCATCGGACGATTTGCATAATTCATCGTGGTCTTTAGCGGTTTCATCTTTAGCGTGCGTAATAAGCATGGCGATCAGCATGGCGCTTCAGGTCGTGACCATTTTTTAAATGACACAGTAAACAAATCATTAAAGACCACGTTTACACTGTGACAGGTGTCCCCTGGAGTATCTGTTACCGTGTAAATATCGCACGTTCTTCCTTTAACCCCACATCTTCACGTCTGTGATGTCCTAACTGACAGACAATACCCCCACTCCGCTCCACTCCCAGGCTCAGAAACCTCCCTCCTGTGTGTACAGACCATTTTTCTCACATCGCGCTGTTGAAAACGGTTCATATTTCAAATTGGTCCCCATACACAATGTGCAAAGAGCTAGATGGACATAACAAAGCTATCCTAGATACCATCTCCTCGCAGGCCCCAGCTCACAGCGGGCAGGTTCAAACAGGCACCCGTGGCTGGTAATCCCAGCGTCCCGATCAGGGATCTCCGAAGTCCAGTTCTCTCTGTAAATGTGACAGATGCTTAGTTTGGGAAAAGAAAAGAACCACAGCGATTTGCTAGGCCGCTCAGTCTGCAACACTGCAGATGTCGCCAACGGGTGCAAACATCAGTCAGGCATCACAAACTGGCCGTCATGCTTGGCTCGTGCCGCGATCAGCATGACTGTTCAGGAGCTGGACTTCTGGACAAAAACAACATGCCAAGATTCCCCCGAGGGCCCAGAGTTTGTACCTATCACCTGTTTTTAAGTGTAATGTCATAAATCACTGCTACCGACGGGACCATCACAAAAGCAAAAGAATGTTAATGCTACCTGAAAGCATGAGGACCATTATACAGTATACAGTGATCCCAGGACAAAATATCCTAGATGAGAGAAGAAAAAAACAAGCTGGTATATTGATCAGCTTTCCAACTACATTGACCCGTGAAGAAGCTTCATGTATTCTGGCCTCAGTATTCACAGGAAGTACCAGTTTACCGCAGGGACAAGACTGCATGTAACAACAATCCATTATGCCCACCAGGTAGGCCTGTTTGCTCTCAGGTCACTTAAAGCCATGGTCTCCCAGGTGAAGATCTCCTGTTGACTAGCAAAGAGCTGCAGTGCCTGAGCTTCTTGTTGTGTCCCTCCTGGATTGAAACATCTCATGGGAAATCACCTGAAGGCACGGCTGGATCTATAAAATAAATCATTGCTGGCTCCAGGAAAAGTCTCACTACAACCGCGCCAAGAATTTCAGGACACCTCCAGGATCACTGTAAGATGACCAGTTTGACTTCTTCATATCATATATCTCTGCACATTTGACTCGCTAATAGCTAATTTTTGGTTGTTTCCATTTTGATTTTCCAAGATCTATTTCAGGGGGAAATATCCAGACAGGAGGATGGAGTTGAAAGCGAGATATGCAGTGTTTCTCATGAAAGAAGGAAAACGACAGATCTGAGCAAGAAGTTTCCCTGTGGGTGTGCGAGTGGGGCTCCGTGACAGCCATGTGCGCGGGGCCTTTTGTCTTTGCTGACAGGGGATGACATGCGGTGTTTTGGAGGACATGCGCCTGCACTCGTCATCCCCAGCATGATGGTGACGTGACTCATACCGAGCCCCCACGAGAAGAAAGGGAAACTTTCCGGAACGCACAACTTTTGGTCCGTTCCTCGAGAGCCCCCGAGAGACCACTCTCCCCCCCTACGTCGCTATAAGTGTTTTTTCATCTGTAGCACTCTGAAACACATTAAGCGACACCCTGCCAGCCAATAAAAACACTCAGAACACAGCAAAAAAAAGGAAAACAATGGCTTCGGCTCAATTCCACAACGGCAGCTTCCTCACGGCACAATTACACCTGAAGCAGATGTTCATTAAAACACAAGGCATATCTGCTACATGTTCCACATTCATTACAGATTGTGGCAATTAAGTTCCCTGCATAAGAATGGGAGTAGAGGAACATTGTATATGGTCCCTCCAAACATCAACAAGAATACACTCCAAAAGGTTTATTTTCAGATAAGCGTGAAATTCTGAAAGGAGCCAGAAAAATAACGTGGGTGAACAGGACGCTCAGCCACTCTGACCGCAGAGGCTTATTGAACTTGCCAGAGATCTCGTCCGATGCTCACACAGGGCAATTATAGGAAGATGGGGGAGATGCGCTGGGGTGTGCAGATGAGACAGGCTTACCTATCGAGGAATTCCTACAGGATGCTCCCCCTGGCACAGGGGTAGCACTCAGAAACACCACCACTGCCCAGTCGAAGGCGTCAAGTCAGGCTTTATGCGCCACTTTCCAACAGGTTTCGACACTTTTTTGGTAAGTGTTCTACTAAGCTAGATGGGGAAAGGGTCTTTATTTGGGGGAATTTCCATGGCTCTGTCCCCTGTACCGTTTGCTCTCCGCGATTCCAGTGGGGTGGAGAGGAATACATCATGTCTTATTTGACCTGAAGTAACCTCGACAGAGGTGCCGATGTCAGTGCAGTCAATAAAAAATGCAAACTGTGACTTTACCACACTCTGACCTTTTGTTTACTTATCCTCACTGGACCGGGTCTGTGCGTCGGCTCCATAAAGACTACATTCGCGACACAAAGAGCCTCTCTGAACAGTACAGCATTTAATACAAAATGACAGGCGCATGGGGGGGGATTTCTGGTCGAGACTCGACCTCCCACACTTTACGGCATCTTCCCACATTTCCATTAACTCCCACACTGGCGTCAGAGACAAGATATAGCCTGTGACAATTTACGCCGCTGACCTAAACGTGACAAATCTGTAGCTGCCGGATGCGCGCACAGCCACAGAGTAATCCAGTAGAATTAGGATAAAGTACCTCATGTCCAAAAAATAAACTAGAAGTTTAAACAAGTTGTGAGCAAGGAGGTGGCTTTTCCCTGGAGGAACGTCGGGCCAAACCTTCGAGTGTAACTTTGCAGTAAGAGTGACCCAGCAGCGGCACCCGGCCCATTACCATACGGTTATGCATGATGGTCCTCCCTTATCATTTAACAAAGGTTATTTCTATTAGAACCTTCCTCCCACTTCCCACTCAAGGTTATTGAGCAAACAGTACCTCCTCCTGCTGGCATCCGTTTGCCAAGCTGTCGTAAATGTTTGCTCAGGACTCGCAGCTAGTATGTTTAATACTAAATTTGTGGCAATGCTGAAAAGCCCCCCAGGGAAATTTGGGAAATTAACTAAAGCGGGTTAGTCCACTGCAGCACGTCGGAGGCTTACGGACACGGTTTCCGAGGAGCTCCTACGGTCCATGACGTGCCTGGGCATTTGTGGACGAATCGGGAAACAAGGGGCGGAGCTTCAGCCAATGGCTTATTTGCAATGAGGTGACCGCGACCCTAGGCAACATGGAAGCCGCCTAATGGCATTGGGCACTGGCGGATAAATGTGGCATGGTCGAAGTATTTTGATTGGTGCAGCTGTATGAAAACCAGTCTATGGAAACCGGTGCCTGGTGCCATTCAGGAAACTCTTAGACATCCTATGACGGTGTGACGGCAAAGTGACATAGCTGGTCCTGTGAGGTTAGAATTAAGAGAGTGACATTCACGACAAACATTGGGCCCAGCGAAAAACAAGTAACCCTCTGGAAAACCGGGTCGTGACACCAACAAGAACCGCAAGACTCCTGTGCAGCAGGGTCAGAACACACACGGACCGCCAGGTGTCCATGGACATCCAGAGAGCTCGCTAAAGGTCATCGCCGGTCCACCATCCATGTGGCTATCATATTAAGTCTATTCATGTTTCGTTCCTCCGGTCCTCGCCGAAGTCTGCCCAAACTCACAATCTGATTAAAGGCCCACGGGAATGTAAATCACCAAACAGTGCGGCTGGCAAAACTGTCCTCGACTCCATTACTTTGAGTCAACGTGTCGGAATGTGGGGAGGAGTGCTGAAAGGCAGAAATACATCTCTATCTAAAGGACAATGCTGTATGTGGGACGAGGAGACGGATCATCACCACATTGTCACCCTAACCCCAACACCAAGGGTCACAAAATCACATCGACACTCTCCGTGCATTCACCATATGTCAGCAATGAAAGGAAATGACAACAACGGGACAATAGGGTTTATCATCCATTTGTTTTTTCTTTTTAATCGCCTTGTATTAAAAAGGTATCTGGAGATTAGCATAACAATGGCTGATTATGTAGCAGTGTAAACTGCAACACCTTCCAAATGAAATCCGACCGCATCACCCGCAATAACACCGAATAATAATCCAATCACATAAACCGATCGGGATTTCTGTTAGAAATAAACCTCAAAACAAACCCGCTTCTGGATTGGGGGGGGTGGACAATGAAATGAGACAAGAATTTAAATGGTTGGATTTGAATTGAATGGGGGCTCCTGTGACCATAGCTCAGGCTGGGGAACACAACTGAAATGAGGCCATCAAACCACTCCCCCCAAAATTTGTACATTAAAACACCCCACGCAAAATGAAAAGTGCCCCCTCAAATGAAAAGCACCCCTCAAAAGAGACACACTGGTTATGGGGGGGCAAGGCAATGTGGAATAAACGAGATCAACATCTCTCAAAACAACAACCTGGGACACCACCATGTAGCAATCCTGACTGATCTTCTGCACATTCCAGGTCCACTCAAGGATGTAAAGACCAAGAAGAGGCTGACATCAGTTTATTGGTCACCATGCTCCAATGGCGTTCCAAACCATTATTTGCACACACAGACACACACACACGTCGGGTAAACATATCTTTATGAGGACCGCTCATTCATTTCTATGGGAAAAATACTAACGCTCACTAGGACAACCTTAACCCACACCCTGCCCTAACCATAACCAGAAGTAACCAAGCAAAATACAAGAGCTTTTGCATTTTTAATTTTTTCATTGCAGTCACAGGTTTTTATTAAATTGTGTAAATGGGTATTCATCACATTGTGGAGATACTGTATCCCCATAAAGTAAGGTATACCCACTCACACACACACACACGCACAAAGACTCCATGTATATCTGCACACAAAAAAAGCCACACTCAGGATTTTAGGGCAGTTCCAAACTACTCATCATCTCTACATGATTACTCATCGTAAGACCTGAATAATAAAGTGGATTATAGAATCAATCTAATACCAGGGTCTCTATTCTAAGGGCACAGGGAAGCAGGGAGGGAATGGGACATCAGCTGGGTCTCCATTCTAAGGGCACAGGGCATCAGGGAGGGAATGGGACATCACCAGGGTCTCTATTCTAAGGGCGCAGGGAAGCGGGGGGGAATGGGACGTCACCAGGGTCTCCATTCTAAGGGCACAGGGAAACGAGGAGGGAATGGGATGTCACTAAGGTCTCCATTCTAAGGACGCAGGGAAGCGGGGAGGGAATGGGACATCACTAGGGTCTCCATTCTAAGGGCACAGGGAAGCGGGGAGGGAATGGGACATCACTAGGGTCTCCATTCTAAGGGCACGGGGAAGCGGGGAGGGAATGGGACATCACTAGGGTCTTCATTCTAAGGGCACGGGGAAGCGGAGAGGGAATGAGACATCACTAGGGTCTCCATTCTAAGGGCACAGGGCATCAGGGAGGGAATGGGACATCACCAGGGTCCCCATTCTAAGGGCACAGGGAAGCGGGGAGGGAATGAAACATCACTAGGGTCTCCATTCTAAGGGCACAGGGCATCAGGGAGGGAATGGGACATCACTAGGGTCTCCATTCTAAAGGCACGGGGAAGCGGGGAGGGAATGGGACATCACTAGGGTCTCCATTCTAAGGGCACAGGGAAGCGAGGACGGAATGGGACATCACTAGGGTTTCCATTCTAAGGGCACGGGGAAGCGGGCAGGGAAGGGGACATCACCAGGGTCTCCAGTCGAAGGGCACCGGGCATCAGGGA
>JAODJX010000001.1:6735825-6748121 GCA_026776945.1 Isichthys henryi | reverse complement strand
TGTTCAGTGCCGAAAGAAAGAGACATGATCAAGGATGAATATGACCAGCGATCTGACATGTGATTCTTCATTCTTTATACAGTCTCCGTATCTGGTCCTTTCAAGCCACTTTCAAATGAGAGATGTTCAGCTCCTCGGGCATCATTAGAGGAACAACTGACACGAAAGTCTTGACTCGGATTTCAAGAAGTCAATTTCAAACCCCGAATAGGCTGCAAGCAAACAAACACAACGAGCTTTTAAAGAATTATTCCCACATTCTGAGCAGGGTCTCCTTCAGCTAACAAACCGCTTTACGCATTTCATACCACCTTTTTCTGTATTTTACATATTTGCCTACAAGCATCATCCTGGTAGCAGGTGGGGAAAAGCATTTCACTGCACGGACGAAGGCTTGGAAACACCCAACTCTACATTCACTTTTAAACAAAGGTAATGGGAAATATAGAGGTTCATTACTTTTCTCTGATTTACCAATGAGCAGAGATTGGTGGTTCAGGTCCAGAGAGTAAAATTCCAGACCAGGATTTTGTTTCAACCAGCCAGTTCAGTATGGTGTCTAATTGGTTGGTTGAAACAAAATCTTGGTCTGGATTTTAACTCTCTGGACCTGAACTACCTATCTGTACTTGGGTGACCACCTAATCCATGTCAGGGGAACTCTATGAGCTACTTCAGGTTTTACAAACTACTTTAAATAGTTTGTAAAAAGGCTCCAGTGCTTGGCTAATTAGTTCAGTTCTTCTTGTGCTTTGACTGGGTTGTTTCCTTGATTGAAAGACTCATCCAGCTGTTTCACATTAACATTACTAACCCATGCATGATTATAGGAGACTGACCAATCAGCACACAGCAAGAACTCTAAGTGCTAAAGTGAAAGCCAGGTCTTTTTAATTGAAATGGTAGTTTACCATCCCTGTCCTAGGTGTTAGGTGGTCACCCTAACCTCTACTAATTCAGTCCATTAGGCCGCCTAGGGCGTCTCCTTCTGATGGGGCGCTGAATTGGCAAGCTGATTTCACTCCGCCTCAGGGGCAAGCATTTCTCAAGGACCTGTATTTACATACTTGATACTACATACTTGATAACATCCTAGAAGATGGACAAATAGCCTAAATGCAATATTGAAAATTGTGGTCGAATCCAACTCGAATCCTTTTTAGAAATCTTGTTACGGTCAGCTGAAGCGAATCTGAGGGAAACTGCGGGACGCCCCCAGCCATTAAACAGCGCAGACACATTTCAGATTTATAATGCCCGTGTAATGGAGCGCTGTACACGCAAGAGTGTATTTTTGCACCAGAATCGCCAGAGAGGTGATTAAATTAGGGGCTTCTCATGAGCCAGAGGTACTTCTCTGTCGCCACGTCGAAATTCCCCCCTACTGCATCTCATCTTTATCTTATAACACAAGCAGCCTGCGCGATAACTTTAATTAAAACGGGAAGTGCCATCATACATAGCACACATTGCCGGGATTGAGCACTGTGTGTGCGGCTAATGGATGCTTCTGGACTGCTGCTGGCTGTCATTTAATTAATACGGATCTAAATATCCCTCTTTAGGAATGTCTCCAGCCGTTGCAATGAATTGGCAGGATTAGGCCTATTAATTAATTGTTTGGTCAGTCCGTCACCTGTGTGGCACCCCCCCTACGGGCCAGCTCCGGAATTTATCTTCTCTGGGGCACTGAAACATTTCAGAACGACCAGTTAGCATGAAATATCAATTATATGCAGACATGAAGACATGAATGAGGCGACCAGCTAAGCAAGTAGTCGTCACCCTGTCAGTCCTTCCCCGTAATGAAATGTCAGGCCGCAACGTTCACAACAGGACCAACAGCAGCGACGTCGTTCCCCCTCTGCTACATGACAGCGTCGATAGACAGCCGAGCTCTGCAATCACGCTTCACACCTTACTGACAATCAATGGGGGGGGGAAGGTGGAGATGGGGGACATTGTCAACGTTAATACCAGCATCCTCACCCCAACAATCCGGAACGTGAAAAAGAAAGCATCATATTTTTGAGTGCATTTAAGCAAAAAAAAAAACATTTCTAAAGTTTACATCACCCAGTCTATTTGTCTAGCATACACATTTCAAACCAACGTAGCCCTGTTTACAAAGTCGGTTATTTACCGAAGCAATTCAGGTTGGAAAAACAGCCCATCCACCCCACCCTCCCAGTGGGGACTCAGATCTGTTATTTATTACAAAATCTTTTCAAAACCTTAAACCTTTTAGGCCACAGTGCTGGCTGGCTTAACCATTACGTGCAAAAAGCTGAATGAATAAAAATAAACAGCTGGAATTTAATGGCAGCTGGAAAGCACACGTCTGTAACACTTGCTTAGGTAGCTGTAGGACACGCTCAGGGACCCTTCATTAACCTGATCAAAGCACAACACTGACGGAGTCGTTTCGCCCAGTCAACGGCTTGGTCATTATTCTGTTCCATTACTGTGCGCCGTTCTTCACCCCTGTTATGCACAAATGCATTAATCACTTAGCCGTGTCATTCGCTTAATGGCATCGCCGCCTCTGTCGTTTCTACGGCTGGAACTGATCTCGTCTCCCGTTTTTCGTGTGTGTTTGTCTCTGTATTTTCTTTAGTTAATAATTTCGGTGGGGGAAATCGACCAATTGCAGGAGCGTTTCCTTGTCTGACTGGAGAGGGAGATGGGGTGAGGTAAACACACGGGGTCTCTCCTGGCAGGAAGTGGGTTTCGCATTCGGCCAGATGAGGAGCAAAGCTGTGTTTTTGACACTTGCTAGGAAGTAGAGACAAATAGTGATTTTGCTGCTCTTCTTGTAAATGTTAGACTCCAGAATGGGGTGAGATGGAGGCCAAGATGGAATTTGTACAGTGTGTTGGGAAACAGATTTTACCTGCCGAACAGTCACCTTAACCAGTGTCTCCAACAGTGTGCTCACGCGGCCGGCGGGGGGGGGGGGGGGGGGGGGCGGGGCGGGGGGCGCGCCCGCGGGGGGGGGGGGGGGGGCAGGGGTGGGGGGGGGGGGGGGGGGGGGGGGGGGGGCGGCGGGGGGGNNNNCGACTCTCTCCACTCATCCTTCCGGGCCCAGCACCCTCAAGGTCGACTCTCCACCACAGATTTTGTTTTGGCTCCCTTCCAGTTCCCTGTCAGACAGTCCATGTTTTTGCTCCCTCCCAGTTCCCTGTCAGACAGTCCATGTTTTTGCTCCCTCCCAGCTCCCAGCCAATCAAGAACACCGAATACTTGGGAAAGTTGTTGGGAGGTGGGAGGGAGCAAAAACACGGACTGTCTGACAGGGAACTGGGAGGGAGCAAAAACATGGACTGTCGGAGGGTTGCTGAAGACTTGGAAAAGAAAGACTTCTTTACACCAACCTTTTCACAAGTGAAACACCAAGCCTTGCCTCCACAGCTAAAATTTTTCAATTTAAACCGTAGGTGCATGCAAACTTACTGACACGGTTTTATTTGGGGTCCCTTTAAGACTAATTCAGAACAGTTTATTTGGAATGCCCGCATCACTGCTGTTAGCTCCCCCCACAACTCTGTGTGTGTAAAGGTCTCCCAGTGTCTCTGCAGTGTCCCTCCTAGTACTTCTGTCTCCCCCTGGAGACCAACATCACGTTGCTGCCCTTGATTACGGAGTGCTGGGTGACGACGGACACCTGTCCCTCGCTTCCTTTGCCTTCTGGAAGGTTCTCCAAGCTTTCGAGCAGGTCACCCATCCCAGAATGGCCTGGGGAGCAAACACAGCTTCCCCTGTAGGTGCAGATCAACGACCTCAAAAGGCAAACATGTGGACGGGGTGGGGGGGAGAACAGGCAGCCAGGTCCTCTGTGCGCGAATGCCAGGGTCTCCATTAGCACCCAGCTGTGCCAGTTTCTCCGCTGCTGTGGGAAGTGACCGTGGCTGTTTCACGCCTCTCAACGGGATCGAGGGTGGGCGGGCGGGTGGGGGGATTTCCGTACTCGGGTTTGTGGCGTATGCAGCGGCAACCCCGCAGAGGTCTAATCACGAATCAAGCCTATGAACAAGCTCCCCTGATTAGGAGCACTTTCCTCCCCCCCTACATGCACAGAGCCCAATGCCCCCTCCCCATCTTGTTTTGGAGGAGATTTTCAGTTTGGCTGAAATGTCCGTGATTCCGGAGGGTCAACAAGCCGCAGCTCTAAAGGGGCGACGGGCACTTTATCGAATGAGCAGATGTAACTTACGCATAATGTAAGAGCTGCCATATTAACTGGAAGAATCCAGCCATCTTCCTTGAATGCATATCTGACCCGTGGATGTGGTAAACCCAGAGCCTATCCTGGGAAACCGAGGGCATGAGGCAGGGGACGCCAGTCCATTGCAGAGCACACACAGCGCTGATGTTTACCGCCACGCAATCCATGCGTTTGCATGGGGGCCCTCGAGGTTTGGGCACCCCCTGTTGGCCACAGACAATCACACATTCGTTATTTGGGAGATGCTGAAGCAGTGTTCTACATCTTCTTAATTCTATTAATTTAGTTTTTAAAACCTCTGAAGAAAGTTGAGGGGGCCCTTAAAGGACTTTTTGAGTGGGGGACCATCCCATGAGAACACAAACTCAGACACTCTCACACAATTGCAGACAGTATCACATAGTACAGGAAATTTAGAGACACCAATTAACCCGACTGCATGTCTTTGCATTGTGGGAGGAATCCGCTGTATCTGGTGGAAGGCCAAACAAAGACAGGAAAGCATAAAACCGGCAGTCCAGGTGGTGTGAGCCTGCAGTACGTCCCACTCAGTGTGTTTTAACCATGATATATTTTTTTACCATAATAAAAGTTCCGGAAGCAGACATGCTATGGCGATTTCCCACTGAGTAGCTTTTCCTGAAAGCTTTCACCTTGTTGCCCTCTGAAGTGCTGCTTCTATTCATAGCACATTTGCTTCAGAAGGGCAATCACCTCCTGTCCATCACAAAGCCTCAGTTTACCGAAGGACCAGATTCGCACACACGAACATTCCGTTTTAATGGCTGTGAAGCAAGACCTCAGAGATGTGTCCTCGCCATGGAGACTGGATTAGTTCGAGGGGTTTGATCGGATACGCGAAGTGACAACAAGGCCACTACCCTGGAAGGAGGAGGAGTACATATCCGATCTCTTTTGGGAGTTTAAACACACCAGATGTAGCACAAAAGCTTGCAGAATTAGAGCTCTGAGCTGGAGCTGGTAATAACTGGAGAAGAATGACCCGAGTTCCCCTTATCTTACGGCCAATCAGCATCGTCGGCCCAGAGACTCTAACTCTCAGCCGTAAATTATGCGCGACAGCCATTCTAGCGCCAGGGTTGTAAGAAATTAGCCGCCGTTTGGTTAATAATCTCCCTGCCGGCCGCGTCTCTGGCACCATCCCCCCTGCTTCTATGGCCCCCACAAAGACAAAGGACTAGCATTAAAACGAGAGGCTTTCGCACACGGCCAGACCAAAACACTGGTAATGTGATATCGAGCAGATCCGAAAACGGCAGCATTACACCGCACCATGGCATGTAATGACAGGCCAGATTCACGGCCTTAATTACCGCGGCCCAGAGGCCAAACCGCACACACGCAGGGCTGCTTCTGACAGAAATCCATCGAGGGAAATGTATTTAGAGATTTCAGCTCTCCTCTGCCTCCTTGCTGAGCCACCTGGTCCTGCATTAACTGATGAACTGGACCAGGAACAGATCCACATGTTGGTATGATCCGGTGTGCTGACACAATCAGCTGTGTTGACCCTGTTTTGAGCCCCCATCTCCATCAGTTGGATCACCAGATCACACTGTGATCATTCTTCCTCGGCTACTGACTTCCATTAAGTTTCTTAAATATACAGTTGACAGCAGCATCTGTGTATTGTGACTTTTGAAGATACTCTTTCCAGGAGTATGAAGTGATGTTTATGCTCATGGGCGTTTTATTTACACAAAAATGTTCTGAGGCCAGAAGAAAACATGATTGGTCTAGAGAGGTAACCAATCAGATCAGAGAAGGTAGTGGCGGAACAGTTGATTGGACCCACCTCCCCTACAATCTCATTGGTTATTGCCCTGAACCAATCATTTTCATTGTGCAAGTAAAACTCCCATGAGTGATTTTTAGGTCTTTGAATTTTGTATTTGTATTTGGTTGATACTGATTTTTGAGATTCCCTGTAAATCATAGTTAATCATTGTACAGCAGTTAGCAAATTACGAAATTCTAAATAAAACAAGTTGCGCTAAAATAATGGATTGAAATGAATCGTTAGCTAGCAGGGTGGCACGATCTCTCATTGGGAAGCACTGTTCACCTCACACATTCACACTTAGGGTTTCGAGGGGTTTTCACGTTCTCCCCGTGTCATGTGGGTCTCATTCTGACATGCAGTTTAGCTAATTGGCATCCCTAAATTGCCAGTACTGTTAAACTAAACATATGTTCCCTGCATCCCATCCAGGTCGCACCCCAGCCTCGTGCCCTATGCCACCTGGGACAGGCCAGACCAGGATTAGCGGATGGAAAATAAACGGATGCTAACAAGTACATTGTCTCTCGAAATACTCCATAGTGTGGAAGATGGAAGATATTCAGAATTATCATCACAGTTTTACTGACTGGCTGATTAAAAAGTACAGGAGTTCATTACATGTCGTCAAGGAAACGATACTCTCACTGAATCACCATGCAATATTTATTAAGGGATTTATTATTAAGCACGGTACGCCACAATCACTTTTTCTATGAAACAGAATAATATGTATATACATAAAGAGTGTGCGGAAGCAGTAAAGATTTAATAGACCATTGGTTTGAAGTTAAACTGCACCGTATCGACACGCATGAACCATCTGTGAGGTGCTGAAATGTTCTGGGATGTCGCTCGGAATCACCTTAGCTGACTTGATGGCTTTCTTTACAGTCAGGCGTGGTAAAACAACCCCCCCCCCCACGAGAAAGGAACATGGTCGCACCAAGGAGCGAGGACTGTGTTAGACGACACATCGGAGTGCCCAGGACGCCTACACACGCCAGCCCACACTCCAGACCATAATATGCCAGGAGAAATCCACTATTAGACCTATTAGCGGACCTGTCACTCTGACTATGCTGTTGTTATTCATCCTGATACTGACTGTGCACCGATAACACACTCGGGACTAGTTGTTAATGTAAGACTAGTGACACACTTGGCCGCAGGATTCCAGGTTTCGTCTGATGGAAGCATGTTATCTTTCATCATCATCATCCCATACGCAGTGTAGCAGTATATCATCAGAATATCAAAGCCTCGGAAAGACGAACCTCGCAGCTGAAGGAGGGGATCGCTGTTACGCAAGAGCACAGGGTATGCTGTTACGGAACTGAGGACTCTGGCTAAGTGTTACATTTTCAAATAATGTGTCAAAACGGCCTTTTAAGGATTAAAAAAAAAAACTGTGCATCATTGTTACTCAAGACATGATTGCTATGGTCACGAGAAGGTTCTCCACTGTCCAGTGTCAGCTTGCAAAGGCCATGGGGTGTCGGGAATGCTACCGCTGTTTCATCGCAACTGCTCTGATATCGACGGCTGCTCCTCTGTTTGTGGACACAGCGTAAGTGACAGATGAAACGTAGCAAAGTTATCTTGGCATTCAAACTTAATCTAAACCATTTTCCACATGCTTACTCCAGCATTTGAAAAAAAAAAATGTGGCTGTCAGTAGGTTCAACACATGCACATGTTCGTTCATCCATCCATCCATGGGATGATTACTGCTCCATAAACCCGAATGAAACGAGTCTTTACAATGAACAGCACATTTTTGATTGGAAATATTCATAGAGAAGCATCTTCTGGAGAGATGTCAATCATCTATCACTGCAAGATACGCATCAACGAAAGCCTGGGAGTTTCAAACAGAGGTACATCTAACTCCTATTTTGGGCTCCACAATGTGATTAATTTTCCCAAAATACCCAGCAGCCACTGCACCACTACGACCGGTAACCTCTCTTCAGATTCAGGCCTCAGCAACATGGTACCTCCTAATGTGTGAAGCGAGTGAGAAGTGATCTCACAGATCTTATGTTCATCAGTCTCACAACTTTTCCCACGATATCAGGAGGCCTCGCAGTCGACTTGGATCTGGAAGTTGGTGGGACTGACGATGTTTGAACTTCAAGTAGAAGTATTTGTAGCTCATTATATGTGGAATACATTGATATTTATTGAGAAAATTAACAAGCAACATTTATCAAGGTGCTGGAGTGTTTTTCTCAGCTGATAACCCTCCAAAAGAGCCTAGTGCTGTACCAATTGGGATGCAAGGAACGTTTAGCAAGACAGCTGGACTGTAGGATCATGCCGATTTAGCCATTAGTCAATAGAACAGATGTCCAGGCTTTGATCATTTCCTGGCTCAAATGCGAGGGTAGATTTCAGAGGGGTTCCTTGAACAGAAATGTACCATTTTCCCCCTGGAGGTTGGCCTTGTGGGAGTCATGACCCTAATATGAGAGCTTTAGCGGGGGCTGTCGAGATCTTAATGTGGGGGCTTGAGCTCTGTTTTATCCATTTAATGGGAGAGGAAAAAGAGCGTTCCAGAATGCAAGTGCTGTACGAGAGGCAGAGGAGAGGCAGAGGCACCACAGTCAAAGGTTAATGTCAGATGGAGACCTACTTTAACTACTGATTTCTAAGTCCAAATATAGGCCATGAGTCTTAATGGTCTGTGCAACAAGTCAACCTCCACTGCAATTCAGCCTTGAAATCTCAACACATTCAGTGCAGGGTGAACTGAACGACTCTTGGTTCTTTTTGCATATAATAGATGCTGCACCTGGGATGAAGATGCACAGCTTCTCAGCGCTGCCTATCCCCTGCTCCTCACTGAGCATGCCCAGTACTCTGATGTACCCAATCAGCGATGTGCAACGCAATCAGTGACCTAGAGCAGCTGACACATGACTCAAGATCGCCACCTACAGGGTGAGTCAGTTTGGCGCACTTCAGATATCCTCTGTAAAATCTTCTACCACCTGGAAAATCTTGCCCTACAGGTCCTATATGAAATATTAACCAGTAACACGATACCTGGGAAAATGACAAGAAAGCTATCTGTTTGGATGCTTTTATCACAGCTCAAACACAAAGAGGAACCAGAAAAATGAGGAAAAACGACAGTTTGCATATTTATGTTTAGAGTTCGGAGGGTTTCAGACAAAATGAAGAACGCAGACAGGCGAAGATAACTTCCCCCCCCCGAGCGTTCCATGATTCTGAGGCGCAACCCTGTGATGACAGTACTTATTCTGTAATAGATCAGTTCTCTGGAAAAAAAGTAATCATTGCTTAAATTGTCCTCTAGCCTAGAAAGACAATTTCTTTGGTGCGGGTTTATCGCAAGGTCAGAGATTCTCATTACGAAAGGAATTTGTGCAAACATACGCCGCCTAGTAATGAGTGCACCAATCTGGCGCTGACCCACTTTCACGGGAACGAACCCCTGAGTCGCACAGAAAGCGATCCGGCCCTTTAAAAGGGAAGCAGTGGAACCGAATCCCTTTATCCTAAATTCATTATGGAGTTTAACATTCACCTGTGGACCGAACATGAAAATCGACGAAGTTGCAAATGGAGTACAGTTACTATATAGTTTCATAACGTTTATTTGTGCAGATACAATTCCGGGGTTGGTTACACCTTCTGAATGACTAAATCACAGATGATCTACCACCTGTGCAATGCAGAAGAATCCTGCTCTTGGTATAATATCTCCAAAATGCAGCTTCGTGTAGCACGGAATTACTGGCAGTGTTCAACGTCGTGGTTCATAGACTGTATTCAACACGCCATTCAGACAGAGACCTGAAACTTAACTGTACTTTTCCTCCCCCTAACTGGCTGCTTACAGCTAGTTATTACCTTGCTAATTTGGGTCCTTTTTAAAATAAAACAGATAACTTAATATGTCAAAGATGAGAGGCTCAGGAAATACAGCGTCTCACGAACATCATGGATGTTAGGCGTCCTGTTTGGATTTTAACTATTTCATACATATATTAACGCATTTCTGTCTCCTTTAACCTTGTTTTTGTAAGTATGCATGCAAAAGTAATTAAGAGCATAAGTTATGAATGAAAGTTGTAGTGACTACAAAACCAAGAAGGTGCTTACCTGGAGCGTAATGCACTTTGGGGGCAGGCGACGTTAATCCCAAACACGTGTTCAGTGTCTGCAGGACTTAACGTTTGCACATCACCGAAAGAGGTCGTAAGCCAGGAGCCGGCTTGCAGACGGCGGTGAGCTGCACTCGTAGGAGAGCTTCTCCCTGGGGAGTCAACCTGACGGCAAGGGAACCTTCCCCCCCCCCCCCCCCGGTCTGTGGTCGCGTCTAGCCGAGTCGCGGAAAGATGATCCGCCCCACTGCCACGTGAAACAGTACCTGGCCATCTGAGCGGAGCCGCGCACTGCTGGGAGGGTCTTGGTTTCAGCACCGAGCCGCCCGGGGGAGGGCGTGGGCTGGGCCCGGTGTCCTACACGAGCCAGGATCTCCGCCTACAAGCATCGGAACATGCCTGCTGCTTCTGGGACGAGCCCGGCGCTCGCTCACCCCTCTCTGGGGGCCGGGGTATAACCTAAGCGGGAAGGGATCGGAGGTGTCCGGTGCAGGGACATGACCCACGACAAAAGGTAGCCTTTATAATAAGGAAAAGCAGAGCACTGACACCACTATCCTGCTCTTATGAGAGGAGAGGTTGACGACATCAATTATTAAGGTGCCATTCGTCCCATTCGCACCCTAAAAGTACTGCTTCACTATCTTGGCAAACACACTGCATTTTCAGCACCATACCTCTGAGCTTCAATCACTCTCACAGGCTGATGGACGTCGGACTGCATGATAAGCTATACAGTGATGCTGGCAGCGGGAGTGGGGGGAGGGTAGCAGTCAGGGCAATGCATTCCCACTTGCAGCTGACACTGTGTTTGTTTGTTTGATGTATCGCTGACAGGGATGGACACAAGCCATTCTCACACAGCCGGGATAAAGAATGCGACGACACCCATGGGGAATTAAATTGTCCTGGGGGGAGCTAAGCTTGTAATATTTGGAGGACTGGTTTCCAGGTTTCAGAACAAGGATCTGAGGTGTCCTGACATAAGTCCACTTAATTATGTAATCAGCAGAAGTATATAAGGTCTTGGTTCCATTGGGGGGTGGCATGGTGGTGCAGTGGTTAGCACTGTTGTCTCATACCTCGGGGATCCGGGTTCGAGTCTCCGCCTGGGTTACATGTGTGTGGAGTTTGCATGTTCTCCCTATGTCGGCGTGGGGTTTCCTCCGGTTTCCCCCCACAGTCCAAAGACATGCTGAGGCTAATTGGAGTTGCTAAATTGCCCGTATGAGTGAATGGTGTGTGAGCATGCCCTGTGATGGGCTGACCCCCCATCCTGGGCTGTTCTCTGCCTTGTACCCATTGCT
The DNA here is from genome assembly GCA_026776945.1 of Isichthys henryi. NCBI lineage: Eukaryota > Metazoa > Chordata > Actinopteri > Osteoglossiformes > Mormyridae > Isichthys > Isichthys henryi. Next base: position 6,736,652 of record JAODJX010000001.1, on the reverse strand, counting down.
TCCGGGATAGGCTCTGGACCCCCCGCTACCCAGTAGGATAAGCTGTTTGGAAAATGGATGGATGGATGGTTCTGTTGGCTGTAGTTCTGTCAAAGTCCTTTGAAAAATTACCTTAATTAAGTAGGCTTTCTGAAACTCAGGGCACTTCCAAAGCTCCATCCACACCAGTAAGCAGCAGCACAGGACTGGAGTAAAAACATCGCGGTCTTTTCAGATTACCTGGACTTTGAGGGGCGGAGAGTCCTTTAGCTTTGGGGGTGGGCTTTACCTGAGAGGCCGGACCGAAGCGAGAGAGCGGAGAGCGTTCGCGTGACAGATGCCACCAAGCCGGGAGGAGAGCGGTCATGCTGTCGTCTTTGGCAGCGCCCACGTTTGAGTCGGCGGCACGGATTTAGGAGCGAGAGGAGGAGGAGAAATTATAAAGGGAGAGAAAGGCCTCTGAAATGAGTACCTGTGCTGTAATTCAGCTGGTGATGTTCCAGCAGCACCGGGCCTGAAAAGGCAGACGCCTGCAGCCTGGCCACCCAGCCGTCTGCGCACGGAGCTTCTGACCAGCAGCGGGATCTGTGTTGGCACTCAGACTGTAAATGAAACGCCCACCTCATCGCCTTTCAGCCTATGGCTGCGTCTGAAGGTCCCCAGAGTACGAAAATGTGCAATCATACACCACACAAAGTAATCATACACAAAGCAGGTGTGTTAAGGTGTGCATGAATGCATAGTACAATCAGTGACATACAAGTTTAAGGCTAAAGACCGGGCGGGGGGGGGGGGGGGGGGGGGGGGGGGGGGGGGGGGGGGGGGGGGGGGGGGGGGGGGGGGGGGGG
>JAODJX010000001.1:6701768-6718601 GCA_026776945.1 Isichthys henryi | reverse complement strand
ATGGGCCCCACCAGAAAAACCAAAATGGGACCCACCAGAAAAGCCAGAATGGGCCCCACCAGAAAAACCAAAATGGGACCCCACCAGAAAAAACAGAATGGGACCCCACAGGGATCACTCTGTGTCCCACCTCAAGGGCCCATGCCCCCCCTCAGGAGTCGAGGCTAGCCAGTGAGGAACCTGGACCCTGGCCTCACATCTCCCAGTTCCTCTGAGACCCCCAGGGCTGTAAACCCCATTGGAAACATTGGGCCAGTTCCTGGTGTCCCAGTGGAGTCGCTGGGGGCATAGTCTCCATCCGCGTCATCCAGGTTCCCTACAGAAGGGAGCACTAATGTTGGCAGCCCCATCACGGATCCCTGAGATACAAGTGGTCCAAGTTCCTTCTGTCCAGGGTTCCTCCACTCCAGTGCCCCCGCTGCTTAACCCAGGTCCAGCCACACCATCCTCATCGACCAGGCCCACGGCAGCTCACACTCCCTGACCCTCAGGTCTGATCCCAAGACCCCATGTCCCAAGGTCCTGTACGGTTTTTTGTTAGGTTTCCCTTGTTCCCAGTCCAATGTACCCTGTCCCAGTCCACAGTGTGCAAGTTAGGAGGGGGGTTCTCTTGTTTGTAGTTGCTTGTGTAGTTGAATAAAAGTCCCTTTCACTACAACAAAGCAGCACATGGATTATATTCCTTCCCCGTTCACTCGTGATCACCTCTTATAAGAGGTGAATGAGCCAATGAAAACGTTCGTCCTCCATTATGAAAAATGGCTGATCGTCCAACGCAATCGTCTCAATTATTTCAGTAGTAGCTCTAGTGCAGTACTTTGAATACTGAAAAAGTTTACATATCGGATGGGAATATAGGTATGTTAACTGATAGGTATTGTTTGTTCCATCTCCATAAAGACAATATGTAATGCAAAATAATAATAATAACAATAATAAGGTAAGAAATATATTGCATAAGATTCCTGAGTGAAGATTCACATTCTGAACAGGGGGGAATCGTGATTTTTTCACTTTTGTCTGTCATATGACACATTTTAGAGTTCCTATCTCGTCGCTCGGTCCGATTAATTTTGCAAAAGTTCTTCGGTAGGCTTACATAAAACAGGAGTACACACTATCCCTGCGGGGGTGTTTATCACCATTCAGGAATTTGGCGGATGGGGGCTGTTGGCCACAAGCAGTCACTACACTAAATATTAATAAACTTCCTTATTTCGGAATTGCTTAAAGCAGCATGCTTTTTAAACTTTATTTTCAACTAGCTACCGTTTTCTGACCGTACTCGCTAACCAGGCCAGTTGACTTTTTGAAACATTATTCATATTAAAATATAACTGCAAGCAACAATTAAGCTGAAAACCTTCCTTTGTACAACTTGAGTTACATTACGTTAATTAAAAAGATGTTACATTTAAGATTAACTGTTAAAATTACGGAATTACTAAACACAAAATTCTTGTACAATCTCGATTGCAATTCCTCCCGTCCCCACCAGGCTGCAGTAAAGTCTGTTATATTACGCATATTGGCGTATTAAAGACGCAATCTGATGATCACCTTGAACCTGATCTGAACAACGCAGCAAGATAGCTTTTCAATCACTCAGCAAGTTGAGCATTGTATTGAAATAGCATGCCGGAAAAGAGCTTTGTCGTCCTTGTCAAACAAGCTGCATCGTGCACTTAAACCTGTAGAAAGTCTCATTAAAGATTAACAGTTTTATTCCAGAAGCATTTAAATGCATATTTTATCTTTTTTTAGCTAATTGTTTACAATGGACTGCATAAATTCAGCGTGAAGTGAATCATCTCCTATGAGGCAGCTGGACTATTTCGGCCTGATCTTCAGACATCCTGGTGCGAAGGCCATGAGGAATTGTTTCGTCCAGACTAATTTAACAGGCTACCTTACTAAAAACGCTTTATAACTTCTATAACACACACACACATATATAACGCGTGTAACAAACGAAGTATGAAGTTAGTTCCAGTTTATTACAGAAGTATTTTTGCCGGAGTTCAGCTCTCATTTACAGAATAGTCGCTGCGTGTTGTATTCCAAACTCAACTTCAACTCCCAGAATTCCTTACAACGCGGTAGATCAATGATGATAATCGTTTTCTTATTCAATGACGTCACTTTCCCGCCGGAACACGACCCTCAGTAAGACTGCGGGGGAGCGTCTTACAGCAAGGTTGATTTTAGTCGGGGAAACTGCAAAACAAACGATTATCTGTTGAAATTATATGCGGTTGGACTCGACAGCGACCCGTATAATTTACCAAAGGACCAGTGAACCCTGGACTTTGATATGTGGCAAAGAATCGGGTTTCCTGATGTATATTCGTATTCCTTTTTTTACATACTGTATTGTCGGACTTTCCAGGCACTTTCTGTTCATATTTTTAATTTACAGTATTTTTAAACTATTGTTATTATTCTTTTTTAATATGTCCATTTTGATTATTCTTTTACTTTTAGTTGAATTCCTTTAACTTATTTGTATATATCCCTCTATTTCGTTGTACCTCAGACCAGGACCAAAGGACACATTAGCTTCCCTTACGTTTATGTGTGTTGGTGTGTAGGGATGATAATAAAACCTTTGAAAATTAATTGAATTATATGTACCTGATTTCGACGCTGAGGAAATACACAAAACAAACCCTCTAGGCATACAAAACCCTTGACGCTTGGTAGAACTTCAAGGCGTGATTTGTTGGCGAAATTAAAGTGATGGAAATTCTGGGTGTATGTGGTCACGTTTGAACAAAGGTTTTTATTACAACTTCTATGTGATCAGAAATGACAACCGCAAATCTACGTTTTTGAGCCTGGATTCCAGATGTTTGCGAATTCAGCGATCTGTTTTCTTCCCTTTAGGTTTTAGCAGCTCCGATTTGCGCAATCGGTCGCACAAACGCTCCTTCACGTTTTGTTTCCATTCAAGCTGAACACAAACACTATGATAAGCCCTTTTAGCTTTAATTCATTTGTAGAGGATATCACAATTCAAGTGATGAGGAATTCAATTTTGACTAAATATAATGCCAATTATATAAGAAATTGAGTTTTAAATAGTGAGATTCAAAAACATTTTCTCATTCACTTCAGTGGGAGTTTTAACTAGTTAAATTCCAATTCTGATATCAGGAATTCAATTATAACTATGTATAATTCATATTTAACTAACTAAAATATCACTTTCTGATATTGGAAATTCAGTTGTAACTAGTTATAATTAAAACTAAATTACCACTAGTTACAAGTGAATTCCTTATATCAGAAATTGGATTTTCAGGTAGTTAAAACTGAATTCCTGATATCAGAAATACACATTATAACCACTTACAATATAAAGTTGAATTATAACTAGTTGCAATTTATTTCTTGATACCATAAATTGGAATTTTAACCTGTTCAACCTCCAATTCCCAATGAAATGAATGAAAACGTTTTGAATCCCACTAAAGCTGAATTTCTGATATCAGAAATACACATTATAAGTACTCAGTTGAGTTTCTGATATCAAGAATTTGCATTCGAACAAGTTAAACCTGAATGTGTACAAATGAATTAAAGCTAAAACGGCTAGCCATAGACTGCCATTCTTCGTGTTACGGGGGGGGGGGGTGACTGCGGTGACTTCCGCCCGTGTGACAGTGACGTCGTGCGCAAAAAAAAAGCAAAACAAAAATAAAAGCTGATAAACTGATGAGTGGATAAATAGGTACAGATATAAAAACTATATGCTTCATTCAACAGAATAGCGTTTTCTTCATGCGGAGTCTCGTACTAAATCCCGGAAGATGCATTTCTATTCCGTAATTACCGTCGCTTTGACGATCTTTGCAGCGACCCTGTACCTGCAGAGCCGGTTTGCCGTAGGAGCTCCGCCGAATTTCGTCCTTCTCTTCGCCGACGATTTGGGATTCGGCGATCTGGGCATTTACGGACACCCCAGCTCCAGGACACCCAACCTGGATCACTTAGCAGCCAATGGCCTTCGTTTTACCGACTTCTACTGCAGCAGTCCCGTTTGCAGCCCTTCCAGGTTCTGCCTAATGACTGTGATTTCCTCAATTCCTTAACGATGAATTACGCTATACTTTATTTTTACAGAACTATATACAAGAATATGGAATAATTGCGGTTGATATTCTGTAGTTGTTGTTATGGTGTTTTATGTTTTCGGAGCACGCACGTAGAAAAAAATATTTCGTTTTATTTGGATCTTTCCTACTACAGAGCAGCATTGCTGACTGGTCGTTTGCAGACCCGCTCCGGGGTCTATCCGGGCGTCTTCTACCCGAGCTCCCGGGGGGGGCTCCCGTTGAACGAAACCACTATAGCGGAAGTTCTGAAGCCTCTGGGGTACGCGACGGCCATCGTCGGCAAGTGGCACCTGGGACTGGGCCTGAACGGAATGTACCTCCCCATCCACCAGGGCTTCGACCACTATGTCGGAGTGCCTTATTCACATGACCAGGTAAGACCAAGCGTGCGATGAACGCCAGCCCTTCAAACAGAGCTGATTGCTGCAGCATAAAACTGATGTTCCTATTTGTACACAGGGTCCGTGCGCCAATCTGACCTGCTTCCCCCCAGACGTTAAATGCTTCGGTAAATGTGATCTGGGGGAGGTCACAGTTCCGCTGATGTTCAACGACACCATCAAGCAGCAGCCAGTCAGCTTCCCAGACTTGGAGAAGACGTACAGCGACTTCGCTGTGCAGTTCATCCAGACGTCAGCCAAGAGGAAGCAGCCCTTCTTCCTATACTATCCGTCACACGTGGGTCACGAACGCTGACATTTACACTTAAAATTGCACATCTGCCACTGCGGTACCGGTCAAAGTCCTAAGCGAGCTTCACCCACCCGAGACAGAGTGCAATTGTCTTGCTAAATCAGCACCCCTCAGAAAATGGTGCCCTAGGGTTGTCCAGCGCCATCTTACAAAATAACTTATTAAAACGAATCCCCTTTTGCCTATTAATGCACTTGAATATGATTGTTAATTAAAATTGAGCTGAAAAAGTCTGTTGGGCAGATTTGAACAGTCAGCCTTCTTGGTTAGGTTCTGAACCACTACATTACTCAGTATTTAATGACTCGCCAATGAACTTATGCCTACATTTAATAATGTGTTCTTGTCATTTGCGTGTAGAAACCTTTTTATAACGTAAAGGTTGATCAGCGCTGCAGCTTTGATAAAACACACCTTTAAGCAGACCAGACTGGGCAGTGAGAATGATTCGATGACGTCTAGCTCTGTCACACTCTACTACAGCACACCCACTATCCCCAGTTTGCCGGAAAGGAGGCCACTGGTCAGTCGTCAAGGGGCAAGTTTGGAGACTCTCTGTACGAGCTGGACAGGACAGTGGGGAAGATCATTCAGGCCCTGCAGGACGGCGGCGTCCTTAACAACACATTGGTGTTCTTCACTGCTGATAATGGGTAACTGGGTCAATTTGGAGCTGTTGTCTGCTTTGGTCTGCACTCTTCAGATAAACAATTCTCCAGAATATCACAATCACCAGTTCTAACTTAACAAAACATTCTAATGTTACTGCTTACTTGTTTCTTCATTGACACTTGAAATCGTTTGATAGTGGAGAGGGTCTGTTTAGGTTTCATGGCTATATTAACACTGACAGAGTCAGTCGTTTTCTTTTAACATGCAGAATATAAATGAACGTGGAAATGTTTTGTGGGCAACATGGCGGTCCAGTGGTTAGCACTGTCACGTCACACCTCTGTGTTCAAGTCTCTGTCAGGGTTCTGTGTGTGAAGTTTGCCAGGACTCCCCATCTTGATGTGGAGTTTCCTCCAAGTATTCTGAGCCCCCCCCCCCCACAGTCCAAAAACATGCTGAGATTAATTGGAGTTACCACATTGTCCATAGGGCTGCTTTTCTGAGTATATGGTGTATTAGTGTGTCCTATGATGGGTTGGCACCCCATCCTGGGTTGTTTCTTGCATTGCACCTGTAGCCTGTAGGATAGGCCCTGCCCCCCATGAACCTGAATAAGATGAGCAGGTACTGAAAGTGGATGGATGGATGAAAATGTTTTGTCTGCTTGCCACAGTTTTAGTGACGAGGCATCTTTAAGTTCTCTTGAGTCTTGACCCAGAAACTTACAGGCGATTCTCATTGCTAGTGGTCACCTACTCCCATTGATTCTGTATAAATCAGGACTTTGTTCATTTGACATCCTCTGCCAGCCCGAGGAGCACAGGCTCCCCCCTCTGAGTCTGGTTCCTCACTATCACTAGGGAATTTTTTCATTGCCACTGTTACCTCTGGCTTGCTCAATGGGGGCTTTGGGCAGGGAAAAGGTAGAGCGTGTTGAGACAATGTATTGTAAAAATGCACTATACCAAATAAAACTGTATTGAACCACAAACCCATTAACCCAAAAGCAGATAAACTTTGTCAAACTCCTGTAATACTGCAGACAGTAAGGACATTAAGGCCTGTTTGAATAAGTTTCAGTTCCTGATATGGTGCCATCTTATCTCCTGCTAGGCCAGAACTCATGAGAATGTCACGTGGGGGCAACTCAGGCCTCCTGAAGTGTGGCAAGGGGACGACCTATGAAGGGGGCATGAGGGAGCCCGCCATCGCTTACTGGCCGGGGAAGATCCAGCCAGGTGGGTATAGAAGCTAATAACTAATAACTAATAACCCAGCAGCTGAAGACCATCACCGAGGATGTCCGCTGGGCCATGCTGTCGAACAGCAACCACAAGGGTGCCAGTTAGCCTTCCATCTGGGGGCTGTAACTCTGTGCCTTTCGCGTTTCATTGTAGCAAAGTGTCCTGATCCATCCACTCAATCAAATCAGAAACTCCAGTTTTGGACCATTAAGAAATTTCTTAGCCCCAGATGTGCCTGATTTTGTTAAGTCAGACACGCCCCAGACACCGACCACGGTCTCGACTGAGCTCATTGGCCAATACGTTATTCTGTTAATCATGGGCTGCTGGGATATTAGTGAAAAGCGAGGCTCTCAGTTTCGGAATCCATGAGTGGTGGTTCGTCAGAATAAAATGAAGATTCTTGGGAATTCTTGGGTGTTTTTAAGAATTTACTACTGCAGTGCTGAGCGTCGTGTGCTTGCTGTGTTTGTATTTGGAAATGCTTTCATTAATTAGTTTAATTAAGATGAAGCAGTCATCCAATTAATTCAGCTATAATTAGGCTTAACAGTTTGTTATAAACATTTTGGGCAAAATATTCTGTTTTTTTTTCTTTTACAATCAATTGCTCTCAGAAGTTTCAAATAGTTGTAAACATTTATAGTTGTAAATTTGCTAGATAGTAACTACCATTAAATTTTAGTTATTTTAGTAGATGCGTCTATCCAAAGAGACTTATAATTGAGAAAGTGGTGTCAACCAATCACTGGAGGGGCTGAGGGTTCAGGGTCGTGTGGCAAAGTCATATCGCCCACAGGATTTGAACCAGTAACCTTCTAATCACAAGTACAGAGTCCTAACCCTGTGAGACACACAGCACTCCCACTGCTGAATGCCAGTGTAAGGAAACGCTGCCGTTACTGATAGTCTTCTCCTGCAGGTGTCACTCATGAGCTGGCCAGCACCCTGGACATCCTGCCCACCTTTGCCAACCTTGGGGGAGCAAAGCTTCCCCAGGTGTATCTGGACGGGTTCGATATGAGATCCATCCTGTTCAGGAGCGGACCGGTAATTCTCATTTTCTTTATGTTAGTTACCTGAATGCAGATGTCGAATTTAAGCATTATCTCAGGAGTAGAGATTCCCTGTCACCCTGAAATAAGATTGCTAATGACCTCTCTTTCTAAAGCGAAACGTAGGTAACGTTTCTCAAGGCTCTTCAAGGTATCTTGGACTGTCTGTGAAAAGGACGTATCTCCAGGCAGCTCATTAAAAAAAAGTCAATACCATGTTTACCTGCTCAATTCTGGGTCTCTTAATGTTTGACTTGCAATACATTGGGTTATAATGTTTGAGCTGTAATTAAGGTGCTGTCTCTGTGCTTCAGAGTAAGAGAAAGGCCATGTTTTACTACCCTGATGACCCTAACGAGAAGTATGGGCTGTTTGCCGTGAGGGTGGGGAAGTATAAGGCCCACTACTACACAAGAGGTGAGTTTCTGGAAATTTCTAGCCAAACTAGCAGAAGTAACATCATAGTTAGGATATTTTTTTCAGATAATAATGGAAGCTTCCATGATCCAGAATTGGCCCAGTTAGCTGTAGGTTAGTCAGGAATGGATTACAGATCTCTATGCGGTTCCAGGTTCTCCGCACAGTGACACCACAGCAGACCATGATTGTAGCTGGCAGTCCACCCTCCAGCAGCACGACCCCCCCCTGCTCTTCGACCTGGCGACGGACCCTTCAGAGAATTACAACCTAGCTGGTTCCCCCGACCCGGAGTACAAGGCCGTGCTGCAGATGATCCAGGACGTGAAGACCGAATTTGAGGAGACGATGGTGTTCGGAGAGTCTCAGGTAGCAAAGGGAGGTGACCCCGCGCTGGAGCCCTGCTGTAAGCCACAGTGCATCCCCAAACCTACTTGCTGTACCTGCTAGCCTGGGGTCAAATCAGATAACAGCCACTGTTTCAATCAGATCACACACAACCAATCTTATGCCACCTACAAAATCTGAAAAAAATTTTATTGGCTGAAATATTTGACCAAAGGCCTGATTTTCATGCTTATGATTCGATTTTGAAAAACCTTTTTATGTAATGACATTGTTGTCTGAATATTCTTGTTTACCCTCTTAACAAAAAAAGTCCAAATGATGAGGGATTTGTAACCCGGAGTTACACCAGGGAGCATCCACACATTTTAAATGGTGGATAAAGCAACCTGAGGCTAATTCAAGCACATCAATGCAAAGCCCGTGTTATGCTGGAATTTGTAATAACATTTATGGGTGCTATTTAAGGACGGAATTCCGTCATCTCAGGGTACACACTGGAAAATACGTAAAGGGTCGTAATTAATGTAAAAGGAATGTGCATTCTGATAACATTTTCTGTGCCTTAATGATATTAATTTTGTGTTAATGCTAATAAAGATAAATGACTAAAATCATATTTGACTGCAATGAATCAGACATGAAAGAAAAACTTAGATGTTATGGTTGGCCAACCTCAGGAAGCCCCATGACCTCATCGCTAGGAGATGGGTGAATGTATTGCAGCAGAAAGCTCCTTCCACAGTTTACTTGTAGGCCGGTTTTAGCCGATTCACAGAGACACCCGTCAACATCAAGCATATATTTTATTCATAAGACCAAATCCAAGACAAGGCAGAGTGAGTAAAGTTTATACTGCATTATAAGTCCTTGTTGAAATGATACAGTGTCCATCACATACTGACGTGTTTAGCTAAAGAGCAAATGATCAGGATTTGATTAGCATTAATGTAAAACAGGCTACCTGGATGCAGTAGAGTTGCTAAACCAACCCGAATGGAATCTTCTGGAACAGCCAAAGTCGGAAGAGTTCTGAAACCTTATTGGACTAAAATGATACACAGGAAAATGAAACAGGTGGATACAGTTCTGTTTATAAAACACGCTTTTGGACAATTATCTGCAGCTGGTTTTTGGGTAAAATCTATTTATTCTCAGCCTAGAGGGGAAGGGAATCTACATCGGACTTTACAAGTAGGTGTTTGCTGAAGAACAAATTCTGGAGAGTTCAGATCCTTGCAAAACAAACTTTGTCGCATGTTTTCATTTGGTAAAGTAGGAGGTGACAGTACGAGGTGTTCCGTTACCCGGAGGAACGTACAACAGAGAAAGAAAATGAGACCTAAATCCAAAAGGACGAAAGGGGAAGTACTTCTGTAAATCCGTCAGTCTTCCATTGCTGATGCTCAAAAAGTCACGGAGTTGGTCTTCTTTATTTTACGTGTTTGGTTCAATCACACACTTGAGATGGTAAAGAAACAGACCCTATTGCATTTACAGCGCTCTCTCCGGTAACACCACACAATCTCTCATCACTTTTAATCTCCCGAAAACAAGAAGTGATTGCTATCTTTCACCAACAGCAGTGATACTGCATTCTGCATGAAACATGGAGAGCATAACCTTTGAGAACATCCTCCCTAAAATGGCTCATCTCAGATAAAACTTATGCAAGCTAGAAAACCATAGGTAACGGTAGTGAGTGTTTCTAAGAGCTCAGGTTTTGGCGCAGTACCCATCAAAATTCTGGACACACTTGCTTTTAATTCATTTGTCACCTTATGGTAAAAGGCCTCAAGGCAATGATAGTACATACTAAATACTAAATACAAGAGAAGTGTTCAACATCTCAAGATTTTAGACTCTTCAAAATAGCTCCCTTTTGCTTCAATGACAGCATTGCAGACTCTCTGCATTCTCTCAGCCAGCTTCCAGATGTAGCCACCTGGAATGCTTCTCCAGCAATCCTGAAGGAGTTTCCACAAGTTCAGGGCGCAAGTTAACTACCCAACTCATCCCAAACCAGCTGTATAAGCTTTAGGTCGGGGGAGTGTGGGGGCCAGGTCATCTGTCACAGCACTCCATCTCTTTGCTTCTTCACAAGATAATACTTACTATATAACTGTGAGGTTTGCTAGGGGTCTCTATCTTGTTGAAAAGCACATGATTTTGTTTCCAGACTTTTGGCTGGTTATGCACATCCAAAGTGGCACCCCAAAGCGCAGCCTCATCAGTCTGTGCCTTTCCCAATGTCGGTATGTACAGCCTGATTTCTAGTTCAAACTGCAACTGCATAATTCCCCTCTGCTGGTACGTAGAAAGGATAACATTTAATTAGCAAATGCTTTCAGCCAAAATTATATACATATGTGATTTTTTTTTTGGGGGGGGGGGGATTTGACCTCGCAATCTTCCAAGTTCAGGCACAGCCTTCTTACCTGATGAGGCACAGACCACCTCAGAGAAGATGTACATATATAGAATAAGTAATGAGACTAAAAAAAACACAATAACCTGCAAAATCTTGTTTTACAATTACAGTAATATCAATAATTAGAGGGGATGAGCAACACAGTCAACATCTAACACGCGTCCACTCTGCTGAGTTACGCCCTTTCCTATTTCCAAAGTTCATAAATTATTAGCAGAATGATATAGCACCCTTACACGCCAAGATAAATATCCAAGTTCTGTCTGTTTTTGATTTTTTTTTCTTTTTCAAAAATAGAAACACATCCTTTTCGTCGTGTTGCTTTGCTTCATTAAGGTTTGAAAAGAAAGAAAGAAAGAAAGAAAGAAAGAAAGAAAGAAAGAAAGCAAATGGCAACAAAAAGCCGCCGAGAATGGCTAAGGCTAACCTTTCTTATAAATGGCTAAAATGTACTGCAGCTGGCTTTAAGGACAGAAGTCCTGTGCTTTTTGTTACGGATATCTCCCCTGGAATTAGTGCTTTGTTAAGGATTTGTGAAGGTCAGGACAAGGACACGAGTAACGATATGGAAATCATGCAAACAAGATGGGGACCAGACAGCGGCGATAAGACGAGTTCCCACAAGCGGACACTGGGAGCCCGGGAATGACCCACCCTCCATCCTCAGCTCGAGTCCCAACCAGATTTCCAATGACAGCGATTTATCTCTCCTTTTATTTTCAATAAGGTACAAAGAAGTCACAATCTACTGTATCCAGAAAACCCTCACGTGAACACCGACACAGATGTGAAACCTAAAACGTGAAGCATTCAACGTGTAACTCATTTCGGTAAGAGGAAATAGTAAATAGCTGTAGACACAATATTGGTCTGTGATCATATGCTTTATATAATAAATACTTTTGCTCTATATGATGATCTTTAAAACAATATTCAGAAGAATAAAAAAAGACTTCTTGAAGGACCTCGTTTTGTGTGTTTTGACTTCTTTTTTCATGACCTTTTTCCGTGGTGTAACATACCCCCGCAGCTAACAGCAGGCCGCTGTGACATGGACATTGGGATTATGGTTTTATACTGGACATAAAGGCCTCTCTCTCCATTCAGGCCCACGCTGTCCGAGCAACTCAGGGAATCGGGGGGGGGGTCGAGGGAGGGCATGTCTTCCTCCCCACAGCATTTGCAGCTGAGATCCCAGCCAAAGATATTATTGAACAGTCCGATATATTATGGCTTCGATCACTAGTGATGTCGCTGGAGGTTTAATGCCGGCGGTTTCAGAGCGAGCAGCGAAAATCCAGAGAGAGAACCGAAAGGGGGGGAAAGAACACGGCAAAGGTCTTCGTTACAGAACCAAAGTTTTCTTCACGTTTTACGACATGCAAGACCGGTATCTACATTAAAGCCACGCTAAGTAAGAAAGATCGAGTCTCGCCTCGCACGGGAAAAATATAGTCTTTTTGCGAGAGCAGCGCCATTTTCCCAGAATCCACTTGGCCATACAATGACGTCAATATCTTTTATGGAAATAAGCTGTACAGAGACAGGACAGGAGAAAAGAAGCTGCGGCCATTATTACCGTAGACTTTTCAAGATTTTATCATTTGAGGCTTTCGATCTATTTGATCTAGGCTCTAGGACTAATTGCAAAATGTACCCCTATTCCTCCGATGTTTAAAGCAGCCAAATGAATGCACGCCGTGCCATTAGCTGTCATTATTATAAGGACATTTTGCAGTATGTGTATACATATATCATTTTCTTCGACTACAAACTAATTGCATATAAGCTGATTTTCATTGTATTTTTTTTAATCGTCTTCTGCCTCGCCAGAGATGATAGAAGCCGTGATTGCTGTGTATTTTTTTCTCCCAAAACTGTAGGTTTTCTTTAACAAAGGCGACGTGGATCTCGGAAGCTTTAGAAAGTCCGGCTGTTGCGCGGTTTTGTCAGTCCGGTCTTTCACACAGCAGACCACACAAGATCACTGACCGTGTCCTGACAGTACCTAGTCATAACCGATGTGGATGCTAATAACCACTTGTTCTTAAAGCAATCTAACGTTCTCCTAAATCTATACATTTATTTACAGTGTTTCCTCTGCCTATTCACTAGGAAACCCCTCTATCCCACACTGATATGACCCACCTCAAATCTGTCACCCCCCGTTTACCTTCTCCAGAATAATAATTTCAGTAGAAATCAAAACATCATTTGTTTGATATTGAACAAATTCTTATTTACAGACTCTCATATTTTTTTTTAAATCTTCTAGTTATATAAAGCCTACCCCAAACCCAAGATTAGCACAACAGAAAATCTTTGCTGTTTGCCTGTCTGTGTCTCTCTGTGTTACCCATAAAGCCATGCATGAATGTCGCATACAGAATTTGCTGTAATTTTAAATTCATAACGGAAAAGAAAATCAAAGAAAATGTTTGCAGAGCTGCCAAAAAATCTCTATAATATTGTAGAAAAGAAGTAAAATATAAGGGTAATTCATCTGAGGAGTTCTCAAAGTGAGCGCACTGGTGCAAAAAAAAAAAAAGAAACGCCAGAACAAAATGTATTGTACAATAGATAACAGCTACACATCGCCCCCTGGTGGAGCACTTAGGAACATACATAATAAGAGGAGGACAGGGGCTTGACGTCTCCGCTACTCCAGGTAGATGTCCTCCGTGGGACAGGCATACTCCAGGTGCTCCTGGTAATACTCCTGGAAAGCGCGTCTGAAACAGAAGCAAGGGCTGAGTTGGGCCTGACAGCTAAAAAAAAAAAATGGATAAAACGCGTTTGCTGATGCTAGTTCTCTGAGTGCCAACGATGATCACATTAGCATCAATTATGCTGAAAGCTAATGAAAGGATTTTTTAGTCACAAGACCAGCGCAAAATTTTATCTCCCTGTTTCAAGTGACACACTGTTCTCTTACGTAGCTCAAAGTGCTGCATTTTCCCCCCATTTAAACTGTCCTGTTCCATGAAAATAGGGATTAGTAAGGGTCTTACCCTACACATTCTGCCACACGCCGCATGGACTCCTGGGATACGAATACGTGACAGGCAAAGCGGTTCAGCGTCGGATGCTTGGTGATAAACCCAAAATAGCTGGAGGTGAAGACAAGAAACTGATTTCAGTTATTTATGTACGACCAAATTGTCAAGTCATTTTATTTATACAGCACAGTTAAAAACAAGCAGTGGTTGTTTTACAACAATAAAAACACAATATGCATAAAAACCAGAGGGAAAATATAAAGATGCATTAAAAAAACATAAAGAAAATGAAGTCAAATGTAAAATATGATAAAACAGACAATTACGATTAGAAAAATTGTAATAAAACACGTGGCATATTTGTCTTAAATGCCTCAGCAAATAAGTGAGTTTTGAAATGAGAGTGTAGGAAGAACAGAGTTTAATGTGCTGTCATTCAATGTCAAATCAACATTGAAGAAAATGCTTTGTCTTAAATATTGGGCGATGGTACAGGTTTTGTGTTAAAAAATTATTAAATAATTACTTTAATTAGCCTGCGTTTATTTCTTTTAGTGGGGTAAAGATAAAAGCTGCTTTTCCTGGTTATATATTAACAAAAAGTAGTAATTAATTGAGAATTTCTCTTCCTGCTTGTGATTTAAAGTATAATTATAACAATTGCTATTTTCTAATGAACAAAGTATTGTCTGGCTTTTGTCAACAACAGTTATATAATATTTATACAGTTACACACAATTGTACTACGTTTATGCAGCTTTGGTTATATATGCAAAAGAGTTTTTATGATAATCCCTAAAGCTAGTCTTAGTGCATATGAACCCAACACGGTGCCTTTGTGTGTGTGTGTAGCACCCCCTAGTGGACAGATACCAGTTGTTCTTGGGGTGGCATCCACAAAAAGAGACGTTTTTCATCTGGAAGAAGTGGCTGCACCTGTCAAACTGAACAAAAGCAGACAGATTTAACCCAGCAGGCAGACATATTGCCCGTTCGGAGACCAATCAGGGTATGAAGCAAATGGCACTTCCTACATTTTCTTTGGGGGGAGTCAGACACTCTAGGGTTAGAGTTGTGGGGGCAAACGAATCACAAACCTGGATGGCAGCTGCTTAATTTCACATCCTCACTACACTCATGATTTGTTTCATCACCCCCATTCCCAGTAATTAATATTACTTGCCATATTTTGCTGTGTTATAGCCCTGACTCCACCCCCAAGATGCTGGGCTGAAGCCATCTTTAACATCCTTGTTGTCCCTAACTAACATGCCTCCCCCATTTCAGATTCTCCTTTACCGTCTGGGTCTTCATCCAGTCCCGACTCTGTACCTGACAAACTGGATCCTCTATCCTGCCCTCTATCCGCTCTCGCACCCCTGTTAACAACCTCGAGAGAGCCCTGCAGTGAGGGCGAAGCACCCCAGACCTCACCTCATCCAATTCCCCGAAGTCGTCGTCCAGACTCATGACCAGCTTGATGCCCTGCAGGCTGATCTCCAGGTCACACAGCACTGGGGGACGCACATGTACTGTCCGCTTCCGCGTGACGGCGATCTACAGCGGCAGGGACAATGGGGAGGATTAACCAAACCTCAACTCTGATCCTGGTGCAGTCACCATTTGCACAACATACCCCTGGTGCAAGACATCCAGCATCTTCTCTGTTGGGTTTGAGAAGACCTTGGTGCATAAGTGTAGACTTTTGAAAGCGACCTATGTGGTTGGTTTACTTGAGTCATGGCACACTGACCCCACAGCCTTGCAGATCTAAGGTGAATCACCCGAGATGATCTTCAGGAAGACCGAGATTAGGGGTCTGCTCAGACCCGAGGGCTAAAGCCTACCTTCTGCATAGCAGCACACAGGATACCATTGCCCTGATGATAGGGCACCTCCACCGACCCAAGGAACTGAACGCTGAAGCTCTCCATCCAGGATGTGTCCCTCTTCAACCCTGCAAGACCATGGTCATCTGCGTATTAATGCTATAAGGATATGACAGTCTCAGTGATGTCGTGTGTTGATTAGTGCCTAATGTCCCTCATCCTGTAATTCTTGTAATAAACATTGGTGTCATCGCTTTTCTTTGACACAAGGTGACCTGGAACCAGGTCTTGATATAATGACACATGTCACACTCCTTTCCTGTTCCTCGGTGTGCTGTCACTTAGCATCCCCATCATCGAGCTGATCCATACTCAATTCCTCCAGATCATGATTCCCATTTCTGGCTTCGCTCACCTCCAAGCTCCCTGGCTTGACCGACAACCTCGTGGGCGTAGTAGGCAGGGAAGATGCCCCTCTCCCCGGTGCGCATGTTATATCCTCTGTACCAGTAGTCATCCTCCTCTTCCTCTACGAACAAGGGATCGTCCACGTCCAGCTCTAGCTCGTCCGCATGCCTGGGGATGAACCTGCAGGGGGCGGCAGAGAGCCGGGGTCACAAAGTAAGCCTAAAATCACAGAATGGTAACTCGTTTCCTGCGTGGATGGATTGATCTCTGCTCCCCCACAGGGAGAATTCCAACAGAATATGAGAAATGGAACATAAATTATTTAAATAGAGCATATAGAGCAGACCATAATGACACAGTAACTCCATAATGTATGTGGCATAATTTGCTTTTTGGGTCAGGCTTGGGTTTCAGTAACACCCCCCACCCCTGTGGATGTGACATCATCCGCTCATTAGTGCTATAACACAATAGCCTCAGACGGTCCCCGTGTCCCTGTCCAGCTGCTCCCGACCCCCATGGAGAACGTGGTGGGAGGTGTTCCCCTTCTGTCCCAAGATGGGTGGGGGGGGACCCCACACTCTGCCCCCAGGAGCTGCTGGCTTTCACACTAATGAGGTCTCTCATTACGCTACGCACCCGCCGCGTTGCCCTCCAGACGCAGATTTGGTGGAGGGGACGC
>JAODJX010000001.1:6640476-6668133 GCA_026776945.1 Isichthys henryi | reverse complement strand
GCTTCCGGGATAGGCTCCGGACCCCCCGCGACCCAGTAAGGATAAGCGGTTTGGAAAATGGATGGATGGATGGATTCTGCACTGGGATCCATAATCAATTACGAAAGATTAATGGATTGATGTAATTCCAATATGCTTTTCATCAAAATGCTATTAGAACAAAAGCATTTCCCACAGTGGTAATTTTTTCCGATCTGTCACCCCAGGAATACAGCGGAGGAAATAAATACTGCAGGGTAGATATTTCATCCACCTACCTGCCCTCTCAGAACGGCCAGCCCCTTTGGATTCTGGGAGATGTTTTCTTGAGGCAGTACTACTCTGTCTATGATCGTCAGAACAACCGAGTAGGATTTGCCCTCTCCGTGTAAAGTCTGTTCACACCCATAGTGTAGTGAGCCAAACACCTACACGATCCCCAAACATTCTGTGTCATCACATCTTTGGCAAAGACACATGAAAGTAGCCAATTTAATTATTACTCTAATGTAATTATCTACATTTATGAAGTATCTTATGAGCTCTGAATAAACTACTAGAAGTACAATTTTGTTTTCTTTCTGTTCCTTTAACGTAACTCGGAACATGACTACAGGTGACCTTAATCAACTTCTTCAAGATGACATCACTCGTTTACTTTGGTAGAGGAGGTTATTATTCAAATGAGAAGGTACACATCGCAAAACAATTCAATTCTTTACCTTTCCACTAGCTTGCACCAACCACACTATCTCCCTTAAAGCTCAATGAGCGCATAGATACATCACTGCAATTCTTCTTAACTGGTATTGCCTGAGTGTATAACATTAACAATACTTTAACCTACAAGAGATAGGAACATCTTACTCAATTTGGAGAATCAGTGACTGAATCTAATATCCAAGTAGTTTCAGTTTGAGGGCTCATGTTGTCAGATCTGTTCAGTGGCGACCTTTTCCTACAGTGAGATTATATACTGATCGATCGCATTAACCAGTGCATTTACTAGTACATTTCCTGTCTTTTAGGCCTAAATTCATCATTTTGCTTTGGCTCTTTGCTTCTCGCTTCAAATCATGCAGCTGTTACCTCCCTCGTGTTCCTGTTTCCCAAGTTAATTACTTTCAGTTTATCCTCATTGAAAGTCATTTGTTAAGGGTCCGCCCACTCCATAATCCCATCGCACACCGTGCGTGTGTCTGTCCTGCAGCAGAGTAACAAGCCTGGTTCTTGGAAGGGCTTGTCCCAGTGAAATTCACAGTAACTATGCACTTCTACCTTTGTGCAGATTAATAACAACACCATTTACCTAAAAAGAACTGGTAAACATATACATTATCAAGAAATTGCCAATAAGATCCAGACATTTATGTGGCATGCAGAGAGAACCTTTTAATATCTGTAAGGAAAATATACATTTGCCTTTGCCTTACGGAACTTGCCGGTATGACAGGACTTTTAATGTGAGATTTAATGTGAATAAGCATTTAACTGGTATTCACACACTAATTTGTTCATTCTCTCCAATGTTTTCAAATCAAAGAGATGTTCTAAAGGTGGAATGTGTACTGTCAGAGTGTTGATCACACATGGATCAGTCAGTGAAATGACACTGTGCTTCTAAGGCTTTCAGATGCGGTCAAGGGCAGCTTCTCGCTTACTTCTTGCCTATAGGGTTGATGCCTAAGGTCAGTCTTTAGATCAGAAGTAAGGGTTGTTC
This sequence comes from Isichthys henryi, assembly GCA_026776945.1. NCBI lineage: Eukaryota > Metazoa > Chordata > Actinopteri > Osteoglossiformes > Mormyridae > Isichthys > Isichthys henryi. The sequence continues at coordinate 6,666,434 of JAODJX010000001.1, read as the reverse complement.
ATAGGCTTGTTTTCTTCAGCCTGGTTATGGCTCTTGCTCCTCTCCTGGATTCCCACCTTCCACATGCTTACACTTTTTTTGGAAGACACGCGGTATCAGTGCTCCACTAGCGATTATATGTGCATCTTGCTCTGAGATGCTTACAGCTTTGAAAATTGCTTTTGATCTGTCACTGGGCTCGATGCAAGGTTGCAAGTAATGCAAGGTGTCATGTTGCAAGTGGGGCTAGCTTTTAATGGCTAAAATTACAGTTAGTTGTGCAGAATTGCTTCTTCAGGGTAGAGGTTCAGTCTCAGTTTGAAGAGAGATTCACTCGGTGGAGCAGAGTCAGAAGGTACGATAGATGCTGCTGCATTAGGACAGAGTGGTATTAACACTCAGATAATGACCTGAAGTTAATGTGGCTTGGCAATATGGCTGGGCTTTGGCTACCCAGAATTCATTTCACTCCTTCCCCAGAAAAGCTTGGCTCAGGTTACCCAGAATTCATTTCACTCCTTCTCCGGAAAGGCTTGGCTCAGGTTACCCAGAATTCATTTCACTCCCTCTGTGAACTTATTCCAGAATCCTGGGGTTCCCAGAAAACTTGATAGGTATTATGGAAACACCCGCCTATACTACCCTAGCAACAAGAAGCATGTCAGACTTAGCTGTCTCTGTAACAGGATGCTCCCGCCCAGTTACAGTTTGACCTACTGGCCCTGTCCCTTGGGAGCTGCTGTACGTTTTATATGAATGATGACTGATAATCCACACATCGGAGATAGAGACAGCGCTGCCATATCTTGTGTTCTGTCACCGTTCCAAATCTGACTAAATGTCATCAACTGTTTGGTCAGCAGGATTCTGACAGTTATGAAAATTAATTGGGATAGTTGTATCATGACCGAAAGGGCTTGTTTTGGATGGGAACTATTGTCACATGCCACCACAAAAGAGCCCTGTCCGATACAAAGTATAAGACAGCTCAATTAGTGTTAGAAACCAGGGGAAAATAAAATAATCAAGTGTTAATGACATGTGCTGTCCTCCAGAGACCAATCCTGATGCTGTCACAAGACTAAACTTCACGCCAGCAAACCCTCCCAGGCCTGATCTGACATCCAGATGACCCCTGCAGAGGCTCCAGCGTAAGTTTTAACGTGGGAACAGTGCCGGAAATAGGCTCTCTGAGTACGGAGATGAAGCACTTCCATGCTGGGCGATGGCACTGAAAGCGAGGCTCAGTACAAGCGGCTACAGAGATTAGGAGCCATCAAGAAATACTCAGATTTTGTTAAACGTCAGCTGATCATTTTCGGGCTTCCACTCCTCCTCTAACTCCAACCCATATTTGAATCGGTGGCATTAAGACCAGCGTTCGGTTTGGTGAAGCGCTGCACCATTGCAAACAGTAAAATCCTCTGGAAAGCTTAAGAGGACGGCCATGGAACTGGGTTAATTATGTCAACAAGGGACAGGGGGACGTTACCAGAAACTGAGAAACACACTTCTGGGCCGATTAAATTGGAATGGCTACCTTAAGGAAGACGGGAGGAAGCTGGCAAGATGGAATCACCACAAAACGTAGCCGCGAAAGGCACAGAAGCTGTAGCTGAGGACTAAAGCTGTAGAAAACAATGAAAATTAAAAAAAGAATACAAAGCGTAACAGAGTGGTCTGCATCTACTGCAGGGACAACTGCAGGTGTACAGAATCATCACAGTCACCCGATTCCTCGTCCAGGGAAGGAAGCCCTTCTCCATCACGCTGACCATGTTTTCTGTGTACAAAAAGCCAGCCCCACAAGGTCAAGGAGAACAGAAGCGGTTTCTCCTTCACGACTGTTACGCCTAAACAATCACTCACAATAATCGCTTTGGGAAATGCTTTCCTCACACAGCAACCAATCACAAACAAGTACAGTCAATCCTCCACTGTCTCCGGCACATTAATGAGGCACTGTTCCAATAGCGAGAAATTATATGTAACTACGGTGTGTCCCATTGATCCAGTGGAGCAGAAATACTGAAGCCTTGTTGGATGTGGGGTTGTGTGACCTTTCTGATGTCACTACCGATCGCTCAGATCACTGGTCAGAACAAGTGATGATTTAATAAGGTTTCAAAGACGTGATTCGCTGATCCCACCAAGTGGATGCAATTAGACTCCCGTTTGATGTTTACAACACAGAAGCCAAACACGGTCAGCGTTTGCTCGTAAAGGTGACATTTTTTTCTCTTCCTGAACAAGGTATTTATGCAAATTTCATTTTTCTAGTTATAAAACCTCCTTCTTTTTGTAAAATTTTCCATGGTTGAAGACTCCCGCAACACACAAACATGGCGATTAAATCATACCAATCGATTTCGTGTAAGAAAAATGTTGAAATTACTTGATGAGAGGCCTACTTTATCTTTCCTGTGTATTTAACCATTTTTTCTAATTGGCGCTAAATGGATCTAATCATCTGTGTAATTCTCGTCATTTTTTCCAGCATAATTATGCAATTTACCAACAATAGGCTACACGTGTCTTAGAGAGTCAGTCTTTACATTATTATCTATTTATCCCATTCTTGACCTTTAATGAAATTGTTCATTACAAGCAAACCCGTTAAGACACAGCATTTGTATTAGGGCTTACCCATTGGCACGCTACTCAAAGACGTGTTACAGAGATGGGATTTGGGTTTGATCCTTGCTGTGTCACATGATCAGCCTGGGGGGCAGGGTCAGGTGATTGACATTCCTCTGGGCAGCCCAAAGAATCCCCTTCAAGATTAATGGACATTCCAATTTTCAGAGAAAAAAAAATACACGTGTACAGTGCAAAGGCATAGGTTTCATTTTTGAGGGGGGTGGGGTTTAATGACCCCGCCTGAAATTTCAGCTGTGTTACATTTCAGCATTATGATGTGATGTACTGTACACAGTCTCTCAGTACAACCACTGATCTTCATCCAATATCTCATTATCACAAGAAAAACATACAGAAGCTTTTAAAATGTGGATGAAGCTAATCTAACAGGCCATTAAAGGTATGTACCATCTGTAAATGCACCATGCACCTTTTAGATAATACTTAAGGAGTATATGCTTAGACTTCTTATTCAATCAAAACTACTAGGTTTGAGTCTAAGTTTGTCAGACTGATAGCTCAGTGATAGTGAGTCATATTGACATTCTCCATCTATCCCCGGCCAATCATCATGACACTCAATGGCTTTGTGATGCGTTGCCCATGTGACGACCCACAGGATGGCACCGTGACAAAGGGGATTTTATTATAAACAGAACTGAACATAAACCAGGGAGGACAAGAGGTGAAAACATAAGGCGGGAAAGTGAAACGAGATGGAACAAAGACGACACTGACATCGGGCAGGGCTGAGGGAGGCAGCACATCCAGGTAACATGCAGGAAACAAAGGCGAAGACTGAGAAAAGCACAAGACCAGGGTAGGTAGACGTATACACTGATAATAAGGGTTAGACGAGAAACAGGTGTGGATTGTTAACAATGAAGCAAACAGTCGGAAATGAAAACTATCAGACAATTCAGAAATATAGACACAAACGCATAAAAACACTGGGGACACTGATAACCATGGGGATGCACAGGGATGCAGAGATCTCAACTGGCTGTTTAGGCCATTCGACTATGCGGCGAGCTGGGGAGCAGGGGAACATACTAGGGACCTGGGAGAGTGTTAAACTTACAAAACACAGCAAGGAGCATAGAATGGTCAGTGACACCTGCTGGCCAAATGGGGAAATGACAGTCAAGGTAGGGACAGATCCTAGGACCATGTTGACTCATGCTGTCAGGTAATCAGCCATAAACTAGAACTGAGCTGTGTTTTAAGCCTGATTTTGTACTCAGGACTGGAATGTTACTGTACTGTACTGGCTGAGGTGTGATCAGCAGTAACCCCATACGAGGGTGGAATCCTTATTCTCAAATTATCCCTTCTAGTACCATAGAAAATGTGTTTGTGCTGCATATCCATGAATCCATCCATTCATCAACCATCCGTCCATCTATCCATTCAACTGTCCACTTTCCATTACAGGGTCATGGAGACCCTGGAGATTATCTCAGAAAGGACAGGGCCCAGCATGGATAGGGTGCCATACAGTACCATCAGGGACACAGACTCACAATTGGAAGCTTACAGACATCGAATTATCTAAACTACATGTGTTGGACTGCAGCAGGACACCAGGGAAGCCAAAGGAAATCCTCAAGAACAGGCAAACTGTGCACGTTCACAACTGGGGCTGCGAATGAAACCCCAAAACACTGGACCACCTGCCGCTGCACCATGCCACCCTAGTCACGGTCTACAGTTTAAACATCATTAGCCACTAGAGGAGTCCAGTCAAATCACACCCTTATACTCAACCTGACTAACAGCCCCTGCTAACTGGTGCCACTTGCATCCCCCCCGATTGCCATTAATTGGTCAGTCGGCAGGCTGTGATTTTATTCACCATGCTTATGGGAGTCACTAGATCGAATGTAAATGGACTATAATCCATAATCCGGTTCGGTGTGTTCCTTTTAAAAATGTCTCCCAGCTAACCCTCCTCCCCATTCTTGACTAAGACCAATAAATTCGCCATTTAGCAGCAATGGTGCACAGCGGTTCTGGTGACGGCAGGCGCTAGGCAACGGATGCATTATGATGCGTGTGAAGCTGTTGTATTTTCACCTTGTGGTAAAACGGCAAAAAAAGGGTGACGTCCCTTTTCTGCCGAAACTGTGTTTCTTTTGTCATGTGGAAAATGCAGGATTTGGTTGAATCTCCCCATCCGGTGACTGAATGCACTAATCCTAATCACTCGAATCACTCTAATCACTCGGAAAGGCTTCAGTTAACACGCGGCAGCATGCCATAGGAGCCATCCCAGAGCTCAGAGCCACGTCACTGAACGCTGGACACTCCCGAGATCCAGCTGGCTGTGCGAGAGGCACCAGTCAGACTGCCACGTTTGATATGAACTGTGATCCATCAGGGGACTGGGGGCGGGGCCGGGTGAGGTCCCTCTGTAGCTGTGATTCACTCCTGCTTCTTTGTTTGGTTCAGGTGAATATTATTAGAAACGGCACGCCTGGAATTTCAAAGCTAATTTGCTTCTTTCCAAAACATCTTCCAGAAAAAATATCTTTTGTTTGACGGATTTTGTGATAATTAATTAATTATTTGAATGATTGCTTGGTTGATTCATTGATTGACTGCTACATTGCTTGATTGCATCATTGATTGATTCATTCGTTAATTAACTGATATGTAACAAAACAAATAAATACATGTCAGGGGTGACTCAGTGGATACCACCGCTGGTTCACACCTCCTAGGTTATGGGTTTGTTCCGCTCTGTGTGTCTGTTGTTTACATGATCTCCCTGTGTTGTGTGATTTTCCTGCCGGCGACATGCAGTTAGGCTAATTGTCCTACGCTGCATCCACAAAGCAACACTGACATTCCTCTGTAAATGACCTTGCTGGGTGAAACTCCACACTCAGCAGATCGATACAATCACCAGCTGCTGAATACTAAAGGGTGGCCGGGACAGAGGCCATCCAGTGAGCCGTGCAAAGGCAGGCGGGGCGCCAATCGCGTGGCTTTGTGGGCCTCGCTATTGCCCTCTATCTTCTCAAAGAGGTGTGTGAATTCGAGCTAACAGAAAGAGAACCAATGAGAACCGGCCACCAGGGGCATCATGGGTTATGCACCCATCTAGTGGTCAGCAAAAACATGGCAGAAACTTAATACCACTGGATCGAGGTCAGTTTACCCTGCATGAGGCTTAAAGAGAAGACGATAGTTTAGTTTGCGTTCCATCCATCCAGGGCCACATCAACCTTCTCAGGTGCCCCCAGTTAAGCTTTACTTGGGAGGCCCCCTGCCAAGGAAACTGATTATCATTTCACCATTCAGCCTGTAGCTAAAGCTAGCCATCCATCCATCCATCCATCCTTCCATCCATTTATCTAGAGCAGAGTTGCGGGGGCTCATCCCAGACAGCATAATACACAAGGCAGGGCTATTCCCTGGGGGGGGGGGGGGGGTTGCCCCTTAGTTTGTATGTTAATCATATTTATTTCCACCCCTTTCAAACTCCTGTCATGTTCTTCCCTGATTCAGCCATTTTTCCAGCCGCTGTTCATTTCTTTCCTCTTCTTCTCTCCCTTCGCCTTCCAGGCCTGTAATATTGTCTTTTCAACGCTGCCTGTCAATTCCATTCCTCTCTTCCTCTCCCCCCATGGCCTCAAGGTCGCTCCCACCGCTGCCGCTTAAATAACATCGTCTTCCTTATGGGGAGGGGATCGATCCTCAGACCCCAAAGGGCTGATCTTGCTCCTGAGCATTTCACCCAGAAACGGGTGTTTTTCACAAGGTACAGGAGAAACACAGATTTTATGTTAACAATACTGCTGATAAATGCTGAATTCAGAGTTTAGATTATATTCTTTAATGTAGAGCATTACTAAACAAATAAAGTTCAGAAACCACTGACAAATCCTATAAATGCTGCATCTTGCCCCTGTCCAAAATATTAAAGTTGCAATTATTAAATAGTAAGTCTATATATGATATTGTTGATGCTCCACCCAATAGTTGCCCAAGCTGCTGTTACTCTACGTATAATTCATGTTCGGTTACAGTGCTCACAGCACCTGTATGAACTGTTACTGTTATATCTCTACCTGCAGCAATATTCAAATTACATACTGAAATAAACGACTGGAGAAATATTTCTGTAAATAAAGGACCGTGTTCGACTACCAAAAGCCTCCTCTCTGATGAGAAACTCCATTTTGTGGTTGTAATGGGGATTTGAGGTGACCGGGTACACAATGAAGTTTCCAAAGGAACAAAATATCACATTAAGCGATGCGTGACGGTCAGCAAGGGAACTTCGCTGTTCGAAACTATGACGGCACTAATTCAATGCAAACCAGTTTACTAAAGCAAACAAATTTCGTTTTGTACTGGGATTTTAATTAATTTTGTTTAATATTTTTATATATTCATAATAATTATTGTTAATTATTACATTACATTAAATAACAGCTGGGTAATTTCATGCTTATATATCATACAAGAAAGATAGAGATGCCTAATTTTCGGTTAGGGCTCATCTAAGACTATTTGCCTCGGAAAGGGCGGGGCCTCGTCTATGCAACTCTTCGGACATCTGGAACAACAAAAAAATCAATGCATCCCATTGCACCGACCCTGGCCATCTCCCATTCGGGTATAATGCTCACGGTATTTTCCAAAACGAAGCCATTTACATGTCACGACGGGCATAAACCTCGGGATCTGTGCGCGTCTCTGCGTCGAAACGCATCCATAGTGACAGAAAACACCACGATCCCGCAATTGTCGTTTTAATGGTGATATGGTTTATGACAGTTTCTGAAATCTTGCTCATAAGCCAGATATGCGGGAATATCAATTAACCTCACATGAAATGGCCATGCCAGGAGCGCTGCCCCTGCAGCGACTGAGCGAGCCGCAAACGCAGCCTCTCCGCCGCTGGAGGAGCCGCGGACGTGCCGCAGGCTTACCTGCAACTTGGAGGAGACAGGGAACGAAAGGTGGAGAGCGAAAACATCTCGGCTCTGTCCGCCATCTTCTTCCAGAAATGACTCGAAAGCGCCTACGGATAATCACAGAGTGCAGCCCATCCACAGTCAGGAAGAAGGGGTGCAGGAAAAAAAAATACAAAATCAATGTCGGTGACGATCACAGATCTTCTCCTTCTACGACCAGACTGCAGATGCCGCTGACGCGACCTCCCTAAATCAGATACATTTAATCCCAATCGCGTGTTGGGGCCGGAAAATAAAGATGACAAATAAAAAAAAAATACAATTTAAGAAGATGTGCAGATGCTGTTGTGGGGCGGTGTCTCGGTTGCTCAATATCCGTAAAGGGGGACCTTCCTTCGCACGCACCTGCGCAGCCAGAGAGGAGCTCTGCTGGTGGGTGAATGAGCGCAGCCCCGCAGCCGTGCAGGGACACGCAGTAAGCGTCCGGGCTGAGGCGCTGGTGCTGATGGTGCGCGTAGGCAGTACGGAGCGGCACTGCGGATACGCAGCGTTATAGAGGCGCTCTGCTCGCTCTCACATCATCCGTATTGGCACATCTCATTTATCGCATACTGACACACATACGCGTCATATCTTAATGCCCCCCCCCCTGCATATTAGTTATTATTAACAGCTGTTAAAAGAAGGTTGATATTTAGACTCTGACATCAATTCTGGTGATTTACGCAACGGAACGCGTTTTATTATTATTTAATGTATTAGAAGTCAAGATTAAAAGCAGATCCATTACATCATTGTATTGTTCTGGACCGAAGACCAAGAATAATGTCTGAATACAAGGGAACACAAAATGAATAAACTTAAAATATTTTTTAAAATAACTCATTTTAAAACTACCTGTGAATTAATGTAACAGTACATTTACTGCTGCGTGATCTTAAGGTAATTCGCGCGTATAAAATAAACGGTCGATATTTGATTCTAACAAAAAATGCATATTTTATTTATTTTTTTTTATAAAATGTACATGCTACCCCTCAGAAACGGAAGGCAAATAAAGCACATTCAATTTGGCAATTAAATTATGAAAAAGTAATTTTATTGAAGGTGATGTATTTAGAGTAAGAAACATGCGGTGGGCAGTTAATGAAATCTGTCCATGTAAACAAATTATAAAAATAAAATTTACGGCTACTGCAGCGGGCCAAGATGACATACAAAAACTTGTGATGGAGCTGTCCAATGATTTGGGTGCTGAAAGCGCTTCGAAAATAGTACACTGGAGTGCCACCTATGGTTAAAAAGGTGAGGTACACTTTGATATACATCTCCCAGGCAAAAGGCAGGCTTACACCCAGGACAGGATGCCAGTCCAGTTTAGCACAAACACACTCAAATACAATAGGCAATTAAGTAACATATTATATTCAACTGTTACTGCCAGATAAAAACAAGCTGATCAGCAAATAACTGAACTTGTTTTATCTAATTTTATGCAACAGCATAGGGATTTCGATACAATTGCATGTCACTCTATAACTACAAAATCCGCATGGAACAGTGAAGTGGGAGATGTGGTTTTAGTCGCCTTGTGAGTTTGTAGTTTTTGTTTCATAATACAGGCCAGTATGACCCAATCGGCTAATTTTCCGGAGTCCTTGAAATTAAGCGAACACGAAAGATTAGGAAAAAGCATCTGACACACGCCGACAGAACAAACTGATGTATTTGAATCAGCATTTCGCTCCTTTCTTTTGAAGAATAAGGTCCATGTAAGCACCGACGATGAGGTCATCCGTCTCCACTCCCAGATGTTCCATCAGCTGCCGAGCAATGGTTTCTCCTTCCTCTGCATTCTGTCCCTCCTTCATGACAACCTGACAAAAAAGAATCCTTGACTCTTAACAGTAAATAGGATAAAAAATAAGGAATCACACATTACTAGGCTACAACGCTGGGTGTGGAAAAGGACCCACTCAGGTCAACAGTGATGCAGAAGCCAACCTCTTGCCTCAGGCAAACTGCCACTCACCTCCAGCTCCATAAAGTGCCCCAGATCTTTGACTGTGTCCACGTGGACTCTGGTCTGTCCAACCAGAAAAAGGCGACGTTCCTTCTCCACAGTGCCCAAGACCCCCAGAGCATCTGAAAGAACTTTCTTCACATCCAAGGACAGTGTTTAAATAAAACACTGATTCAGTGACTCACTTGTTAAACGCTGAAGATTTCAGCTGATGTCTTAATGATTCCAAGATTTGAAGTAAATTATAGTAAAATAAAATAGACCGTTTTTATTTATCAAATTCTTTGATACTGATTTATTTAGTCATATTACTGCTAAGAAGTGAATGATAGAAGATAACCGCAAATACACAGTTTAGTATCCAGTTTAACAAGACTGGGACCACTCATGTAAACAAGAGGGACATGTTAAAGCAAAGTATTAGCATTCTAAGCGGGGCTTCTTCGATCACAACAAAGACCCAGCTATATTTAATGTAAACAAGCTCTTTAAATATACAACTGTGCACTTACCGTGAGGCCGTCTGGGTCATGCGTGACGGTAATTGAATAATTAGAAATCTTAGGACCATGCAAATCATGTCTTTCATAAAATATCATCTGCCCAGTGCCGTCCTGTAACTGAGAAGGGAGCTAATGAGAATTCAGCTGACAACAAACAGTGTAAAAGGCTTCTTCTTCACTTGGAAATTTTAAGATTTATATTTTGCATAATTTTTACAATTGCATATACAGGCATCCTATTATGCATAAACTAAGACTTAATCTACAATAGCAATAAGTTTCATTTATTGTAATTTAAGGACAATACATGAAAAATTCCTAAGGAAATCATTTACAATTTTAGAAAATGAAATTACTAAATTCACTAAAACATATATGAAAACAGAAGCACAAACTGCCTAACAATGTTAAAGCCATCAAAGGCTCTTACCGGCAATCTTCTGAGTTTAAGGCGGCCCTGCGGTACTTTGAAAAACGTATCGTGTTGGTGAATTACAGTCCCCTCGGACTCGCTGAGCTCCTTCGCCCTTTGACTTAAGAGCTCCACGTTACGAACAGCAGCTTTCACTTCCACATTAGACGGCATTTCTAAAAAATATAATTTAGACAAATCGATAAGTTAAAATCGATTAATATAAAATGCATGTGGGCACGCAACTAGCGTAATTCATTCTGCAAATAAACTGAATTTGTCGCATTTTTAATACTTGCACTTTATTTTTTCTTCACATGGTCTCAAGCTAGCTTCTCCTGCCAATGGCTATAATGCACTGCTTAAACTATAAAACGGGTGGCTATACGCCGCAGCCGGTTTCCGCAATTTATATGTGTTAAATTGTTATACCTAAATTGGCGTTGCAGTCCAATGCGAAGACATCAATCACGCAACACGCTTCACCAGACTGCGCGCGCTTCCCACAGATCGCCTTGTGACGCCACGAGCGGCCAATGCACACTGTTCATTGGCTGAGATCATTCCGCGCAAAATAGATGCGCCGCAAAAACAGAAAACGTGTTCGACATCGCGGCCAACGTAGGCACAGTATACGACTGCAAAAACTTATAACGGTTAAAAAGACGAAGAAATTCTTTTTAAATTAAATTTAATTTTATGGAATCTGGTATATTGAGTTCCTTTGTATGCTTTACCGAGTCTTATACCCTCTGTAATTCTACAATGATGTATGTTGAATTAGAATAAAAAAAAAAATACATGTCCCATGGTCTCGTGTAATGCCGACGCGGAGTAATGCCGTCAGTTACCGTCCTTCAGCCCTACCCAGATGGAAGAGCACTTCTTTACCGGTATTGTCGCGGTGAGTGGATTACGACTGAGATAAAACTGGGGGCAGTTTCCTGGAACTAGTGAATAGTGTGTCGTTTCATGGATTTGAGTAGCTAGGTGGCGTATTGTTTGGAATCGGCTTTGTTTTCCGTTTAACGGGGAGTTGCAGCGCAGGTAATGGAATCCTAATCCTGTAGGTGTGATCCGCCCGGGGAGTGAGAGTTCAGCGGTTTTCGCATCTACACACTTATGACCCCTGTTTGCACAGTTCTGTCCCTCAGTCCCCTGCCTGCGCTGTCCGGGATTGGACTCGTGTTTTACGGGAAACGGCATCTCTCTTGCTGATGAGTTAATACTGTGGACAACGTAGCTGCCGGATGTGTGTCCACATCTGATATTATAATTACTGGGTGTTTAATTTATTAATCCTATCTGGGGCATTAAAGCAAGGAGCCGCAGTGCTGTATGAGATGCATTTTTATTGCTGAATAATACAGTCGTTAAACTGGACGTCGTAGTCGGATTTATTGCTAATCGCGTAAAAAGCCTTAATTTGGCTGTCATTTAGTTATATTGCCGTGAGTCGAGCTCGGAAGAATGCAGTCACGGCAGAGTGTTACGGACGGCGGGGTCCTGCGGCTTCCCGGAGACGGTGCGCTGAAGCCCGCTGACGCCGTCACCAGTAAAGCGGGGGACATGCCTGCGCCCGGGAAGGGTCACCTAAAGGCGCCGAGTCTCCGGGTCGGCAACGGGGATGACGACTCTGAGGCCGAATCTTACCGGGACGGGCGAACCGACGAAGTGGACCGTGATACGAAGAGCAGAGCGTACGCCTGGTGCCGGGACTTTCTCTCCGGGTCATGGAAGTCCATTTCAGAGGCGGACTTTCAGATTAGTATTGTCAGGTAATACCGTATGTATGTATGTATGTATGTATGTATGTGAGTATAAATTAAAGTATATAGATATGGATATATATGTCCCGATATATAAATGGAAGGATTTTCAGTTAGTTCATTATTGATTTTCACTTGTAGTATGTTTCCTGAACCTTTATCTTTATGGCTCTCTCATCCTTAAACTGTTTTAAGGTTTTAAAATGCAACTTGTTAAATGTCTGCTGTGGCATATACAGCGCAGAGAGCTTATTGACCTTTGTCCCTGCTGTGTTTAATCAGGTTGATGTGGAATTACCGGTTTTGATTTCACTACCTATTTGGTGACGCACATGTAACTTAGATACAGATCATAGATTCCGTTTGTCACCTAGACCCAGATAAACAAAGTCCAACCGAATGGCTGAACATCTTGAAAATGCTTATTAGTGCAATTAAAGAGCTAAATTTATGACATTATGCCTGGTGCTTGCATGCTGTGCAGAGTGGCCTCTTCTCCTGCAACCTGAAGATTAAGATTAACTTTATCAGTCCCAGGGCTAATTCTGACTGCGATCGATGTCCTTTGTGTTCATTCCCAGCGGTGGCCTCAGTAACCTGCTGTACCTGTGCAGCCTCCCGGACGGCGTGGCCCCCACCAGCGGGGAGCCGGGACAGGTGCTTCTGCGGGTGTACGGCGCCATCCTACAGGTGCCTCTGCGCTTCACATGGCTGCCATTCACAGAAAATAATTAGCTGATATTACAAATAAATGCAACATTAAATGAAAACTGTTTACACAAGGTTTTTAGTTCTGTTTTTCTCCTAATGGAAATGCCTGAACCGATTTCATTTGTAAAAATAGGAAAAAGTGGGACATTTTGGTGAAATTAAGCAAAATTTTGAATTCAGGTTTGATAATCGGCGTAAATAGAATGTATAACAGATACCGCAGTTTCTTTAGTGACTGCGATTTGATTGGCAGGACCGTGTCATGTGACCTGCATTCATTTCCCAGGGTGTGGACTCCCTTGTGCTTGAAAGCGTCATGTTCGCCATCCTGGCAGAACGGGCCCTGGGACCTCGACTCTATGGCATATTCCCAGAGGGCCGCCTGGAACAGTACGTCCCGGTCGGTACAAGTTCCTGGGTTTTGTGCTTCCTGTTGTGCCCACCAGAACCGCCCTTCACTTCAGATGTTGGCTGATACCAGCAGTTTAATTGCCGGTCCCCCCCCCATGCCTCCCACCCAGAGTAAGCGCCTGCGGACCGAACAGCTCCGAATTCCAGAACTTTCTGCAGAGATAGCGGTGAAGATGGCTCGGTTCCACAGAATGGTTATGCCCTTCAACAAAGAACCCAAGTGGCTGTTTGGGACCATAGACAGGTAGGTGGGGAGGAGGGGGGGGGGGTCATTCGGAGTTGGTTTTTCCAAGCTCCCCCTTTACTTGTGTATGAACTCTAAAGGCTTGTCACTTGAACAGTGGGCAGTGTGTGGCTCAGTGGGTTAGAACGTTATTCCTGTAATCAGAAGGCTGTAGGTTCCAATCCCAAAATCAACAGAGTGATTTCACCATTGGATCTTTGAGCAAGGTCCTTAACCTCTAGGTGCTTCAGGGACTGTCTGACCTTGTGCTTGTCATTTTGGATAAGAGAGTCTGATAAATTGTAAATTAGAAAACAAAGTTTTAAAGCCTTCCCTTCCAGTCCCAATCCAGCTGAGAGCCAGACTCAATTCACAACAGGGGTCTCCAACTCCCCCCCTGGAAAGCTACTGTGCAGTCTCTGGCTTCTGATGAGCCACATCTACTCTCAGGCAAATACCAGGAGTAGCCAGGTAGGATAGAAAAAATACTGGACAGCAGCTTTCCAGGGAGGGAGTTGGAGACCCCTGTTGTGAATTGAGTCTGGCTCTCTGCTGGGTTGAGACTGCAGGTGAAGCTTTTAAAACTCTGCTTCGTTCCACTGAGGGAGGGAGGGAGGGAGAGAGAGAGAGAGAGAGAGAGAGAGGGAGAGAGAGAGGGAGAGAGAGAAGCTAAGCGTGCAGAGCTAAGCGTGCAGAGCTAAGCGTTGCGGGTATTTCAAATGTTTTACTCCATGGTGAAATGGTCTCAGTGGAAGCCCAGATTTCAGAGCCCTGGCAGGACGCACAGCTAAGTATGCCTGCCCTCCTTGCTGCCTGTCAGGTACATGGATCAAATACTGAAGCTGAACTTTGTCCGCGAGGCTCACGTTAAGAAGTTCAGCAAGCTGATGAAGTACAACCTGCAGCAGGAGCTGGAGAGTCTCCGGTGAGAGGCGCTCCGGTCCAGTCTGTGTGTGGCAAAACTCGGATACAATATTACTTTATGTAAAGTACTACTGTCCAGAATCCCAAGCCAGTTCCTCCTATCAGATTTCAGGAAATGGAGGCGCAAGTGCATATAAGGTCTTTGCATGTTTTGCCAGGCGGCTTAATCAATCACAGAGACTATACGCTGGTGTCATTTGCATGGAAGCACTACTACAGCAGCCACCCTCCACTCTCTAGGTGTCCAGCCTGTGCTTGTGTACTGAGCTTCTCCATAAGGCGTTGTTAATTATACACACACAGTATATAGTATAGATGTATGTGTTTATTTTTGTACTAGTTTCACTTTCGTAGGTCCACAGTTTTGCAAGCTGCATCATTTAAGGTGACAGTGTTGCACGGTGACTGTTGATTCCAGCTTTGAGATGACAGTGGTATTCCGTGTGTGTGTGTCCACCTAGGACGCTGCTCATGGACACTCCGTCGCTGGTGGTCTTCTGCCATAATGACGTTCAGGAAGGTAATGTAAAGTCTGCCACTGGAGGGTCACTGAAGTCTCTAAATGGCACATCTGAGTTTACTGGATTCTCAGTTGATCTTGTGGCCTAAGGTCTGTCTTGCCTGTCTCCCTTTTATCTCTTCTAAGGTAATATCCTCATGTTGGACAACAGGAAGGCCTTGTCCACAGAGAAGCTGATGCTTATTGACTTTGAGTACAGCAGCTATAATTATAGGTAAGATAGCGCCTTGCGTCGTGGGTCGGGGATGGTAACCACCACAGGGCGGTCAGCCACCTCAGATGGGCCCTGAGCACTTCAGCGACACCAGTGAATGGGACCCTTCCTCATTTATAGGGGCTTCGACTTTGGTAACCATTTCTGCGAGTGGGTGTACGACTACACCTATGACCAGTGGCCGTTCTTCAAGGCCGAGCTGGAAAACTACCCCAGCAGAGAGCAGCAGGTGAGTCGTCACAGTGCCGCTTCCCAAAAGCGTAGTTGTAGCCACGCAACTGAACGGTGCCGACTATGCACGCTTCTGTTTGCGAGACATACTCTGGGTCTGCGGTGCCTGGTCCTGATGCCCACCAGCGGCTGCCAGTCCATTTCCACGTTTTGTAGTTTTTGGATTCTCTCTCATTCGTCAAAGTATTGAAAGTTGGGAAATCTTTGCGTGTGTCGCATGCAGCATGTATTTGTATGAGTCATGCGAGTCATTTTTAATGGATACAAATAACCCAGATTATTTTCTTAATTGGTTGTTGACTTTGAAATAAGTAAGAGATTAATTGGAATTTTAAACAGTTAGATTTTACACTGGCTGGAACAAAATGCCAACATGGATTCGCTCCCCAGGATCAGGACTGGTAAACCCTGATTCCTAGTGGGATGATCTCCTGCCACCTAGTGGATAAGACCAAAACTTCAAAATAATTTTATGCATCATTAGATACAGGAGTTGTTTATATAGAGTAGTTACTTAAATTTGCCATGTGATACCTTCTGAAATGTGTGCCAATATCTGTCTTTGCAGTTGCATTTTTTTAGAAGTTATTTGTCTGAAAATAGTGAATACTTAAATTCCACACAAGAAGACCAAGCAAGGATTGAAGAAGCCATGATTTTAGAAACCAATCGGTAGGAACATTTGTAATTATATAAAATACATCATGTTGATGTGTAATATATTGTATATATCAATGTATATAATTTTATAATATTTGCATAGATATTGATGTATTTCAGAATCCTCTTTTCAGTTCAGCATTTACATTTTTTTATTTACATTTACAGTATTTGGCAGACACCCTTAGCCAGAGCGAATTGTAATATTATTATAATAATAATTATTATTATTATTTCCTCTTCTACCCCTTCCTTTGTTGCTTAGTTACGCTTTGGCATCTCATTTCCTATGGGGTTTGTGGTCCATCATTCAAGCAAAAATCTCCACTATCGAGTTCGGCTACATGGTAAGCAATGCCGGCAGCTTACTGACTGCATGCCGCTTTCTGTTGAGCTCCTATTAATACCGTTATTGGCTCAGATAATCGTAAAAATGCGCAGGTACATTGCTACCTTCACTGCCAGACATCCAGCTAGGGCCCTCTGATGACCTTTGGCCTTGTCCAGCTGGCCTTAGGCTAGACAGAATGTTATGACCTGCTTCAGAGAGGACCTGGGTGGCTCTTGGTGACGGTAATGAGTCCCTAACACTGCCTTTTCTCGTTGCCTTCCAGGACTATGCACAGAGTCGGTTTGATGCCTACTTCAAGCAAAAAAAAAAAACATTCTGCTAACCTTCCCTCCCACCCCCGACAACAGTGAATAGAACAGGCAGTATGTGTTATACATATTCTGGAAAGTATCCGTAGCCTGTTCTAAAGGTGTGGATTCTGCTTAATAGGTTAGTACTTGTCCTCTAAGTGCTTTAGTGTTGCATAAAAGCAAAAGTGTCTCTCTCTTCCCCTTGCAACGTCCACAAAAACGGTTAAACTGTATCCCTGTCTCAGAGACGGAGAGAAGAATGTCTCTTTTGGTGGTTCAGAGAGGTTAGCACCTAGTAGCATGAATACATTCTTGGTGACCAGCTCCGTCGTCCTTTTATGTTTACAGGCTTCGCATCTATCTGTTTACGCTGATTTTCTGTGACTGAAGGCTATATGAGATTGCAGAGGACATGCAACCCTTTTTTAAAGAAGCAAAAGTATGAGGAGTGACAGATGGTTTTTTCGTAACTTGTTCACTCCTGCATTTGCTTTAAAACCTCTAATACTGTCCATAGCATGTTCAGCCAAAGACTGATCTTCACCATTGGAGTAGATGGTGTTTCTATTTTTTTCCCCTTTGTATGGACGTCGAAGGGTCACCGCAGTGTCTGTACAGTAAAAACTGAATCGTATGCCCTGATGTCTTGTAATAATTGGGCAGCCAGTTGACCTTGGACCCCCAGAGGTTTTTTTTCTCCCTGTTTGGGAGTTTTTGGGTCCTCTCCTCTGCTGTCATCTGGCTTTCTTTTTCATTTTTCCATTTTCACAGTTTCTGTGTTCTGTCGTTATCTGTTAAGGATGTTCCACAACACACTCCTGTAAAGCGCATTGGGGCAACTTTGTTGTGAAAAGCGCTATATAAAAATAAATTGAATTGAATTGATCTGAGGCGGCAGGCCTCGGAACGGCTTGATATCCATCCTGTAGGTGCTGTTCCTCTCACGGTCGTTCTGCTTTCTCTTAATTAATTCATGCTTCACCAGTAGGTCAGAGGTTCCACAAGTTAAATCACTGAAGCAGGAAGCTTGTATGGCGTCACAAGACACTGCAATCTTCCACAACAAAGAGCTTGTTTTGATGGTCAGGTTCTGTGCTAGGTGTGAATCTGGTATAGTTGCTTTGGGATTACGCTAACATTTAGCTATTAGCGAGTGTGCAGAGTACTCCGTGACGAGGGATTTTGGTATCCAATTAGGATAATTGTAAAATGATGACAATTTTTTTGTTACATAAACAAAAAAAACTGGCTTGTGCTCTGACGTTTGAATGGTCAGCCCTTGATCTAAAGAATCGGCTTTGAATTTGGGTTATGTTGATAAGCATCTTGCTACTGTGAAATCTTACTGATACAGTTCTATGAAAAAGAAAAACCGGTTGGAAACAAGGAAAAATTTGTGATTAGCCTCTGTTCTTTTGATCTTCCCGCATGTTCGGTTTCTCAAGGAAATAACAAACATGTATTTTATGTATTCATGTTAATTTATGTTCTTAATCTGTGGTGAAAGAAGAATGTGTAAAGTCAGAATTTAATTGTACAGCGAAACTGCTTGTTTTCTGTCCGTATGACAGCAAAACCCTCTATAAACTGCGCAGACCACAAATACAAATGTAGCACCTTTACAGTTAGTCCGTCCATATTAATGTACTCAATGTAAATTCAGCGGTAAACATGCAACATAAACAGACAAGTTAAGCGCTAAATATTTCGCTCGTCTGTGGCTCCTGTGTACTACACGGAGCTGAAATAATAGGCCTTTCCTAATTGCTTTAATCTTGCACTGCCGTGGCTGAATGAATCCATCAAGGTCCCGCATTCAGTAAATGTAAAGGGTCCAATATGAGGCTCGTGCACGGTGTTAGTTGTCAGTAGCAGGATGCAGCGCAGCGTGAAGCTCGCGCATCACACTATGCAAAGGTAGCGCTGTCCGCGGCCGTGACGTCAGCTTTTTGATGCACTAATTCGGAAGGGCTTTCCTGGACATGGAAAGTAGTGAGTGCGTGCGGCGTGTAAATCCCGGGTGATTACTGTGTTTAATTGCGTTTCGAATTCGCTGAAATTCCTAATCAGGACTGTTTCGATTTTCTGAGGTGAGAGACATCCGTTTTGTGTCCATAGGAATGATACACCGAATAGAAGTGGTATAGGGGCTGAGGAGTTATGCTTCTTGAATGGGTTTGTGTCGCATGTCTTGATGTCAATGAAATCTCTGTTGTTTGCCTTGCTTTTGTAAGTTTCAATAAATCTTGTTTTATAATCCTTGATCTGCCTGCTCAATTACTACGATAAAACAATTGATGGATCCAGTTTGAGTGTGAATCCTAAAACATCTGGGAATTAATCCATTGTCCAAGGACAGAATGTAATCATTATTCACTCAAATTATGGATCCTCGAATAGATTATAAACGGTCCCTAAATTTATGGTTTTCGTTACATGTACCGAATCAGGTGATTTTAAAGGCCAAAAATCCGTATGTTATTTAGAGTCAGAACCTGTGGTTGTTAGTTGAAGATGAGGATGGTCAAGATGAAGACACTGAAACGGGAACACTGACTCTATACCAGCATGCAAGTAACGCATCATGCATTCAAACGGAGATGAGAAGTAAAACTCTTGCAGTTCATTGATAAAAATAACCTAGATGAAAATAAACTAAAAATAACACAAGGCAGGGAGCCCAGATATTTCTTGTAGGGAAAGTGCGTCATGCGCGGGGTGTCGCGTTTCAGGTCATGGGACAGAGAAATGTCTGCTTAGAAAATCGCTTCCTTGGTGCCGAGTTTCGTGCAAAATACTCTTTTATTGATGGGTAATTTATATGTGAAGCTGCTTGCGGTCTGTAAAGGGTGGGTTTTTTGTTAAATAACTGACTGAAGGTCGCCTGAAACTGCTCCCGTGCTGTGTAAAACAGTAGGTCTGCGTGCCGGTCTTGCATGCATGTGATTTCCATACCGGGGGTCCTCTTTATGGGAGACGGCTTAGGTATCGCCAGCGCCTCACGCTAACTTTACCGTATGGTCACGTATGTAACATCCCCGTCTCACTTCCATAAAATCTTAAAAATTATAATTGACCTCAGAATAGTATGGTGTACTAAAGATTGTAGCTGATTTTCGTAAAACGTAAAGTGCAAACGATCATCTTCTCCATTATTTATTAAATCCATGTTTTACGGTTTGCAGATAATTGCTACAATTATACCGTAAAACCACGATAATAATAGCAATAATAATCATAAAATGAAAACCTGCAGACAAACGTCATTAAGTATGAAGATCCAGCCCGTGCTGCAGCTGTTGTCACCCGTAGGCGCCTGGCTGAAGTCCTGTTCGGACTGGGTGCGCTGGGTTTTCACTGTGATAGGGATTTGGAAGAGTTTTCCCTCCGCTCCCGGACTCGGTACCGCCGAGGGGAAAGAACGCGAATCATGGCAGACCGATGCTGCTCTGAGGACCTACGGCTGCTGCGGGGAAACCATGGTGACGGTGTACACCAGCACTTACGCTTTCCACGTAAGGAGGTCCCGATGCGTCACGTGCTTCTGAGTGCCCCACTACACAGATAAGAGGGGCGTTCAAAAATGTATGTACCTCAGCAGGAAAGAAAAGAGTTTTCAAAGAAATTTTGTTTTATTTTTCAGCGTAGTCCCCCGACACCTCCATACACTTAATCCACTTTTCCTGCAATGACTTTAACCCCTTTGACCTTCAAACCAGGATGTCACAGCTGCCTTGCTGTCTTCATCATTCGAAAACCACTGTCCACACAGAGATTCCATCAAAACTCTGAACAGGGAATAATCTGAGGGAGCCAGATCAGGACTGTAGGGTGGATGGTTCAGTCTGACTTGACACGTGAACCGGCGTATTGCCTTGAAGAAGCAGTACACCTGTTGTGTTTTCCTCCTCTTTTCTCCTTGAAAAGCGATCAATGTGTTGGTGTGACTTTCCCCGGCAAAAGTCCTAGAAGACAGTTGACATGACATGACTGCAGATTTTTCTGTCTTGAACGTTTTTGGGGTGGGAGATGACTTGTGTTTCTACTGCATTGAATTTGTTTTGGACTCAGGACCTCTGATAGACCCAAGACTCATCTCCAGTCACCAACCGATGAAAAAAATTCACTTGGTCTTCACGAAGCATCTCCACGTTCTCCTGACAGCACTGGAGCCTCGTGGCCTTCTGACATGGTGTCAGCATTCCTGGAACCAATCTTACACTGACCTTTGACAGGCCCAACTTTTCATTAATTATTTTCCAAACTGTACCTACTGAGATGCCCGTTACTTCAGCCATTCAGGAAACCTTAATTTGTCTGACTGACAAAGTTTAAATCCTTGACTTTTTTTTGCACGTTTTTGGACCATCCAATGTGAGGGTCATTTTCAGTGGACTCTCTACCCCACTTAAACTGCTTGCTCCAAAATTTTACTTTCGGATGATGGGGCAGACTCACCATAAACTGGATTTATGCATTTATGGATCTTTGGCTTTTTCCCTTCTTTTGTAAGAAATGTTATCACGGAACGTTGCTCCAGATCTAACATTTTCTTGAGTTGCACGAGGACTTTCCTGGTATCCCGTCTCTTGGAATGTTACACTGATACTGAGCCACAACTGTGCATGAGTAACCTTGAGACATTTCACAACCTGCCCAGACTTGTTTCAACATGCTTGCTACTTTTTTTTCACACTCAGGTAGATAAATTTTTGAACACCCCTCATACAAGCTATTTATTTTATTTAATTATAACCTTTGTAAAAATAATTCCAGTTGGAAGGTGAACTATAATTATAATAATATTCTTCATTCTGTGGTCATCAGGTTGACCTGGAGAAGCTGTCGGACTCCAGTGAATATTTCCGAGGCCTCTCTCAGTCCAGCATGAGGGAGACCATGGAGCGGCTCGTTCACCTGGACCATGTACCCGCCATGGTGTTCTACAACCTTCTGGAGTTCACCTTTCGGCAGCGTTTCCAGGTCGCACAGGAAGACCTCGGCGCACACATCCAGGTTGGCTCTTACCTTCAGGCGAGGCCTTTCCTTTCAAGGTGCCTTTCCGCTCTCACCGACTGCTTGAGCCCGGAGAACTGCCGGTCCTACCTGGACCTTGCGCAGGAGATCTGCTGCACTGAGATGCGGGACACGGTGTACCAGTACCTGAGCAGGAGACTTCTGGAACTGCCTCATTTGACCAAGAGCCTGGGAGCTGGGGTTGAGGCCGACCTCATCCGGCTGCGGTTCCAGGGCTCCCGCCAGCTCTGTGCCCTCAGGAAGGAAAACCTGGTCTCTGGAAGTGCGGAGGAAGATGCTTTGTGCCGACTCTACAGTCTGGTGGGCTCCGACGAGGATGGGGATTGGCAAGAAGTGACAGCGCTCCCCTTCACAGCCGACAAATGGAGCTTCACCGTGGCCATTTTGTACAATTACCTCTACCTCATCGGCGGTTACAGGCACAGGGCAAAGAAAGGCTACCAGTTCAAGATGGCTTCTTTCCGCTACAATCCCTTCACGCATACCTGGGTCCCAACAGCTCCTCTTATTAAGGTAAAATGCTTTTAAAAATTGGAATTGTAAGGTCTTTGTGGGAGAAAGCAAGGTTTAAATCCTATGGTGTGCAAAATTGCGAGGTTTAGCTCCTACCTGTTGATTATTCCTTTGGCAGGTTCTTCGTTAAATCAGGAATTACATTACGCTACATTAATCTTATTTTTCAGACACTTTTGTCTAAAGCGACAAATAGAGATTCAAATGGTACGATATAAACAAGGTGTCAACCAGGTGTAAAGGCAGCTAGGCTGAGCTTCCAGTGAGTGCCCAGGTACTACTAGGAGCTACGCAACATCTTCTAAACTAAGCAAGAACCTAAGACGACGACTGCTCAAATCAGCAGGAAGTGCAGCAATTAGAACATTGCGGGAACTTGGAGTAGGATCAGGCTAGCAGAGGTGTTCCTGGAACAGATGGCTCTTGAGAGATTTCTTCAAGGTGGAGAGGGAGTCTGATGACCTCTCCCAGTTGGGTTTGATAGCCCTTCGCATGCATCTCCACAGCACAGGCGCCACTTTAGCACTGCTGTGTGTGACGGCTCCATCTTTGCTGTGGGTGGATGGTACCTGGACTCACTGGTGGCGCCCGACTCCTGCACGTCTCTCTACACCGCCGTTGAGCGCTATGACCCTTGGGCGGACTCCTGGGTGTTCGTGGCCTCCCTACCCCTCAACGACTTCAGTTTCACCATGTCGCTCTCCCATGACGTCCCCCTGACCGCTGCCCTTGGCTGCTACGTCTACGTGGTGGGGACTATCCAGAGGACGGGGGAGATGCTTGTCCTGCAGTACGACACGAGACGAGGTGAAGTTCATCTGCGTCCCTCTTCTGTACGCCCCTGTGTTTGTTTTGGTGTATCCAGATTCCATTCCCATCCACCTGACCTTGTGACTAATTCGGTCAAGGTCACAGTAATGTGTATTCTGGTCCTGGAGAAAGTAGGGCAGAGGTCAGCAACAGTGGCTGAACTGCAAGCCTTTGAACTAGAGAAGACTCTCAGCACAATGAAAAGACACACACTGCAGACTCAAAATCTACGGTGAAGGGGTTAAAGGAAACAGAATCACTCATCTCTTTGGTTTCACGCTAGTTCGATTCTCACACATGATACAGTGCCCACCAAAACTCTTTGGCGTTTAATTCAGTAAAAATATCGCAAATTAATTGGTTTCTTAACAATCATTATTTTATTTATAAAATATATATCACACTAGAAATGACCTGTAGATATAAGTAATACATTCCATTCAAGTAGTAAGAAACTGAAACCCAAATTATGGTTCTAAAAGAGTTCTTCTGGGTTATAAAGTTCATTGACAAGCTGTCTAGTTGGGTGCTTTTTAATCAGTAACACCTTTACAGTAACATAAAATTCCAAACAAGATTATTATAGAATTAAGCAAGTGTCTCAAGACTTTCCATGAGCAGTGTAACGTTACAATAACAGAGGAGGGAATGAGATGTTGGACTCTTTAATCTACAAACTGGGTGGAAGGTGACTGTCTACCAGTTCCGTTCAGTGTGGGTTGAGAAGGACACCATTGTTTCTTAGGGATCGGTGTTGCTTTTTCAGATTCCTGGGCAGAGCTGCTTCCCACATTGACAAGAGCCGACGCCAACATTCCCAGCCTGTACTTCTTGGGCACCACGGACAGGCTGCACGTGATTGGAGGGAATAACTCTGAGAATGTGGTGACGTCCTTCTGTGTGGAATCTCAGCGCTGGGGTGCCGTTCGCTCCCTGGAGAAGGTGGCGCTGGCGGGCCAGGGCTCGGTCCTGGGTGGTGATGCGTACATCCCAGCCGTGGAGCGGAACTCCATCATGCGGCTGAACCTCCGCACGCTCTCGGCACACAGCCTCCCCCTTCTTCCTGTCTCCACCAATTATGAGGCTCTCTTTCACCTGTACTTCTAGAAGGTTCCATTTTCCCCCAAGGAGGTGAGCCCTGCAGGAGATTTCCTGAGGAACCGAGCGACTTGGGGGGGAGAATATTACATAAGATGTGACTCACTCAGTAATGGCAGGTATCAAAATGTTTTGTGGTTTCATAGTCAGTCACAGCAATGAAGTACAGACTGTCCTTGACTTTCATCTACGTACGCATACAAAGTTTTTTTATTTATTTAATAAATGTACAGCCGTGGAAAAAATTGAGACAACAGCACAATCTTTCGTTACACTCTTCTCAGTTTATCAGAGTTGCCAACTCACACATCTGGCATGACACTCACAATTTCAGACTCTCACGCCAGAAATCTTATGGCAAATCTACATAATTCCATTATAACCCTAGAATTAGTTACATCAAGTGCGTTGGGGTAGTTTGAAAACCCCACAAACTATTTACATTAAGGTAATAAATCTCTTACAAACATGTAAATGCGTGTGCAGACTTGTCTGGACTTGAAAATCTCATACCAGCCAGCTGACCAAATTGGGAATCCTGATATATTGCTGTGCGTCTGTGAATTATGTATATTTTTTGCTTCTTCCCTGTTTCTCATTCATGAAGCACTTCTTCCTGGCTTTATGGGACTTCAGTCCTGCTTCTAGGAGCCTGATACGAACTGTCCTAGCAGTGCATTTCACACCAGCACTTACTGTTTCCCATTCTGTTTGAAGGTCACTCGATTCATCCTCCGATTCATGAGAAACTGTCAGATAATTTAACAGTCATCTCATTAGAAAAGTCGCTTCTGCCCCCTGGTTTCTGGTCGTTCCCAGTGTCTCCTGCTTCACTTTATTCTTGCTTACTGCTGTCTTAGAAATATTGAACCAGATAGCAAACTGCTGCTCAGCCTAGCCTTCTGCCAGCAGAACCAGGATTAAACCAGGATTTAAAACGCAGATGTGTTTAAAAATATAAAGTGGTCTTTTAACTTTTTCCACGGTGGTATGCTACCTAGTGTATGCTGTGTACCGTATTGTATAGCAGTGTGACCATCCCAGCCTCACACACATCTCCCAGTCTCACACACATCTCCCAGTCTCACACACATCTCCCAGCCTCACACACATCTCCCAGTCTCACACCTAAAAGTCAGTGGAATTATCCTGTTCTGGCATTAGACCATTTCGACATGACTTTTTTTCGACAGAACCCAGCTGTAAGTAGGGAACGGCCTGTTTATGTGTTCTAAAAGAAAACTGGACAACAGGTCTTAAAATCCTCACCTTTATTCAGTCATACTAGGTAAAATGTGGTGGAATTGATTTTTTTTTCTTGTGCTAAGCAAATACGAATTTTGTTTTGCTTGATAATCTGAAGAAGAATGTTGCAAAGGGCAATGACGACATTACACAGCAGCCTCGACAAGCATGCCAATAAATGGAGATTCTAGACACTCAGGCTTAGGTTCAACACAGAGGTGTTACTCCACAGCACTCACTAAGCGTAAAGTACACAATGGTGTATAGCTGTGTTATTATTAGGGGTGGTCTGTGTATTGCGAGGCCGGTGAAAGCAGAGCCTGCCTGCTTGGTAAGTACAGTTCAGCTGTGGATGGTGTCATGTTACACACGAAGGGAGGGATTGACTGAGAGGAGAGGAGAGGAGAGGAGAGGGGAAGGAGTTCACAGGCTTTGATTCACGTTAGTACCTGAGGGAAGCCATTT